>OY728123.1:1544591359-1545195109 GCA_963277665.1 Viscum album
ACTGATAGACAATCAGAATAGACTATTCAAACCTTACATGTTGAGATCTTTCCCACCTGACATTAAAGGTATCTAGTATCAATATTTACCTCTGGTAGAATATTTTTATAACAATATAATTCATTCAAGTATTCTGATGGCACCTTATGAAGAGTTATATAGAATGATATGTTCCACACCAACTTGTTGGGTTGATGTTGGTGAAAGAAAACTCTTAGGCCCCAAACATTTTGAGGAAACAATTGAATATGTGATGATTATCCAAACCCATATTAATGCATCACAAAATAGGAAAAATAGCCATGCCTATAACCAATGGAAGGGTTTGGAATTTTAATTAGGAGACAAGGTTTTCTTGATGGTATCTCCATAGAAGGGTGTTATATATTTCGGTAGGAAGGGTAAATTTAGTCTCAGGTATATCGGACATTTCGAAATTCTAGTACAAATTGGATTTGCACCATATCATTTGGAAATGCCTCCATGTCTCTCCAAATTTCATGATGTGTTCCAAGTATTACAGTTGAGAATATACATGCGTGACCCAACACATGTTTTAACCAATGGTGAAATTGAACTTGAACCTGATCTGTGGAGAAACCATAAGATGGGAGAGGCAACGTGGAAACCATAATAACTTATGATGAAGAACCCCCCAAATCTTTTAGTGCTGTAGTATTCTAGAAATTTCAAGGATGAAATTATTTGAAGGTGGGAAGAATGTAACACCCCATGATTCCACTGTACATTTCCCATTGAATAATGCAATAGATTGCATTGTATGCAACTTCGAGATTCTAACACATCGCGAGCAATCAAACTAGACATTTTGAATAGTAATACCCACGTTTGGAAATTTTATAAGTTTTATTTTTCAAAATGCACATCATTTTTGACCTTAGAATATAGAAATATTATTAGGGTGAATTTTTGGTATTTTTTTGAAAACATTCAATTTTGATGAATAGTGAAAAGCATTGCGTTATTAGTTAAAACCAACTTTTCATTTAAATAATTATTTATTTTTTTTAAATAAATTTTTGGTCAAAATAGATACATAATAAATATATAACTTCAATGTAATTCATTGGAGTCATTTTATAATAATCTAAGATATATAAATAGTTTATTGAACATTTTACCGTCTTTTACCCACCTCCAGGGAGCATTTGCAAATTTGCTTAAAACATAATTTTATCGCCGCTGTCAGTTGAATTTCAAAAATTCAAGATACATAGTTAATATCAGTAAGTAAAATGTTGTCCAAATACATTAAAATATTTTTTGGTGAATAGTAACTTTTGCCTTTTTTTTACAGCGATTAAAAGTAAATATGGTGATTAAGAGTAAAAATGATATTGTAATTACCATAACACATGTCCTAATTAAAATGGAAAAGTATAATTCGTCCAAAAAAATTTAATAAAAAAAATATGATCCTCTTTGGTCCACTTGGAATAGATTAGGACATTTATTATTATTTTATTTAAAGAAGAGTTAAAAGAGTAAAATTCAATTTTTAATAACTAATACCTTTTTAATATAATGATACACACAATTTAAATTCCACTATAAAAATTAATTAGAAACCTAAAAAGAGTTCCTACATAATTAGATTTAATTTATGATTTTTAGAAATTAAATAATATAATTTATTTTTGACACAATGATGATGTAGTAATTACCTTCTTAATGAAATATTAAAATAATTGATACTATAAATATCCAAATAAATGTAAATTGAGACTTATGATGAATTACACTAATTTTATAGGTTAATATAACATGTTATATTTGTTTAAATAAATTATATTCGATGTGATAAAGTTTTCATGGCTTACAAAAAAATCAAATACTTAATAGTTCAAAATTGACATAATTGTGTTTTTCAAACAAATACTATATTATTAATTGAAAAAATATTCCTAAAAACTACGGTTCAGGAAAAGGACATATAAAAGGTTATATATATTAATAATTAACCACTTTGGGTTCTTTTTTCACATTATAGTATGTTTATTAACCATATAATATAATAATATAAAGAAAAATGGAAAATGTCAAACTTTTTAACTAAGAGTTAAATATAAAAGATAAGGTTAATTTGGTGACCTAAACCTGTCTAAAACCTATTTGTTGAGATTTTTCATCCCATCCCCACATTTGACTTGAAATAAATCATTTTGGGGCTATTTGAAGTCAAAAATGATTTTATTATAAAATAATATTTCAAGCGTTTCCTAAAGTGTCCCTCACCTCTCTTATAAAAGGTTACTTCCCCTTATCATACTTTCAGACCTCCAAATCCCCTTGGCTCGACCACCCCTTCCCAAATATCCTCCCAACATTCCTACCTTCATCCTAGAGGCCTTACATTTTTCATAAATCCAACCAATGGATCCCTTTTTTATCAAATCAAAAGGAAGAATCCGATGAAGAGGTAAATATTTCATCACCTCTTTCAAGTTCTTTTCCTCTTCCACTTCCTCTTTCATTTTTATCCATTGTGAAATAATAACAACAGTATATTATATATATAGTGATTTTATTATAATAATGGTACAACCATATTCATTATTCTATCCATCATATTATTAACAATGTCACCATATGTGCGTATGTACGGCTTACCGTCTCCACGTCGTTGTGTAGTTTGTTATTCAAACACGTGATCATTTGGATGGGTATAATAATTTGTATAACTGATTTAAATAATAAATATAACATTTTAGTGATTATTTATATATTATATACCATCCAATTACAAATTATTTTACAATCAATATAATGATATTGTTGCTCGTGTGTATGTACGGATTACCGTCTCCATGAATGTGATGCGATTCATTTCCCCATCGTATCCATTCATGAATAATTTTCATTTGATGATTAAAAATAATGATTTATACCTCAATATCATTTTTATAGGAATCAAATACATTCTATCCATAACCAACACGGATTATGTAAGAAAACATATAATGGAAAACGAATAAGTTAGCATCCTAAATGATGATAATACTAAAATATTATAATGAAATCTATTTTAGAATATCATATATGATATCATATTAACATATATGTTCTTGTGTAATTTTATAACAAAAATTTAACTATTATATAGGAGGTTAATGTACCCTTGAACTAGTAAAAGTTCAAGGTAAGGGTTAATTCCATAATCTCTTTATTATCCAAGGTTGTTTTTAAGTAAGTATCTACTAGAACCTCTTTGTCAACAACATCCATGTTTCATAAAAAGGTATTACAAAACATTTTTACTAATTACTAGACTATGGTTTAATGTCACTTATAACCTTTTTTGACCTTCTATAAAATATTTTGATAGGAATATTTTCTTGATTTTCCAAACAAGTTACTTTGTGACCTTTTCAACACAATTAAGGTAAGATTGCCTTTTTTTAAATTATACAACGGGTGTGGTTATATTATGCCATTATATCATCATCAAATCTTCCCATACACTGTTATAAGAATATTTTCAAAATAAATGTTTTATTCTATAATTATGTGTCTTTTAAGTGGTTTCAATATAGAAATGGGTATTTATTTCAAATAGTTGTTATTTCATCAATGTTAGCATCATTTGATGGATTTTAAACTTGTTTGAAGTTGATTTATTATGATACAAATATTCCATATTGTAATGAAGGTTTTCTGATATGCTTGACTGTGGATGTGTAATTATTACCGCAATCATGATTTATGGATAAAGTATTGACATTTCATATTCTTGTTTTAATACGAATGTTTATGTTATGTTTTAACCATTTCATAGGAGGAATGCATTGGACATAGAAAGTGATGGGTGGAGCCCAAAATATATCCTCAATGCATCGGTAGGTCTCATGAGACAAACTAGTGTCTTGCCACAATGTCTTGACAAAATCTTATTGGTAGTATAGGAACAAGGCGTTGACTATGTGGTTATAAAGTCTAGCATTTTAAAATCCATCATTGAAAAATTGGCTATTTACTTTTCATGTTATTATTCGACTAGTTGAATATCAATGTGATTAAGTAAATAGAATTATTTGATTTTATATTTTCCTTAAAATGATGAAGATTATGTTGAAAATTCTTTTATTATAGTCTTATAAATTTTCCTAAATGTTTATTCTTATTTGTGAATGTTTCCTCTATATTGTTATTATAACCTGAGCATCTTAGATCACTTCTTTTTATGTATTATTTTTTCCATGATGTGAAGAATTATTTTATTGATGACCAACAAGGATATGGTAAGGATATAAGTGTGTTTAAAAGGGGGCAATATGTTGAAGAAGTTTTTATATAATGATGTAATGTGAAACTTATGAATATATCTAGTACTTACAAGGCTACTAAACTGATCATTCATTCCGGACATGATTCCTTGTATCATGCCACTTTTATGTATTAATGCGCCGACTCTGGGTAACTGGGGTAGGGGTGTTACAACTAAAAAAGCACTACCCATGGTATCTGTTTCTAAACAAATAATCTCAACCCAAGAAAAAGATATCCAATATATATGAAAACTAATATTATGTTAGTATTAATATAAAGAAATAAAATAAACATTAATATGAAAGAACACATTAATAAAATTCAATATTTAGTAAAAATCAAACATTGGGAGTTATACCAGTAACACCATGTGTCTTATTGAGGTTGGGTTGATTCCTACAAAATATATATGAGTAATGGATGATTTTCCTAAAATATCAAATCAATCGGAATGTGTTTTCTTGGTTTGGAGTGTGTCACTTTTTATTTGGTTAAATTCAATTCAATTTTAAATAACTAAACATCAAGAGTTATACCAGACACAACGTGCCTCATATTGAGGTGTGGCTGATTCCTACCATTCAAAAATTAATGGTGGATGATTTTTCTAATGTATCAAAACAATCCGAATGTGTTTTCTTGGTTTTTAGTATGTCTCTTTTGTTTTTTTACTAAATAGCCATTTCAAATAGAAAACACCTATTTTGAGTCATACTGATTGCATCGTGCCTTGGGTTGATGTGGGACCACATTATACACTTAAAAAATGAGTTATGAATCCATTTCCCAAATCATAAATGTAGTCAGAGGGAAGTTTATTGGTTTCTAGTGACTGACATATTTTGAACTAAATTGTCAATTTTAAACTGATAACAGACACGTTTAGTCCGAAAAACCACACTATGTGTTCTCTTGACCTAAAACTAATCTTTAAACATGAAAAATGACTAATTGATCATTTTTTATATTATCAAAACAATCCTAATGCGTTTTTTGCATTTTTAGTATATCACTTGTTGTTTTTACTTAAATTAATGTCAATTAAAAAATACACTTCGGGTTGTACCAGTCACACCGTGAATCTTATTAATGTGTGGATGATCCGTAAATCTCATAAATTATTAATATATCATTGTTCTAAAATATCAATACAATCTAAAATCTTTTTTCTCGGTTTTTAGTTTGTCACATGTAGTTTTTATATAAAAAAATGTTGATTTTAATTAAGAGGAGACAATTTGGGTTATATTGGAGACACCATGCGTCAGATTTAGGTGTTGTTGATTCTTACCCATCACAAATGACTCATAGATCATTTTCATATTATATCTAAACAATATGAATGTGTTTTCTCATTATTATTATCTCATTTTTAGCTTTAACATAAATAAATGTCAATTTAAAATTAAAAAGGAAACATTGGTTTTTACCGGCCACACCATGCATCCTATTGAGGTTTGGTTGATCCTTATCCATCAAAAATGAATAATATATCATTTTCTGATAATATCAAAACAATACGAATATGTTTTCTTGGTTATCAATATGAAACTTCTTGTTAGTACTTAAATTAATGTCAATTTTAAATAAAAAGATACACAATGAGTTTTACCAAGCACACTTTGTGTCAGATTAATGTGTGACTGATTCCTACACATCATAAGTGACATATGTATCATTTTAAAAAAGTATCAAAATAATCCAACTACATTCACTTGGTCTTCAGTATGTCGTTTTTTATTTTTTACATGAATTAATGTCAATTTTAATTAAAAAGATACACAATGAGTTATACTGGTCACATCATGCATTTTATTGTGGCGTAGCTTATTCCAAAACATTATAAATGACTCATGGATTGTTTTTTATAATTATCAAAACAATCCTAATGTGTTTTCTTGGTTTTCAGTATGTCACTTTTTCTTTTTTACATATATTTATATCAATTTCAAATAAAAAGGCATACTTTTCATCATACCAGCCACATCACATGTTCTATATAGAGTTAACTAATTTATACATATAAAAATGGACTCATTGATCGTTTCCCTAGAGTATCTAAATAATCCAAATGTGTTTTCTTGGTTCTCAGTATTTCACCTATAATTTTTTTTACATAAATTGAAATCAATATTAAATTAAAAGAGACACATTGCGTTATTCTAGTCACACAATGCAACATATTGTGTTTGTTATAATTTCTAAAAATTAAAAATGACATAAAGAACGATTTTCTAGTGTATAAAAAAATAAAAATAAGTTTGCTCAGTTTTTAGTATGTTACTTCTATTTTTTTACAAAATTTGATTTCAAACTGTAAACACACATTTTGAGTCATAACCTATGGATACGAGTCATAATAAATAGTGATAATATATGTTCAATAAGTTTAAAAAGGGATATATCAATGATAATGTAATTAAAGCATGGCCATAACGATGTTAGAGGGTGATATAAACAATATAAATTCATTCCTTTGATATGGAAGTCACATCTTCATGCTATTTGTTTACAATAATTCATTAGGTATGGTTTTCATTTGACTTAGAGAATATCTATATCGTCATTGGAATATAATTATTTTTCTATAATCATGGTAGTAGTGTAATAATATAAATAAAAAACTTCTTAGTAAATATTTAAATTGAATTTGTATTTATCTTTGAAAATACATTTTCATGGATTCTATTTGGTTCAAGGAATTCGATCTCTTTTATAAATTTGAAAACAAAAAAAACTACAGTATTTTATATTGGTTTATTTTGGAAAATGATAAAATAATGAGGAGAAAAAGTAACTGGTTTTGATATGTGTTTGTATAGTGAAATGTTACTATATATACTTCGCTACTGATCTAGTCGTTGTACTTTTCATTGATGTTGCGCATAGCCCTCGACCTCATTAAATTTTTCAGAATATAATGATGCACCACCATATCATAAAAAATTAATCATTAAATGAAAATATATTTATAAAACATGATTTTTAGTCCTAAATTATTGGATGTATTGTATTAAATATTGAAAAATTAAATCAAGTGTAGACGGTTTGTTGGATATCAATGCATTTTATATTAGTGATAAATCATCCAGGTATCCATATTTACCACAACGAGAATCCAATGGTGCCTATAGAAAAATAAATAATATGTAATGAATAAAATTAATATAGATTTGATAAGAATAAATTATAGAGTCCTACCCCAAAATCATTTTTATTAAATATAGTCTATCATCTAAAATTCTACTTTTAATAAATTTGATCAGACATGCCACAATTTCTTCCTTTTTATGAAATCTATTTCTTTTTCAACCATAGAGGTGATGTGAAGTCTAAGGAGTTAGATTTTTTTGATTGTAAAATACATTCTATTAATTTTCATATATACTCATACCGGAAATATGAACTACATTTAGTCAGAATTAAAACATTATATCAGAATTTTAAAATGAAATCAGGAGAACATACCTCATATATACATTTAAAACTGAGCCACCCAACCAATCATAGTCAAGGAATTATATTTCACTCTTAACTCCAATGAATTCATTATATATCTCTCCATATATTTTTTTTAAATCAACTATATGATTAGGAATTTCTTTCAACTCTCTAACCACTGGGCCATAAATGAAGAAAATGTTGATATAGATTGTGTGGGGGTAATTATGCATTACATAGATGTTTATGACCGATTTGTCAATCCATTAGATAGTTTGGAGATGGTATTTGTATTCATCCCATTTTCTTTATCTATCATCAATATCATTCATCAGGTTAGACCTTTTTTATTAATTGTCAAAATATATCAATAAAATTAAATTCAAAATAAATACCTCCATATCACCATGTTTTTTTCACGGTGTGAGTGCCACGCGATAAATGATCCAATAAAATTTTCAAACATATCAATATCATGCTCAAAAATTGGAATAGCTTTCTCTGTGCTATTCATACTGGGTACTGTGATTGACACCCTCACATGACATGTTGGAACTGGTTTGTTATGTAGCATTTCCTTTTGAATGTTGAACATCATAGCCATTACCACACAGTGTTGGGTGGGTGTTTCTAGATATAAATCATTTTCATTATCACCATTTAGAATAGTATTATTGGAATGGAATTTGTTTCTCTCTATTTCACATTTTTACAGAAACATTTATTAGAATTTTTTTTATTTCTACTAGGACATCTCATTGAGGGGAATGGAAAACCCCATAACTAGTGGTGGTGGGGCGGGATCTCCACGTGGTGGCTATTCTTGAGTTGCTTCTTATCATTGTATATTCATCATTAATGTTTCAATTATCTCATTATTCAATAGGAATTGTCCTAAAAGGGTATATATTCTTTCATTTATCTATTTTGATAATTCACATTGATCATAATCATGTTTGTTTCTCGAAATATGTTTTGGGTGTCACCCAAAAACCCGCACCTCTAACACGGCCATACTTTTCCATCCACTTCAAGGCCACCAAATTTATATTTTAATCCTATATGGGTGTTTCTAATTCATGTGTCTATATTAGATAAAAAATATAATAAAACAAGCCATCATTGTTATGAAATACAAATTGAATGAAAAATAAATTTTTATTATATAATGCTTATAGATAATTCCCACACTTTTTGTGTGTTCTTATCTATTTGTATCCCGTCATTATTTACACATGCCTCCTTCCATATCACATGGTGTGGGATATAAGGGGATGTAGATATTGATTCATCAATCTACATATAAATAGAGAGACATAATTATGATGTTGTTTCTTGTCGCATAAAAATATTATGCTCAACTAAAAATACAGACCATTTTTTTTCATTGGAATCATACCCCATCCTTATTTTATGGTAGGGGTACCATGTTTTTTCTTCTCATTTATTATTTCCATCACTCAGTTTCTATTTCATAAAAAAATTATCAATAGAAGGGATGATTACATTGTTAATCAAAAAATGTATTATTTTCCACAATGTACTAGAAAATATGCATCTCCACGAAATCCAGTAAATACATCCCATGTTTCATGGGTTATCAGGTGTGAAAATATAACATGTGGGTGTGGTATTATTTTCCCTTCATCATAATTAAGATAATTCCATGTTAGGACTGTGTGAAATCATCTATGAATCCTTACATCAAGAATTGATACATAAATCTTGTGGGATTCATAATCAATAAATTCACTCTGAAATGGATGATAAATTTTAAGTCAGTGATACATTGTTTTATTTTTTAGTGAATTAATGAAATGATATCATATTGTTACCATGATCTCTTCCCACATTATTGTATTAAAACTGGGTGAAACATGGTGCTATAAATCTAGTTAAATCAAAACATTTTACTGAGTGAAGATTTTAATGTAACTATTGAACATGGCCATGTTGGGGTTAACATGTTGGCCCCTCGCATTTCATACCACCTCAAATTTTAGACCTTTGACATTCACTGAAATTATTTTTGTTAACACCGTCAAACTCTGAAAATCCAATTTTTTCTGCGATGTCAGTCCTTCATCACCTACCATTTCTTCATAATGAAAATAATAAATATGTTCCACTCGAGTGATAGCATCGACATGTACATATGGATTATGTACATCTGCACTGAGAGAAATAACAGGTTGAGTAACCTGTTGTCCTTAAGGAATGTGAGCACCAACATGTGCAGAAGGTCGTTCCTCTACGTTGTGTGAAATAAAATGATGTGATACCTACTATTTCTTAGGATTGGGATCACTATCACATGCGAGGGTCATTATCTATAATAGTGGTTTAACATTTAAGTTATAGTTTATAAATGTAGTAGAAAATGGAGAACCACATGAGGTAACATGATGTATATTTTTTTAAAAAATATTAACCTAATTACTGAAATCTACACTTCATTTGTTAAGAATGAAGGGATTTTACCCCTATCAACAATCCAAATCTATTCATTGTGGTCACCTGTAACATAAAAAAACCATCTAAATTGGGACAAAAAAAAAATATTGAATCATCCCAATGAAAGGGTCATCCTTAGTTGAATATTCATCTGACCCTTCAGTTGTTTTGGTCGATAATAGACAAATTGACTACTTTTGGTTTGTGGGATCTGTAACATAAAATACATGTACTACCTATTATTCCATTATATATGGTTCTTCTTTCTACACTTCCATACTAAAAAAAACTTTTATGAATCCCAATTCTTCTATTTTAATAAAAATCATGTTATCAACCCACTTGTATTGAAACTTTTTCCCTTGGAATGTTGAACAATACAACTCCCATATTTGTTTGATAATGCAAAAATATGACATATTCACGTAAAATGAATTTTTTCCTTTAGTACCAGATAAATGTTTCTCTTTATACACAATTTTAACTCCAATATTTTTCCATGGTACTATCCTCATCATGATAATTTGTATATAACATATAAAAATTAATAAAATAACCATCGTATGATAATAAAAACACACTTGGTCCTCTGGAAAGCCATCAAAGACATTCTAAAATTGATTCTGGATTTTCATCTAACTCATTTAAAATATGGTCCTAAAACCATCCTATAATATATTTCTTATATTTATTTGATATCCATCATTCATCCATTGATGTATTTAAATGCCTAATAATTTATTTATGGGTTTTTAAATATGGGGAAACCTTTAAAATATTATGAATACGTAATGGTGGTCCAACTTCTAATCTTTAATATTGAATTTGACAATATCACTTCAATAAATTCTTTCACTCGCAAGTCACCTAGTGTGATGATATTTTGTAAGACCATTGCTTTTCACACGAGATAGGTATTCAGTATAGAATTCAATGGCTTACTCAACAATATATCAGTCCATAATAAACCCTATGGCCAAATTTGACTTTTGAAATACCCATTCAAAATCTTCATAGAATGTTCAATGGGATACAACTATCTATAGTTTACATGACCACATAGTCAAATCTCTCTCACCATGTGAACCATCAAATGAACCCTCATATCAATGAATGCTGGCTAGAATATCATTTTAAATTCAAATTACATGATGAAAAGTTCCCTTTCTATACATATAAATTTCAATGGCTGTAATGCTTTTCCCCATATAAAATTGCCAAACAAATGGTTTTTCTAATTTAGGATAGAAAATATTTAGAAAAATTAATGTAAATCTATAGGCATTATATCTTGAATCAGAACAGGATAGTCATGTGATATCATATCTTTTAACATTAAATTGTTCATTGAAATAATGTTCTTTATATTAGATGAATAACCACCTAGAACCTTTACATCATTCATGAAGTAGTAAATCTGATATCTCTCATTCCTGTAAAAAGTATAAGAAGATGGAGGAAAAAAATTTCATTATTCACCGTTTATTAGGACCAACTCATCTCATATTTCAATAAAAACCGCGTTCATCCTATCCTTAATTCCAACCGTTGGGTTGTCAGGTACATTTTGCATCATACTAATGATACTATCACAAATATTTATCTTCAATGTTCATAACATCATGAATGTGGTTTATTTAAAGACAATACTCGTATGGTAATTAAAAAAACTGATATATTTTTTCAACAGGTTTTCATAAGGTTTTTTCAAAATGGTTCACCAAAAAAAGTGTCAACATCTATTAATTTCACAAATAGTTTATTTCATGTTAGTGGAGACATTGTTTTATTTTCTTATGACCATCAATCAAATGATATCATCCAAAATCTGTGCATATGCCAGGGGGTATAAATATGACATTTCTTATAAACATAGTTTTAGTTGAAGTTTCAACCTAATTGACTATGTACATTTTTCGTGGATGGGACACCAATGAGTTCTTTTAATGTTATATCCTGAAAAATTATAAAAAGAAAGAAATTAATTTATCATCTCGCACAATATGGCACTTAACATCGAATCTACATTTCAATAATATCATGCAAATAACACCTAAATCACAAAATAATTTAATGCCCTTGATCAATGGACCCAAATAAACAACAATATCATTACTCGGTTGTTTCATTCTTGATATATGAATAGATAACACGATGTGTTTTCATTTCATGTGTAACCATGGTGGAAATTAATAATTTAACAATATAAGTGGCCATGTACGGTGATTACTACATTGAAAATTAAAAGGATTTACTCCATATGTAGATATCACAAGACGGAAGTTTGTTAGCTCGTTTCCAAAATCAGGACACTTGTATAGGATTCTCTTCTATTGAGGAGTGTTTGTTTTGTAACATGGTATCCCATATTTCTTTCCTCAATCTACATTCCACACTAATTTCCATGTGGTCTCCACACATCCATCTTAGCACCTAATCATAGGAATGAATGGAATGTACTATACAACATTCACAGTACTGGATTCATCTTTCCTGTTTCAAGAAGAAACACAATGTAGAAATCTCTATGTGATTTGTAGTCCTTGAAAAACAATATACAATCATTCAGGTTAGTTTGTATTGTTTCAGAGATTACACCCATCGAGTATATAATTCTTTTGGTGTTGTATGTTTGTCTCTAGAGCTCACTATCTTATTGAATAATGTCATTCAAGAGAGAAAGTAATTCCATAAAACTGGTGTCACTCCTATCATTGCCTAAATTAAAATTATAGATCTTGAATAAGGCTAACAATGTGGTATATTTTTTGAAACCTCAATACAATAGTATCTTTACATGACTCTTAACTCATGAAACTATTTAGTGAAATCACGATTTTTATCATCAAATTTTGATGTCATTTTTTCAATATGATCTTTATTATCATTCACAAATATAATCAAATCCTCAATGCTGTATTATTAATTATAAAAACATTTAATTATATCAGATGATCCATAAATCACTGTGTTTTCCCAACCACTAGTGTCATTTTCGTTTCCCCCATGTTTATTCTATCATTTATAACTTCAATGTATTATGGGATAGATCAATTGTTCTTCCAACACATATTGTCTAAAATTTCATGAATAAAAATATCATAAACAATGATAAAGGAATTGAGAAGGGTAAAAGGCATGATCTTCGCAATGTTGATGAAATATTTCACTTGATTTTCATACTCCTTCGTCAAAAAAATTTGCATAAATCAAGTCAATATTGATATCCATCAAATTTGATTCAATAATATTAAAATTTAAAAAAATAAATTTAGAAACTATTTATATTATAATTAACCTATGAAATATGAAGTTATAGACTTTATGTGTCAACTGAAAACTATTTTTAAACTCACAGTTGAAATCCCATTAAAGAATCAAACAGTTAAAAAAATTTCTATTTAAAATAATGAACCCTTTTTAAAATTAAACAATCAGTTTCAGAAACTCATTTCAAATCATCAATTCCTTTTTTTATAATGAATTCAAAGAAACAACATTACCCAATAATATTAATAAATTAAAATGAGATAAAACCCTATATATTTTTCAAATTTACATTTAAAACATCACACAAACCTTATTAAAATAAAATTAGTATTACATATGCTTTCAAAACATTCACACCCCTTTGTGAAAGCCAATTAGGAGAGTTTTAAAACACTTGGATTGAATCCTATGTACATGAAAAGTTTTTAAATCACTAAATGTTTACTTTAAACCGAAATAATGTATGATGAATAATTATAATTTTCAAAGAATCATTTAAATACACTTATAATTTAAATAGATCCACATATAAATTTTCAAAAATACATAATTCCAAAGAGGGACACTTTATAAAGGATACATGAATAAAATATAACCATAATTTTATAATATATAATGCTATAAAATTTTTATCATTTATCTCATGAATAAATATTATAAATACTATAGTTTACTATTATAATAACTCTCAGAAGTGATTAAGTGGTAGACAAAGACATAATTGTTACTTGGGCATTATACTTTTGAATATAATGTCAAATCTCTACAATGTGGGAAACCATATTCCACTAGATGATTGAATCATGTACATCCTATGCTTGATCCTTCAATTATTCATATTCATCACATCCACACAACATATTAAGTAACCACTTCACCACTTGAAATTAATCACAAAATCATATAACCTCTTTCATATAAACTACATCACCTTATTCCAACCCTAAAATAAAAAATGAAACAATAAAAATCATAACCACAAAATATTCTCTACAACAACCAAAAAAATAACACCTTACATTACCACCAAACACAACACCCCAATATCACAAACACAATTGTTTATCCATCACTCGACCCACAAAATAATCTATTCACCTCTTCCATATCATCAATCACAACTTATTGGGATTATTATGAATACCAACCACCAAACCTACTTCATAACACATTACAACAAACAAACAAACCACCATAATTACTAACTGAGACTACAAAAATCACAACAAAGGTAACACCACCAACAAAAAAAATCAAATAAAAAACACAACAACCAATCCCCTTTTAGTATTAATTTCATAATAATTATGTGTGTTCAATACTTCAACAAAACCGGTTTTAGATATCTAAGTATCTTTATAAATTCCATCCTATGAAGATTAACCTTTTATAGAATTTGACCATATGAATTAAATCAAATAAATATCACACAATCTTAATAGGATGAAATATCACTATCATTGACCACATAACATAGATTTGAATGAATCATCATAGAAATTAAGACATACACTCAATAAAGTGTAAAATTAAAATTAACTCGCCTTTAGATTATGAAATTCTAGTTTTAGGAAAATAGGATAGCCAAAATTTAAACCAAAATCATATGGAAGAAATAATAAAATGAGACATGAAAATTATTACCCCACATTCCTTAAAATAAAGAAAATTTTAATTCAATAATATCATCAAAACATGATTCCATATTTTAAAATTAAAAATTCGCATGCTTAAATTTCATGGATTTTTCTTGACATGCTCGAAATAACATAAATTAAAAATTTCACTAACACGAAGACATATCTCCATAATAGATATAGTGTGACAAAAACATTCTACCATACACAGGTGAAACATTCTCAACCCACACACATGATTGAGAAAATATACACTACATATTTTATAATATTTCATGAAAGCATCCTATCATTAAACAAAATTAAAAAGACATATAATCTATATATTTTCCTTTTTATGTCACCAACTCATTATCATTTCATTTAAACTATACTTTTACCATAATTTATAAATCAATAGATAACACATAAATATTTTAGTATCGAAAAACCATTGCTATGATTTTCATGGGGATGAAACATGTTCATTTATGAAAATGTACTTTAAATTCCATGGAGTTTCACTAAGGGAACTCATATGGATACGTCTAAGGGCACTTAGAAGGAAATGGGTAAGGTAACTAAAATCATTGAGAGATTTTAAAAAGTACTCAGGCTTCGTGCGAGTGTGGAGGAGAGCTTCGTGGTGGCAAGGTAAAGGAGGGATCATGTGTCGGCAGAGCATGGCTTCACAATGGTGACGAATGATAGATTCACAATTGAACGTAGGAGGAGCAGTTAGCAATCGTAGCGGTGGAGGAGGAGGAGTCTCTGAAAGTGGAGGATGAGGAGGATTCATAGTGGCATCGAGGAGAAGGAGCGGCGGTAGGGTAAGTCTTCTCTGAGATGTTGAGGCATACGATGGAAGGAGGAGAATGTTAGGGTTTTTTATAAAACCCGGGGAAGCATTTATGAGTGCTAGATAAAAAGAACTGATAAAGGAATGATTTATCAGTGCTAAATTAGAAAACACTTATAAATATACCCTTTAACAATGCTAAACATTTAGAACTAATAAAGGAGAATTTTATGAGCGGTTTCTTAACGCAGATAAATGCTTATCTTTTTCACCCCTAAAATAACATCTGATAAAACTATAATGATAATAAATTATTTATATTTTTTAATATATTTATTAAGTGATATTTATAAGAAAAATTACTTATGTTATTTATAATAATAAAAATACGTAAATATATATTTCTATATACAATAAATATATATTTCTTTATAATTATAATATATATGTAATAAATATATATTTATTTCATAAGTATTTCATAATTATTTAAATAAATATATATATATATATTGAAATACAAATAAAATAATAATATATATATTTATTAAATATATATATAATTAAATAAATATATTTATATATACATATAAACTTATATATAAATAAATTAAATATATATTTTATTAAATACATAATAACTATTAATAAATATATATTTTTGTATACAAAATATGTATTTCATTATACTTAAAATATATATGTAATAAATATATATTAATAATAAATTTTTTCCCTAAGAATGTTATGTTTGTTAAAATAAAAATATATTTATATGTATATAATTAATAGTAAAAAAAATATTTATTAAATATATATATACTTCATTATATATATTTGGAAATATATACGAATATTTATAAATAATTATATTAATGATATATTGTCATATATATATATATATATATATTTAAATTCGAATGAAATTAAATAAATATATTAATTATATGTAGTTTTTAAAATTTCATGATTATATATATATATATATTCAATAATTATAACATTATAAAAAATGTATTTTTAATAAATATATTATTTATATTTTTAATTATAAATATAGATAAATATATTTTTCTGTATACAATTAATATGTATTTATTTATAATTAAAAAATATATATATAATAATTATATATTTATTTAGAAAATATTTCATATTTATTTAAATAAATACAAATCTCTATTTATATAATTATAAAATTATAAAAGATATATTTATTAAATAAATATAATGAATTAAAATTAATATCTGCTTATACATATGAAAATATTTACAACTAAATTTAGTAATTATATATATTTTTAAATAAATAAATAAATAAATATATTTAAATTATAGTGAAATTAAAATAAATATATAAATTAAATATATTTTTATAATTTAATGGTTATTTCAATTAATATATATTTATATTTAAATAAAAATAAAATTATAATAAATATATCTATAACATGTATATTTATTATATTTATAATTATAATTATAAATAAATATTTACTTATTTATAGTCATATATATATATATCATTGTGTGTGTGTTTATATAATAATGGAAGAAAAATAAATATATTAATAATAATTTTATAATTTTTTCAATATAAATATATATTTATTTAAATTATAATCAAATTATTAAAAATATATGTAAAAAATATATTAATTTTAATTTCATCATAATTTAAATAAATTAATATTTAGTTATTTATTTATTTACTACTATAAATAATTAAATATTTATTAATAATTATACTTATAAATATAATAAATATATTTTATTATAATTTTATTCTTATTTACTTATATAATAATTATTTATACTTATAAATATAAATATTTGTCTCTATGAGTAGATGTTTTTGTATATGTATATATGTATATATATTCATTAAAGACATATATACATATATTGATAATTATAATTAAAAATAAATATATTTAAAAGGTATTCATATATAATTGTAAATATAATAAATATATATATTTATCATTTAAATAAATTAATTTTATTTTATAATAATTTAAATATATATATTTAGATATATATAAAAATATATTTTAAAATGTAATTATAAATAACAAAATAATTATAATTATAATTATAATAAATAAATTTTTTATTTAAATATATTTATCATGATTTTAATTATTTATGAGAACATAATAACTTCATGGGAACACGGGAACATGAATCACATACACCGAGTAAATTATAGAGCATAACAAATGAGTCAACATAGATATGGCCAACATGAATACTAATGATGGGGTAATATATAAATGAACATTCTTAATAAATGCATAGGATATATATGATTGTCCATTATATTCACGCCTCAATTGACCATTTCATATGAAATCAATATTTTTTAAAATATAAATATAACTATAAATATAAAAAATTTCAAAGTATTTATACATATATATATATATATATTTTAAAAGATAATATATATTATTTTAAAAATATAAATATATTAAATAAAATAAATATTTTATATATAATATTTAAATTTTATATAATATATAAAAAATATATAATTAATATAATTAATATAATCAACATAATAAATATATTTAATATATAAATATAATATATTTAATATATTTAATATATATATTATTGAATTATTAAAAAATATTAACGATACACATGGGCTTTTTATAGAATTTATATAAATAAAAAATATTTTTATTATAAATATAATAATTTTATATCAATTTATCATAATTTTTATTAATAACTTTTATCAGTCCTAAACATTGAATTGATAAAGCTATGCTTTATCAATGTTAAAAAAGGTGATGATAATGGGTACACTATTTTCAGTACATAGTTTACATTGATAAAGTTTTGCTTTACCAGTGTTTTAAGCTAGTGCTCATAAATTTTCCCCTTTTATTTATGCTAATATAAATAGGTTCATCCCAAGACCGGATGTGTAGAAGTGATTTATCCATTAAATAAATAATTTTTTATATGACTTAGTTCACACACAACAACTAATTTACTAAAAATATTATTCATTTTTTAAAATTATAAGTATTAATTGTGACAATTTTAATGTAGTTGTTGAATAAGAATGTTTCAATAGAAGTAAAACTATTTTAAACTCAATACAATAAGTAAAATAAATGGCACCAAGTTGTAAAAGTCTTCCCAGTGATGATAATTATTTTAACTTTGCAATGCAGGTTCATTCACCAGTGTTTTCCATAGATCAATCCCAAGAAATATTTTAGTAGGATTTTCATGTAAGAAATTTCTTATGAGATATTTCTATGTTTGTGGAAATCATTTTGTGGCCTATAATAGCTAAATTTCAACCCATTAAAACTATCAATGCTTATTTTATCCTTTAGTATTATATGGAGACCTAGAGGGGTTATGTAAATTGATATTAAGATGAAAATATCTAATTAAAAAAATTTTAATATATAATATTTTGTTTTACAGATTTCAAATTTATTATATAAAGGAAAATATTTTGTTATACAAATACATTGAAATAAATAAATTTTATTTTCTAAATAACTAATAAGATAATTTTATGATGATAAAATTATTATTCAAAAAAATATTTTTCACGTGATATATATAATTATATTCTGATACAAAAAATATTCTGAAAATATATATTGTGTATATGTATAAAAGAATAAGAAAAAATTAATTAGTAAATTCTAATAAATAATAATGGAGATATATAATATTTTAAGGATCATTTTTTATGACAATGAAATTTTCTATATACCTCATATTTTAATATAAAAATTAATTATATACTTTTATGAAATTTAAATTGACCAGAAAGATAAAGAATTTAGATTCATTGTATTGAAATCAGGTAGGAGGGTTAATATTATATATTTAGTAAATAATAATTAATATGGTAATTATTAATTTAATTTAATTTATGAGAAATGGGTAACTAAAATTGGATTGAATTTTATAAAGCTATCATGAAAATTAGACCATATAGAATAACGTGGTCTCATAATTTTATTCCCACATTTATCACTAATTTTTATTCACCAAACTCACTTGTGATAATTTCATTACCCCTAACAAAAAATTAGTTTCCAAGAGAAAATCACTCTATTTCACATCGAATAGGATGTCACTACCACCTATTTAGAGAAACATTTATCCTTAAAAATTACATTTAAAATCTTACCATTATACATAGAATTGTATGTTAATCCATTTTTAGAAGTGGCAATTTCCAATAATGTGTCCCATGTCTGCTATTTACAAGATGTATTTCAAGAGACTATTTATGTCCCTAACGTGAGTAATGTTCACCCCTAACCTTATCTTATCTATCTTTGATGAAAAAAATATTCTAACAATAAAAAATAATGTAATCAAAATCATTAGTATACCAAAATGTAATTATTTTTATGGAACATCCATTAACTAAATTCCTATCATTCATTGGAAAAGTAAACTGTTTCTCATGTTATGTGTGAAACATGCCTTCAAGGATGACATACTTTGTTTTTCTACACTTCCTTCAAGGATGGTCATAAAGATAATTTTAGGATTTTGTATTATTCAAGTAGTTATACTATAACTTATTTCAAATTATTGAAGTGAATAATTACCAATAAACCAACTAAAAGATATCTAGTTCAAAATGGTTGGTAATGCACCAAAATGAACATGCCATTAAATAATAATATTTATAATAAATGAACACAAACTATTCCAAAATACATATAAATATTTGAGACCATATAAAAATTTTCAATGAAATGAAAATAGTTTTATTTGAATTCTATTTTGGTGAACAACATTAAAAAACATTCATAATTATCAATAAATCAACGTGGCATTGGAACAATTAAATGAACACCCTTTAGATGGTAAGAGTGAACATGAAGAATTGATAAAATCATTATAATATAACATCGAGGAATATAATCTAATTAATTATAATTGGAAAATTTTGTAATGAAATTATTTGTAATATTTGTTTTTTTATACGTGATGTTAGAGAGGTGAACCATCCTAGTCCGAACCAGAGCTAAGGGAACTCTCAAAACACTATGTTTTTATTTAGGTTATGTTATGTTTATCTTTTTACTAATTTATCTCTATATTTTTATTATATAATCCTCATATATTTTGTATATATGTTCTTTATATATATACCTAGTGTAAATTACAATTCCTTCATGGAATTATTCATGTTTTTGTGTTATCCATAATAATCATTTCTCTAAAAGAAAACCAGATTTATCAGAACAAACCTATTCATTATTTCTTTTTATTTTTCATTGTTTTCAATATTTCTCCCTACTATGATTTCTTAAAATTATATATAATTTATTAAAAACATTTCTAGTTTACTACTATTTTTATGGTAAGCCCAATGTTTTATCCTTCAATAATGATTCAATACCATTTTATTAAAGCATCCTACTATCTACGTCATTTCTATATCTACTCTATACCTATTTCATTCAAATTATTTTCATATAAACAATATATTTTTGACATATGATTTCAAATTAAAATATGAATTATTAATGGATCAAATTCATTCTTCTCTCAGAATTATTTTTTATATATCCTTTGATTATTCTCTAAGAAATTATTTTGTGACCAATTTCCTTATCATGGATTTTTATTATGTTTATGACCTATATTTGGTTTCCTTATGTAGAACATATACTCAAGTATATATTATGATTCTATGGGTGGTCCCAGAATTACAAATCCCACTAATCCATTAATTAATATTTTATATCTCATGAAATTATATGTACGAGACTGGGGAGAAATCCCAATCCACTATGGGACACTGTCTACCATGTTATGATGTCATGGAAGTGAAATTTTTATTACACATGTGATTTCATGTTTTATATTGTTGATGTTGCAGTCGGTGTCCTGTAACCAACGGTTTGTTTTTTAGATTACTTTGATATTCAATGAAGTGAATATTAATAAATATATATTCACATATTGATTGTTATTCTATGTGATATTAATGTGATAATGTCATAGAGTGATTACCTCTTTGAAAAGGCCATATATATTTCCATTATATGATGATAAACTTGAAATAAAATATGTATATTATAAAACATATTCTATACTCAATAATAGCATCTATTAGGGTATATGTAATAAAATAACTTTTTGGTGATGAAAGCTCATAGGATATGAGACTTAATCTAATGTTGTTATCACATGGTGATCATAGAGCTAGATGTTTATAGGCATAAACATTCTAGTATGAATAACACATGATTACATTTTATTGAATATTCCTGCCTATACTAATGTAAAATAATTCCCAAATTTCGTGATTATAATAATTCCATATCATAACTTGTGTGTAATGATGTATTTTCTTAAATAATGAAAACCTGTGATAACAAAAGAGTTTTGTATGTTGGTTATGTCATGTTAATAAGTAATAAGAAAAGGAACTGTTTTCCGATTACATCTTAATGGAAGTTGATATAATGGCCCATTTATTGTAATGAATCTACCAAACTAAAATATTTGGGTATTGTGTAATGATGTGTTAATATAAAAAATTTCAAAGAATGATGTATCAAGAATATATGCTGATGACATGAGTTTTACGCTTTCTTGATAAGATATCATGACCGAGGGATTATATTACACACATAGAACTTATATGTCATTGTTAGCATTGAAACATTAACTTCTTATTTTTAGGTTACGTTATGTAATGAAAGATTTAAATATTGGACTTTAGGAACACCTGACTAATTCCACTGATGATGAATAGATGAGGGTCACACACAAAAAATTTTCCATTGATCTCATTTTAATATTATTTATATTTCATGGTTGACATAAATGTTATTATCCAGATTGAGAATTTATATCTATACAATATATATTGAACCAAAATATTAAATAAATATTTTTATTCATGATAATTGTTTAATTACATGGATATATAATATTTAATTATCTATTATTATTTATAAGATAATAAAACGGTATTTTTTTGATAAATATATAATTTATTTAGTTATGAGAATTATATTATTATTTATTCTCCAAAATGTGAATATAATATTTATTTATTAAATGAATTAAATTTAAGAAAACATTTATTTTATATTTCAATAATGGTTAAGGAACAAAAGTAGACCATGAACTGGTCATGTGATAAATATTTATTTGCCAAATAAAAAAATAATATTTATCATTGTGCGTGTTTGCGTATGAAATGAGATAAAATAAAAATATTATTATAATTATATATCATAATATATATTGTGAAATTATTATATTATTGGGATCCATTGTGATACTAAATAATCTTTAACCCTATCATTCCCTCTATATATACCATGTTATGTCATTTGTGAGCGGTTGATCATTTTTTTACAAATCATCTCATATCATCCAAAAATATTTCATTCTATCAAGAACAACAATATGGTATTCACTTATTATTGATAGAATTTGAATTCTCCCTCTTTACTCCCAAGATGTAGAGGCCAAGAGATAATCCATTCAGGATGTAGAGATCAAGGTAGAAATCATGGGAGTAAAGTAGGATGACTAACAACATCGTGATAACATTGAGAGTACCATCATAGTTCTTCTGATATCAAAGGGGAATATGTGGATCACCACTAGAGGGATTCTACTTTGGATCACCTCAGCGAAACGATGGTTGGACCCCCAATAAAGGTTTTATTTATCAAATTATTAGACAAATAAATTCTTCCTCATACAAAAGTAATTATTTTCAATTAATTTATGTTAATTATAAAGTTAACAGGAATAATATCTTCATATTATATCTGATGATCTTTTTTTTGTTTTTATTCATAAATAATTAATTTTTATTATATTTATGTTCAAGTAAAATATGTATTATTGATTGAATATGACATTATCCATGTTTTCTGATTGCCTAATAAGAGTTTCCGCTGAATCTGGAACCTTCATGTTCTCTGAAGGAGTTCATTTTGAAAATTATAATTATTTATTAATCATTTATCAATTTATGAATTTTTCATTTTTTTCATTTTTGAAATTATTTATTTACTTATGAATGTTGAGATCACTTCATCCCCTTATGCTCTCTTACCCATATAACTAGGGATATGTTGATAACACATGAGGGAAATTCAAAAATCATAGTTCGAGGAGCCGAAAACTTTGGATAGATAGCATGAGACTAAATAGCATGTAGCCCAAAGATCAACAACATGTGTCCTTCTTAAATGAACTTGGAAAATTAGAATTTATTTTGATACTTCATGAATTCAATCAAAAACATTTTCATTAAAATAGTGGATGATGACTAATAAATTTTGATGAACTCTTTAATGGACAAAATATCATATAACACATGTTAAAATTGTGTAGTCCATGATATTTCATGATGGAATATACGAAGTGAAATAAATGTCATATTTTTTGTATGACATGTGTGACTAAAATCCAAGAAACTCAGAGTTCTAATGGAATATTGTTGCATTATACATTTCATGTACCTCATAAATTTATACAATTGATATACATTCCTAATCACTAGGTGTGTTACCTGGACATGAGGAGAATCCATTAGAAAACATGTATCACTCTTTACAAATAATGTGTCAATCTTTTTTGCAGAAATTAAAATTAATTTATTACTCCATTAAACCTGATCAAAATGTTAATGTGTGTCATATATTGATATTATAGTTCATGTGATATATTTTATATGATATTACATAATTGATTAATTATATGTAATCTTTTTAACTACATATATTGTATATTCATATACCCATAATACTCCACATGCATTAAAAGCATTACATAATGTGTAAATTAACACATGTTTGTGTGTTCTTTATTTGAAGTACACATCATGTAATTATAATTCCTTTCATGTATGTTATATTTAATGTGAGTAAAAAGGACAAACCATAATACAAACTGAGTTGTTCAATCATAACCACACTAGGTTTCCTCCATGTATATATTGTGTAATTAATTAATTTAAATTAAAATTAATTCATATAATTTGTTATAAATTATAGTGCATCGGAATTTCCAAGAAAATTTGGATTGATAATTATGATAAACTTAAATAATTTTTTAACTAATAGGGGATATGGAATCCTTGTTTATAAAAAAAATTACCTTTTAAACTAGGATGATAAGTAAGTATTACATGACTAGAAGTTCTAGTAGCCAATAGTCCTATGCATTTCCCAAGCACTCTAAGTGTGATGTCTATAACATGCGATGATACTAGTATTACAGCCCACCAAACCCTTATTAGTAATCATTGCACCATGATCCCAATATTAAATTTACACCCTATACGATGAGCCATTGAATCGTGGTTCTTGACCCATCATAGTAGGAACCCCCCATCAACTATGTGGGTGGATATAAAGAAGATTGGTTCCAAAACATCCATATTTATAATAAATATTCCCACCTGATGAAGTTTTGTATCCATAACATACAATAATAACATGTTTCTTTTCATTATCTTTCTTCTCTCTAGAGTATAGAGCCATGTGGGAGGGTGCCCCTCCATCCCATATTATTGGGATGGGGATATAAGGCAGGATGATAACAATAATCATGCCTATCCCATTTATTGTGGACACCCAACAAATAGTACCGACCTGCACCGCCTTCCTATTTTGTCAATTCATTATCTGTTTCCCTAGGAAACTACCTCCTACACACTCATGATAAAAAAAGGCCCTATGTGTTGAGGACCATACCTACACTCACTAACGGATTATATAATGAGATTCCCATATGGACTGAAGGCCTAAATTTATTGAATGTTCTACTATACTAATAAATGATACAATAAATACACACTTGTATATATCTGCACTACTAGACATTGATAATATCATGTGTTTCCCACACCCCCACCCCCTAGTGAAACACCATCTAAATATCCCCTACCATCGATAGACATCGACTAAAATAAAATCTATATTGCTATTATAGTAAATCATAACTTCTCTAAAACCTAGTGTTATACTTGGGCCTTTTGGATTTAGGATTGTAGGGTTAACCATATAGGATTCACCCAAACATAAAATGAAAAAATTTATTTATTAGATAATTATTATGATTAATTTATGAATTTTATATTATTAATGAATGAATAAATGTGAATGATTGAAATATATTTTAAATGTGCATTCATTTCATTTGTTTGTAATAACAATCATTGTTCATCCTATCTATTAGTTTGGTTTCATTCAATTTTATTACTGCATTATCAGTTTATTCATTATTATTAAATTAAAATTATGGAATGTGATTCAACACCTCAAAATAAATTATGTTGAAACATTCCCACAATTTATTTAATATAACCCTCCTTTATGGTTTCCTTCACCTATATATAACAAAAAATCACTATAATGACATAGATTCAAGTTTCAGGGAGTTTTTCCAAGAAAAACTATGTTCAAAGCTGTAATGGAGATCCATAAGGCATATGTTCAATACTGTAACTTAATTGTAGATAAGAAAAAAAAATTCCCTCTAGGATCTATAGTGTTTTTATTTTACACTCAATAAAAAACTCATTAATTAAATTTCATGATCATAAAACATTTTATTTATTTTATTTTTGTTTGATTCGTGGTTTATTTCACGAATTCAAAATTGTGATCATGTATGTAAATGGGTAAACATGAAAATATAGAATTAAGATAAATGGACTGCATTTAAATATTTTATTAATAGATGTCCAATCAATTATGAAAAATCCACTTAATGTAAATATGAAATTTAAATGGAAAAAACAAGAAATATGTATCATAATAAAAAAATCCTTCACATTAATATTATGTTAAAATATTTATATTATATGATTCATGATGCACACATTTTAAATGTGTTAGTAAAGACAAATTTTAGAGTACTTCCAATTATCAAGAAGTTTTAATGTTGTTAATGTGCTGACTAGAACTAATTCATTTTGAGTGTAAATGAAAAATTAATTTGAATACTATTTGGATGAAATTGTAGAGGAAATTTGAGTATAGATTTGTGGATTGGGGTGTCCAGTCCATAGATCAAGGATCTCCAATCCCACAGTTGGTAATTCCACCTTCCCAAATACTATATATAATTTTAATATTCCAATGTATGTTAATGATAGGGAAGATATGGTTCCCTAGAACATTAATTTCGATGGAGCGGGATATTCTGAGTTTCATGTTAAGGGTCACAATTTATTCATAAAATAGTCGCATACTGTTGGTAATAAATTATTTCTTCTCACATATTATTATATAAAATAAGTAACAAATAATATTATTTTATACGAATGTAGAATAAAATTACCTATTCGCAAACAACTTTATCCAAGCAATCAATAATAGGGAATAAAAATATCATTATGGGTAGAAACTTCTAGGAATGGTATAGGTGCTTACTCATTATATTACACATTTAACAAAGTCATTACAAGCTAAAGATCATATTATTTAAACTCGCTAAGGACGTGAATGATGACGATGTCATGGTTTATTTAAAGATATTCAATATGCACGAGATTTCCAATGATTGATGTTGTTATCCATGTTTATTGAACTCATGAAATTTTTTGATAACATGGATGCTTATATATTTCTCAAGGGTCTTTTTTGTATTTATTAAGCGAGATCTATACAAAATCTGTTTGAGAGCCCCAATGTGGTCCGTTGGATAAATCTTGGAGAAGGTTATCTAGTAGGGCTCTCATATTTAAGAACATTTGTTAACTTATTAGTTTATATTTTCTACATGTTAAATTACCAAATATTTTTATACTTACCTCATTCTTTCATCACACCCTTAAATATTGGTCATATTTTATATAATGTTAAATGTAAACTAAACTAAGAAATTTCTCTCAGATCTCATCACTATTCTTTTCCAGGATGATAAGGATACAAATCATGAAATTTCGTTTGTTATTTTTTAAGCCAAGGAATGAGATGGTAAAAGTCCCCAAGATTAACAATAATTTACAAGCCACTTTCAAAAATACATCAAAGATTGAGAATCAAGGAGAAATAATTGGAACATGACATATCTGATTTCCAATATGGAAACTAGGGTCAAAAGAAGAATAAATTAACCTATAAAAATAAGAAAGGGGAAGTTATATGTTAACATAACATTGAGTGATATTAATCCATTTCTATAAATTTCTTATTAAATATAGCTTGGAATCTAACACATATATCAAACTACAATAACAAGTAGATTTACAAAAGTTTCATAACATGAGGTTGATATATGGGCTCCCAATATTATAAATCTTGATATGGTATCTATGGAAACTACCACCTATTGTTTCTAACTGAATGGTATTTGTGTTAAAAATATTTTATCTTGTTCCTTTAGTTACCAAAAACATTATTTCTCAGTATATTTTTAATACCTATAGATTATTTTCATATTTTGAAAAAAATATTTCTTCTTTAATTTTTTAAAATGTTTAATTATAATTCACATTATTATTATGGTGTCGATGTGTTGAATTATACAATTCATGTAATTCAAATCAATAGAAAAAATATATTTCATAACCCATACCACACATAACTATGATATCACCATCTAAGTCATGTAAAAAATAGTGTTTGAGCATAATACTCCAAGATGGATATTTTGCTTCATTTTTACTAAAACCAATTAGTGTATGTAACTTATGTCATCAAGGTAATGGATCAAATAATACATTAGTGTAAAATTTTTAACTAACACAAAGCTTCTTAAATTGGTTCATAATGATGTATGTTGACTATTTCTAATTGATTCCAGGGGTGTGTAATCATACATAATAACTTTTACTCATACATCAAATCATTTAATAATGGTCATATATAATTGTCTGACTATATGGGTTCTCATGTCCCATTTTGAAATGATCTCACACACATAACAAATTTATGTTTGTATCCCATTAATCATGACCAACTTATAATGGATAACATTAAACATATCTAATATAATATTTATACAATAGACTTTGATTATATAAAGTGCATCAATAATTGTTCGATTACATGGGTCACCCTTTTCTTATTCATAATGCACCCATAAATTTTAAAATTTGAAAATTGGATCCCATTTAACTATAAAAGAAAATGTTTCATCCCACACTAACTAGCATAAATGTGTAGAAATTGGAAACTAATCCCATTAATTAGTCAACTAACATGGTAAGCAGTTAGACATGCTAAATAACCCATGAATGTTATATATGCAGGTATGATAATGAAATACCTAAAAAGTACTAAACTAATAATTTAACTAAAATACATAACATGTTATGTAACTACAGAGTTAATAAACACATAAGGAAGATCATCAAAATCACCAATCATTAGATAAATACAACTACATGGCTAACATATACATGTAATGTGAATTTATATGTGCATTAATGATGCATGTAATGCTACTTATTTTCTATATGGGGACAATGAATAATTACCTTAAATTTTATAAATGAAGAGACAACAGATAGTACCCCATTCAATCTAGGTAAATTAATAATCAATTTAGATAGAAAAAAAAAATCTCATCCCTAGCCACCTGAACTTTTCCCCATGGGATTGTTGATCACTCCATGGAAAAACAATTTACCAAGAACATATACATTCCTAGTCTCCTATCTACCATCCTAAATGAGTATGTCAACGGAAAAAAGAACATATCTAATACCACTTTTTAACGTCCTAGCCCAACATCCTATAATACCATTAGTCGGATTCGTTTCCACATTAAATAAATAATCCCCCCATACACCAGAGATTTTAGAATATAAGTGAGGGTCTAATTATCATACGATATGGATACAAAACTGTAACGATCCAAATGTTCATTAATGGAAATTCATATTGATCAAATTAAATGTACCTTTATGTAAAATGTTTATATAAAATTTCAACTTCTTTGGTTTTATATTTTTGGATTTTAAAATAATGTTATGAATTGTGACTGTTTCTAATATTATCGTTAAATAGTTATCATATGATTAGTTATAAAATAGGGCATTAACAAATCCAATTAAATTAGACAAAATAGGTGATAGAATCATCCAGTAGACATTCCCCATACAAATACCATTTGTTAGAGATCAGAAAGGAGGTTTAATAATTGTGATTTTCTCTTGACCAAGCCCAATCCGGGATTGAATATGTTAAGCTCATGAGGATCCACCTGCGAGAGAAGTGGAAGTTGATAGAGATTACCACCCGAGCAATGTCATCTGATCCACACCAGGAGTCCGTCACAATACCACACCATACTCTTCGGTCTTATACGGGTGTTATAATGTGTTATATAACAAGACCTTAGCATGATGTTTATGTACATTATTTTTGTATATAATAATGAATATACTTTAATTTTATTATAGTTACCATGTAAATAGTTTTTAATGCACAAATAATATTTTTAGTTAATGTTCAACTAAGAAATATATTTTTATGAATTAATGGAATTTTTAATAAAAAAATAATTTAAAAAAATATTATCATTATTATTAAATTAATTTTTATTATATATAATTGATCTTATAATTTTATGAAAGCAATTTTAATTTTTATTAAGGATTGAATGCCATTTCTATCAAAACTCATGAATTTTCTTTAAAAGTTGGTTTTTATTTTAAAAGGTGAAATTTAAATATTTAGAAAATTATTTAGATAAAATGAATTTTATTTCTGTAATCAGGATTTTGAAGTTATCCAACCGAGAATTTTTCAGAATTTTCTAAGATAGTCAAATTTTTGGGTTAAAATTAAATACCGTTTAAATATATAATGTGTTTTATGATATCATAATGACCCAATAGTGATGTAATAAAAAACAATACACTTTATGTTTGGCCAATATATGTATCACCATTAAAATAATGAGGTTTTGGGTTTGATTGATTTATTTTACAAATCCTTAGTGGACCCTTCATGACTGATTAGACATTTTCACTTTTTAAATTGTTTTCCTAGGGAGTGTGACTCACCTCCACGTAAGAAACACCATTATTTTAAGATGTTCGGAATATGGAAATATAAAATATTTTTTTTTCACTCCACTTTGGTAGAAACCCTGGTCAATAACCATGGGGTAGTTTGTTGTTTCCATTAGTTTAATGTGAGGGGTCCCACACCTAAATAATAAACAATTACCTCTCATTACCTAAATAATCCCACCCAAGCTCCCACTTCCTGCTCACTCAAATACATTGGATTTAGTCCAACCCCTTCACTCCTTTCTCTAGAATCATCCCAAGGTGCCCGAACTTTACAGGAATCCTCTCTCAATTCTCTTTCAAGCCTTTGGAAGCACACTTCCATGTAAGGGTTTTTTACCTTTCTCATTTTTGTACAATTTTCTAAATGCTATTATGACCTTTTAATATCAATTATAAATTTTGGTGTATAGTTCATCACCTCCCCCATACTATCCTATTTATGTTTTAATTATGAGATACCCCTTTCTCTCTCAATAAATGCGTCCCATGTACACCAGTTACTGTGCTGAAATTCTGATGGAAATTTATCTCTCCTCACATATATTGAAGCAATTATTTTGTATCATGATTCTAAATTCCATTACAATTGATGGTACATGTATCTATATGACCCCCTTACTTTCCATTTCATGTACATATTATGCGACCACCATTTACCTCTTATCGATCATTTTTAGTAATTCATACGTCACATCGTTACGCTTCTAAAATTGCACCGATTTTCCAAGATAATGTCATTGTGTAGTGAATTCCATGCCCATTTCTCTAACAAGGTTATTCACCATTATGTAGAATTACATATTTACTATAATGTTTCATGAATGAATTTCCCATTCATTTAACTGGGAATAAATAATGTTGTTTTATGAATCCATGTTATGTGATCCATGTGGCACACATATGCATGAAATGAAATGTTTAAGAAGGGTGCACCCTTATATCACTCCAATGAATTGGATAATGTATAGTATCATAATAAATCATGGGAAATTGGTGTTTACTAATTATAATTATTGTTAAATGAGGGTGTACTCATGCTCTATGTGCAATGATCCTTGGATCATGCTAATTCCATGTTAAGTGTTTTTGACACATTTACATGTATTGATTATCATGATATATCATTAATTTATGTTTATGATTCTTTTTTGCTCTATTTATATTCCTTTTTTCTATCATTTATTTTATTTCTCATGTTATTACATGATTATTCCCTTATTGGGCTTTATTTATCACCCTTTTCTTATGCATGTACTCATGTTATCCCATGCAATGCTGATTACGAGGGAATGTAGTGGTAAAGTAAAGGATTTTTTCAATAAAGACGATGTATTTCACATTTCAAGGTGTTATGTAATGATCATACACCCCAAATACACTATTCCTCTCGATCTTCTATGTTGTATCAAGTGAAGTTTATGTAATAAATTATGTTTTATTTTGTAATAAAAGATCAGGGTTGCCATAGTTGGTTTCAGAGGATAGGTTTAGTTATTTTTAGTATTAAGATTATAAAACCCAAGTAAAGACTTATAGATAAGACTAAGTATAATAAAAACATCCATATTGTTTGTGAGTATTAAGTAAGTTTTTTATCAAGCCAATACACCCCTGTCTCGATATGAGCAGGTAGAGGCAGCTCTAGCACATATGTATCCAAGGGGTAAAACCTAAAAACCCTACTTTGAGATAGACATGAATGGGAACTAGTGCATGATAACGGGCCTTGATTAACTATTGGTTATGACACTCCCATGGTATATTCTTGGGTAAATTCACAAGATTATTATATACAATTATTAACGAACATGAAAAATTCTATAAGAATATATGTCAGAAAGTAGAACATGGATAATATAGACTGAAGCCAATAGATTCATATGTTAAGAAAATAAAAGTAATTTATAATTCATTAGTTTTGTACTTTTACTACCCTTTATGGGTTACCCCTAAATGTTCTTTTATTCCAGCCAATTTCTGGTAATCGGAGGACTCAGGCAAACAACTGATGTGAAGATCAATATGATGACTCTACTAATGAGATTCCCAATCCAATGGGAGCGGGAATCTCCAACATTTTCATGATTCTCTCTCAGATAACTCAAGAGTTGAATAGAAACAAGGTTCAGGAGGGACGTTCTACCACCCCCACCTCCTAATAATGAACAAGTTGTTATTGAGAGCTTCATGAGACAAATGCCTCCTATTTTTAGTGGATCATATGATCCATCAATCGATGAACAATGTATCAACTTTATTGAAAAGATCTTCTCCATCATTAAATGTTCTTAACAAGAGAAGGTTCTATTGGATTATTATCGTATGGAGGGTGAATCTTATCAATTATGGACGTTGATCAAAAATACAATACCGGAGGAGGAGATCAAGGTGTTGGATTGGAAGGATTTCTAGAAGATGTTTTTCAATAAATATTTTCTGCGCACCCTCCGGCGTAAGATGGAATGGGATATCCTTCCCTAAAGCATAGATATGATGAATCTGTTGGAGCGTATGAGGAAAACTTCACAATGCTTTCATGATATGATATTGTCTTTTTGGTAACCCCCGAATGCAAGGTTGACCGCTTCTTTGGGTGGATGAAACTTTCCCTGCGGAATGCGATGATGATCCGTGACTTCAACAGCTATGAGGAAATTGTCCGATATGCCCCCAAGGTTGAAATAGAGATCGGAGAATCTTAGGGGTATCATGGTGATGAGAAGCGTAAGGTGGACATCAATACTGGTGGTCCAATGGATTAATCCAACGATGCTAAGAAGATCCAGCACCCCCTTTTCAAAGGTGCAGAAAGAAGCACCCTAGAAATTTCTTGAAGGGGACAAAGAAATGATTTAGCTGTGGAAGATAAGAGAACCTTGATTTTAATAGTTGTAAATAAAGACTCACGGCTACGATAGAGGATAGGAATCCTCAGTTCGAACCTCAATGTGTGGTTAATTGCAACAAATGCAAATAACTGTGGCATCTTTCAAATCAGTTCACTAATCTAAGGGTTTTTGGAGGCAACCAACAACCTCCAAGGCAGCAATGGATATATTTTTCCATCACTATTTCCAAAGTGAACCCTAACAACGAAGTGGTGATAGGTACTCTAGTTATTTATTCATTAATAGAGAACATACTTTTTGACTCAAGTTCTACACATTCTTTAATATCTCAAAAGTTTAGTAGAACAATCCCCGCAACACCACAAAGCATAGAAGTGAAAATTCTTGTGAGTATGGAAAATGGGGCTATAATTGCATCCCATGAATATAACTCCTCCCATGTCATAATCTGTGGATTTAACATCCTGGTGAACCATGTAAAACTTCCTCTGGTGGAATATGATGCAATTCATGGCATGGATTGGATTTCCTAATATAGAGCCAACATAAATTGTAGTGTGAGGGAAATCACTCTCGATGTGGAGAATCGACCCCTGATTCTTTATAAGTGCTAGGAGGAAGATGAATCTTCGTTAGCTACATTATCTCAAGCGTAGATATTACTACCCAATGAGAACACGTATCTAACTCAGTTGATTGATTCTAAGTTAGAAACCATCCTAGAAGACATACCTATTGTGAGGGAATTCGCTGAAGTGTTTCTCGAGGAATTGCCTAGTCTTCCTCCAAGAAAAGATGTGAATTATCCATTAATCATATATTTAGGAATTCCCAATATCCAAGAATCCATATAGAATGGCTGTTGTGGAGCTTAAGGAGCAGAAGAAACAACTACAGGAGAAACTCTATAAAGGGTATATAATCCATGTGCTTCACCATGTGGTGCACTGGTCCTATTCATCAAGAATAAGGATGAGTCAATATGCCTTCACATCAATTATCGTGAGCTCCGAAAAATCATGATAAAGAAATATTATCCTCTCCCATGAATTGATAAATTGTTTGATCAGCTACGTGGAGCACAATACTTCTCTAAGGTGGATTTGCGGTCGGGATATTATCAAGTAAGGGTGGAGAAGGATGATATCCCCAAGATTACTTTTCGTACAATATATGGGCACTATGAATTCATAGTAATGACATTAATACTCTCTAATTCTCTAGAAATATTCACGGACTTGATGAATAGAGTCCATAGAGATTACCTCGACCAATTTATGTTAGACTATATTGATGATATTCTGATATACTCCAAGACCAAGGAGGATCATGGGGAGCATATACGAACTATACTAGAGAACTTACAGAAGGAGAGGCTCTATTCAAAGTATTAAAAGTGTGTTTTTTGGTTGAAGGAGTCCTCATTATTGGTCCATGTAATCATAAGAAATGGGATATCTTTGGATCCCTCCAAAATAGATGCAATTGAGGGATGGCCAAGTCCAACATCGGTAACAGATATATATAGCTTCTTAGGGTTACCTGGATATTATCGACGATTTGTGAGAAATTTCTCACAATTTCCCAACCCTCTTATAAATATAACTTGGAAGGTAGTAATGTTTTCATGGAGTGATGAATGAGAAAGAAGCATCAAATATTTAAAAAGGAGGCTTATAACTGCGCCTGTGCTCACTATACACACACGTGGAGAACTTTTTGTGGTATACAGTGATGACTTGAAGAAGGGCCTGGGATGTGTCTTGATGAAAAATAATGAAGTCATTGCCTATGATTCATTGAAATTGAATTTTCATGAACAGAACTACCCAACACTTGACCTTGAGTGAGCTGTTGTGATCTCTAATTTGAAAATATGGCGGCATTATCTCTTTGGGGAGAAGTGTGAAATATTTATAGACCACAAAAGCCTCAAGTATATATTCACAATAAAAGATGTAAACATTTTCCAATGAATATGGTTATAGCTGATCAAAGACTATGACTTCTCAATCCATTACCACCCAGGGAAAGTGAACAATCTGGAGGATTCCTTACGTAGAAAGGACCCAACGATTCTATCATTTATGAGAATTGAAAAAGATCCAATCTTCTTAGATTTGATGAATATGGACACGTGAATCATAAAGAAGGAAACATCATAAATCCTTTCCCAAATGATTTTTCAACCATCACTTTTGAAAAGGATAAATTATGATCAAAAGGATGATGTGAGATTTTAGGAAAAAGTGGAAGCTATCAGAAAATGGAAATCCTCATAGTTTAATTTTAATGAAGAAGGAATTGTAAGATTTGGGAAAAGACTATGTGTTCCATCATGTCCGAAGCTAAAGAAGGATCTTTTGGATGATGTACATAGTTCAAATTTCTCTATTCACCCTAGAAACACAAAGATGTATCAAGATCATTATGAGCATTATTTGTGGGAGAATATGGAGAAGGAGATCACTGAATATGCATCAATGTGACTAATGTGTTAGTAAGTGAAGGCGGAGAAGCATAAGTCTAAGGGGATGATGCAACCATTTCCCATACCCGAATGGAAATTGGAGAACATCACCATGGATTTTTTCATCAGATATCCAGAGACATCCAAAGGAAAGAATGAAATTTAGGTTATTATGGATCGTCTTACAAAGGTTGCACACTTCATTGATATTTATGAGGATTTCCCATAGGATCAAATGTCATAAATATATATCAGAAAAGTGGTAAGGCTGCATAGAGTACCACTATCTATTGTGTCCGATCGGGATCAAATATTCACATCTACATTTTGGAAGTGTGTTCAAAATGCTCTAATACTAAACTAAACATCAGTATGGCATATCATCCTCAAACTGATGGCCTATCCAAGTGGACAATTCTAACACATGAGGACATGATAAGAGCATACTCAATGGACTTTAAAGGAGGATGGGATTAATATCTTCCTCTGGTTGAGTTATGTTATAATAATAGTTTCCACTCTAGCATCCAAATGGCAATATAATAATCCCTTTATGGGAAAAGGTGCAGAACCCTAGTGTGTTGGGATGAGGTCGGTGAGCATATGCTACATGGACCAGAAATGGTAGATGAAATGGTGGAGAAGATGAAAACCATTCAATAGCATATTAAGGCAGCCTAGAGTCGATAGAAGAGTTCTTCAGATAACTGTAAACAAGACATTGTGTTTAAAGTTTGAGAAATGGTATATCTATACATATCTCTGTGGATGAAGGTTGGTAGATGTGGAAATAAATGGAAGTTATTTGCAAGGTACATCATCCCCTTCAGGATTCCTGAACGTGTCAGGGTTGTGGCCTGTTGACTATCACTTCCACCTACCATGGCCAAAGTACAGGATGTCTTTCATGTATCCCTTTAAAGGAAGTACGTACCAGACCCATCACATGTACTCTCTTGAATGGTGTTACAGTTACAAGATGATCATTTTTATGAGGACCAACCAGTGAAGATCATAGATTATAGAGAAATATTTCTACGAAATAAGACAGTGGCTCTCATCATGGTGTTGTGGTGAAACCAAAAGTTTGAAGAATCAATGTGGGAATCAGAGGAAATGATGATGCCGAGTTACCCAAATATGTTTTAGTGTGGGAAAAGAAAATTTCAAGGGAGAAATCTTTTTAAGGGGGGAATATTGTAATGACACAAACATTCATTAATGGAAATACCACATAATTAAATTAATTGTCTCTTTATGTAAAATGTTTATATAAAATTTGAACTTATTTTTTATTATGTTTTTAGATTTTAAAAAAATATAATGTATTGTGATCTTTGCTAATATAGCCACTGAGCATTGATCACATGATTAGTATAAATATAGGGCTTTAAAATATCCAATTTACTCAAACAAAAGAAGTGATGGCCTCATCTAGTAGATGAGCCCCATACAAAGACCATTTGTTAGTGCTTAGAAAGGAGGTTGCACCTATGGGCTTTGATCTTGACCAAGACCAAGCCAAGCTTGAATATGTTATGCTAGAGTGGGACCGCCTACGAGAGAAGTAAATGTTGATAGAAATTACCACCTGAGAAATATTATCCGAGCCACCCCAAGAGTCTGTCACAATCGCACACCTTACTCTTCAGTCTTATGCGGGTGTTATAAAGGGTTATGTGAAAAGACCATAGAATGATGGTTATGTACATTATTTTTGAATATAATAATGAATATACATTCATTTTATTATAGTTACCTTGTAAATAGTTTTTAAATCACAAATACTATTTTTTATTAATGTACAAATAAGAAATAAATTTTGATAAATTAATGGGTTTTTGAAATAAATAAAATTTAAATAAAATAGTATTATTGTTATTAAATTAATTTTTAGTAAATATAAATGATCATATAATTTTTTGAATGTAATTGTAATTTTTATTAAGATTTGAATGAAATTTCTGTCAAAACCCATTATTTTTCGAAAAATGAATATTTTTATAATAAAAGTAAAATTTAGCATATTTAGAAATTTTTTTAGATAAAATGAAATTTATTTCTGGAATCAAAAGGTTGAAATTGTCCAATGGTGTATTTTTCAGAATTTTGTGAGATAAGAAATTTTTTGGATAAAAATTAAATACCGTTTTAATATATAATGTGTTTTATGACATCATAATGACCTATTATTGTTTTAATAAAATATTTTAACTTTATGTTCGGCCAATACATGTTTTACCATTAAAATAATCTGATTTTGGTTTTGTTTGATTTATTATACAAATCTTTAGTGGACCCTTCAAGACTTATTAAACATTTTGACATTTTAAATTGTTTTCCTTGGGAGTCTGACTCATCTCCACATAAACAACCCCATCATTTTAAGTATTTAGGACATTGGAAATAAAAAATATTTTTTCCACTACCCATTGGTAAAAAACATGGGAAAAAACCATTGGCTTGTCTTTGGTTTTGATCAGTTAATGTGAGGTGTCCAAAACCTAAATAATAAAAAATTCGCTCTCCTATCCTATCCCACTTCCTCATCACTCAAAGCCTTTTGAGTTCTCCAAAAATCTGACATCCTCTATATATAATCCTCCCAAGGTTCCCCACATTCCCATGAAGCCTCTCTCAAGCCTCTCTCACGCTGTTGGATGCACACTTCCAAGTAAGGTTTTTTCTTCCTTTCTCATTTTTGTCCAATTTTCATAATTTTGGTATTTTCTTTTATTTTAAATTATAAATGTTGGGATTTGGTTTATATCCAACCCCATACTTCCATCTTTATGTTTTAATTATGATAGACCCCTTTTCACTCTCAATAAATTTCTCCCTTGTACACCTGTTACTATGCTGAAATTCCGAAAGGAATTTATCTCTCCTCACTTACATTCAAGCAATTATTTTGTATCATGATTCTAAATTCCATTATAATTGTTGGGACTTGTTTCTATATGACCCCATTACTTTCCATTTCATATACATATGAAGAGACACCTATTTCTCTCTCATCAACCATTTTTATGAATTCTAATGTCACACCTTTAAGATGCTGAAATTGCAACGATTTTCAAAACCAATGTCATTGTGTAATGAATACCATTCCCATTTCTCTATCATGGGTATTCAACATTATTAAAATTTAAATATTGTGTATTAAAGATCATGTATTAATTGCAAATTCTTATATTGTGGAATAAATAATGACGTTTTATGAATCCATGTTGTATGATCCATGTGGCACACTTATGCATGAAATGAAATGATTAGGAAGGGTGTACGTATATAGCACTCCAATGCATTGGGAAAATAATAGTATCATGATATGTCAAGTATAATGTGAGTTTAATCATTCTAATTCAAGTGTTATGAGGGTTTACTCGTGCTTCATGTGCAATGATAGTTTACTCATGCTCCATGTGCAATGAGCCTCGACTCATGATAATTCCATGTTATATGTTATTTCCAAATTTCCATGTTATGATTATCATGCATTATCATTCCTTTATGTTTATTATTATCTTGTGCACTATTGATATACCTATTTTCTAACGTGTATTGTATTCCTCATGTTCTTTTATGAATATTCCCTTACTGGTCTTTATAATCACCCTTTTCTTATGCATGTCCTCAGGTTATCCCATGAAATGATATGTATGAGGGAATATAGTGGTCTTGTAAAGGATTTTTTCAATAATGACATTGTATTTCATGTTTTATGTTGTTATGTAATGTTCCTAATCCCCCAAGGCACTAGACCTTTAAATATTCTATGTTGTATCAAGTGAATTTTATGTAATAATTTATGTTTAATTGTGTAATAAAAGATCAGGGTTATCGTATAAACCCTCATGATCTATGTAGCACAATGCTATATCGAATAATAAATAATAGAAAATAGTGGATGTAGTAATAAATTAAAAAAAGGGTAGTAGAAGAATGATATCAACTGAATATAAATGGCCACCACCAATATGCCAAAATGAATTCATGTCCATGTGATGATACATAAACTAAAAAATAAGACATAATGTAGGAAAATGATATATTATAAAAAATTAATAATAAAAGATAAATAAAGACTCAATAGTGGACTCCATGAGAATTATGAGTTCTACCTCAGTCATATGATCCTAACTCCCAAGTCCAAGAAATTCATCATTAGAAAAAGTACATGGTCTGACAAACATGAGATCTACATGAGTACCACTATTCAATGGATGCTTCGGAAGGGTCTGAGATAAATTCAGTATTCCACCCCAACGGTTTCTAACACTAAATACATTATGTAAATATAAAGTACAATAGTGTTCTTGTATACAAAAAAATAATCATTCCTGCATAAATTAATACCAATCGTCCTTGGTTCCTATAGGACACCATGACAACTCAAACAATCTTGGCATAGATTGGAATGATAGAATGATCAGTAACTATATATATAGAGAGAATAAAAATATATATAGTTTTGTTATATAATACATCCACCTATATAAACTATGTACGTGTAGACGTAAGTAGTCAAATTCCTTAAATACTTGGTGACTGCTGGATCAGGGTGTAACTCACGCATCCCTAACCAGTCTAAATGACAATATATGATCAACGGGACGGTAAAATCCCAAAATCTCATAATGAATGTGAGAATACATTCACAACACATGAGATAAGGGGTGATTCTTCATGTCATTACCGAAAAAAGGGACATAATGCATCATTCCTAATGTCCAAATAGTGTCTATGGTGGGTGATGTCATACTCAACACCTTATATAAGGGTGAGTGAAAAGTAATGCTCAAAATGGCCCATAACCATTTTATCATATCCAATATAAATGTAATGATAATATTAATTATAAGTCATTACCTCTTAAGATAATCTAAATACACAATATAATTAAGGCCATCACATTTATTAAAACTGACATAGGTTGTGCTTATTTATACTTATGATGTGGTGTGGTCGTATAATCCAATTAAATTAAAATAAATTTAATCCATTAGATTTCAAACAATCTATTTCATTTATCAATATAGTAAATTCATAATCATTTCTTCCTAACCCAATTAGATGGTTGTTGGACATTTAAACAATTGGTTACAATAAAGGTTATTCCCCCCATGTTGAATTCATTTAAGAATATATTATAAGGACATGCACTAAACATTTCACATATCATCAAATAACATAAATTCATAAGAGAAAAATAATATCATAATGACAAGAATGATTTAAATAACTAATTATAACTTTTTAGTTTAGAATATAGAACACCACATATGAGGTGTTTTATTATAAAACATGACATTTTTTTCAAACAATTCAACTAGTACAACCAAGAATCACATTGAAGAGGAAAAACTCCATTCACTAAAAAGAATAATTTTAGAAAACTAAAAAACCTAGAAAATAAATTTAATGGTTTATAAATATTACATGTGGGATAAATATCATTATTGGTACAAGAAGAATGCTTTAAATTTTTTATGGGCATTCAAACAATCAATTAAAAGATGAAAAGTCACCTGACACACCCAAATGGGTATCTATAAAAAAGTTCCACAACTAATTATATAGAAAATCTCAAAAAGTGTAATACATCATGTGTATAACAATTTAAAATTTAATATCTAATATTAGGTCGACTCTTAGAAAAGGTCGACCAATGGTTTAATGGAAATATTTATAAATAAATTGATACATGAGGGAAAATGTCTATACCACCAACCGTATACCAAATATTCTTTACTCGACCACTATTGAGTCCTGATTTAGTCATATTTTGATGAAATAGATTAATTATACATTTGAACTGAATATATCTTGATTTATCTCACACCATAATAGCGCAATAGATTAGGAAATAAAGTGAGATATGAAGCAATAGGTCTTGAGCGATTTATTCTAGTTATCCAATGCTTTAGATGTAGTTCAAATTTATTCTTGGATCTATAACATATCAAGATCCCTTAGTTAGGGTAGAGGAGTGCTCAACATTTGGGGAAGCAATGTCTGCTGGGGTGGATAATAAAAAGAGGACACATGGTTTTATACATCATTAAGGGTAAATTTTCATGTTTATCCTAAAAACCTAGGTTGTACAATTTATGTACACAATTTGGAAAACCGTATGAAAACCATGTAATTTTAGTTTATCAAAAACCTACCTCAATCTCCCGTACTTTCAGTCCCACATTCATAGTTAATCCTAACTGTGTAAGCCCTCTAACTACACGAGATTATCAGCATTATTTCTACTCATGGGCTTCACAGTGTACGAAAAATCGTGCAACCCTATCATTCTTATCTTTTTTAATTTTTCAGGGTCTTACACATTTGAAAGTCAACGAAATATTCAAGGAACCTCTACATCAGTTAAAAAGTAAAAACCCAATTTTGAGTGCTCTTACTCTCAATTTTTTGAAAAATATATTAGTTTATTGAATGTTCCATCAACCAAATTCTAAAAAAACAAATTACCTGTGAATTATACCTTGGCTCAACCCACAAGTTGTTACACTCAAGGATTAAAGGCATGGACACAAAAACATTAGGCTCCACACCACTCATCTTTCCCCCTAAATGTGTACCACTCTTAGCGAAAAACAAATCATGGTAGAAGGACCCAATCATCTACAAAATCACAACCCCATCCATATTAATTCAATTTTCTCCAAATAGATTTTTTTAAATTATGTTCCTTATTCTTGTCGATGATGACTTTTGATGAAATTTTTTGTTATTTTGGTCACTATGTTTGATAATGTCCTCCCTTGATCAAGATAAACCAAAGATTTGATTGTTTCTTGAGGCATTATCCAGCTTTTTTTGAAGGGTAATAGTTTACTTCATAAAAAATCTTAAGTGGGATCCCCTTAACCCCTCCAAAGAGAATTATCAGGCCTTGTAATTCTCTAATCAATGCTCATGTAATTTTTTCGACACCAACACAATAAGTGAGGATCTAACACTTTTTCCTTTTCCCAAACATGTTTATGAGAGGAAGACTAAGTATCCTATGCCATTTCAATGCATTTATTGTTATGAAGCCAAATGTAAAAAGGTTCCCTAATAACCTCGTATACCAGAGACTCGGGTGACTTAGGAAGTCCCAAAAATGACGCATGGAAGAAACATTTCAAATCGACATTCTTTGCTTCTTTTGGAGTTATAGGATTTACTTGAAATACTTATAGAAAAAATGGGTCCTTGGAGTGAATTTAAGATAGTTTTAATCAAATTTATGGATCATTAACTGTGACATGAACTCACCAAGCCATGATAACCAAAAAAAAGTTCCTTTAAGGATCTAAAGGATTCTGAATGGAGAAGGTAATGTAGTATTGGGATAAATTGAACATTGAGGACATGTAATCCCCTCTCCAGTTAAGAAAAATTTCACATGTATGGCCTGAAAAAACAATCAACATATAGTTCAACACCCCATCTTTCATAGAAACCCCTATCGTTTACTTTCTTTCCAACATGATCTATGAAAATAAATCCTTTATTAGGGACGTACATATAACTCCATTGATGGGGCATGTAAACTGATCGTGGGATTCTATGACCATGACTGTTATAGATGAAATGTTTTATTTTTCAAGGTGGGGCTGGTCTGAAGTAGACTCAAGTACTATCAAGAACATTAGTTCATCCCTCTCTGAAAAATTAGAACATTTCAATGTTACCAGCTGTTCATCATTCTATGGTCCACCATGATGTCTTGTGTTACTAAAATTTTTGTTTTTGATGTGTTCCATTTTAGTATTATTATTTTTCTTCCATTTTCAGTCACCTTTTGTCTTTGTTCAATTATAATATTGGTAGTGGAGGTTCATTTAGAGATGGATAAAACATCCTCAAGATAGAAAAACGGTGGAACATCCCCACCCAAAAGTGTGTGAATTGTTATTCCCATCTTGGGTGGATCCATAAGATGGGAATAAATACCCTTCATCACCACCAAAACATCAGGGATATGATTATGCAACTTATGATATATGGTGGATCCAAAAATATAGTGCATCTGAATAGTTTACTTTTTCTATATGGTAAAAAGTGTCTATCCTAAAATGTATTCATAACCCCAACCTACAGTGTATACTCATCCAATGATCCCTCTACTACCATCTGAGGAAGAGGTTGGTCTTCGCCCATAAGAATTGAGGGGCCCAAGCCCTTTTAGCAAGGAAAAACCAAACTCCCTAGTACAAGGGGGAAGGATGGAAGCCCCATAAATATTGTCACAACCAATGATACTGGAATGGTCTAATATGGATGTTTGTTAATATTTTACATGGATTCAAGTTTTTCAAACTCTGATGTTGGTGGACCACGCATGGGATTCTCTTAGAAAAACATTCCATATTACAGCATGAGACTCCCCACAAGTTCTAGTTTTTTCATTACACAACCCTTAACAGCATTACCAATAAGGACATCAAACAGATAGAATGAATATTTTTGAATTAATAAGTCACATATTTCTTGGAGTCTGGGTGTTTTATGAATTAACCCCACACAATGGGTTATTTAATGTCCCTTATAGCTCTGATTCACACCATTGTACCCGATTATGTTAGATCTAAAACATCCCATTCCATAAACTCCAAAATAAAATTTCTAATCCCACACATGATTTGATATGTCTTGTCCAATAATGGAATAATACCCATTTATAAAATACTCTTATGTGATGATGAAAATATTTTTATTTACAGGTGAAAAATATATACATTTTTCAATATTTATATTTTTAGGAGAAATCAAAATCTATTATTAATAATTTATAATATATAAATATAATATAATTTAAATTTATAATGATTGAATTTATAAATTATAAATATAAATAAATTTTTATTATAATTAATATTAAAAAGTGTTCATATCAATAATCATATATATATAGTCACTAACATTCAATATTATAATATTAATAATAATAATTGATTAATATATATATATTAGAAACATTTAGTAGATATATAATTTAAAATATATTTAGAGTACTTAAGTTTGGTGAAAGATGAGTAATTTTATCATTATAATCATTTCATCATGAATATAATTATATATATATATTTTAAATATATATATATATATATATATTAGATATATAATTAAATATATATTTAAAGTAATATGATAATACAGAATGAAGGGTAATTTCATCATTATAGTCATATAATTAATTTTATTTAAAATATAATTATATATAATTATATATGTATTATTTTTGTATAAAATATAATAAAATGGATACTGTTTTATGTTATTAAACAATACATTAATAATTATTATAATAAAATTTATTTAGAAATTTTATTATATTACATTAAAAAATTCAATGAGGTTTTTTGTATGAACCACTGTTATATTTTAATAACCATTAATATTTTTTTTGTTGTAAATATAATACTACTAATTATTTAATCACTCATATTATTATATAAGCCTATTATATATTCACGGAGTGGTCCATGAAAATAAATTCTAAGGATTTTGTAAAATATGTTATAAAGAGGGAAGATGGAAATCTATCATTAAATTATGATGCAATATAAATAATTACCATCGACCAGTGAAAATGATATTGAAAATAAGAAAGAATTATTCAAATAAAAATCAGTTTATAAATGAAAAAAATCATTTATTATCCACACATAAAAATATATTTATTAATAAACAAAATAATTAATTTTACTAATAATTTTTATAATATCATTTATAAGTGAAATTTTTGTAATTAATTTCAATTATTATTTTATTTTTATTAATATATGAATTAAAATAATTTAGAATTTATAAATATAAATTAATTAAAATTTTATTTAAAATTTTAATTTACTATATTTATAATCATATAAATACAACTAGAATCATTAAATATAACAATATTATTTTTTAGCTTGTGGCTTTCCTAATTGGTAAAGTCACCCAATAATTTTATTTCTATCAATGGTTCAAATTCGGGCGGCCCCTTTTAGGAGAGCTTTATTAACACATTTATGTTATTAAATAGTAAATCACACCATTGGAATGAAAAAAGGGGCATGATTTAACTAGTAATTTATGGCATTAAAAAGTGGCTCACACCATAGGAATGAATAAGGTTGCTATAGAATAATAGGCAGTAAGGTGGCACAAGGAGACATGGTGAATGGTTTGGGGTGAATACTGAGGGGTGGAGTATGGGGACACAAATTCTTTTCTAGATTGGTATATTTAAAGAGCAATATGTGCATTGTAACCCATTAATCATCCCTCTACCAATGCAGATTTATGATTTTAGATAGAGGGGTTTCAAATCACATTATATTCTTGTGGGTATAAACATCACCCTCAAAAGAGTTTGGAATGCCATCATGATTGAATCAGATTGTCTTGAAATCATAAATGAAATCCTTACTAAATAAATATTTTGAATGTCCTTTGTATTTTTAATCATGAATATTATGTCTCTCTGCCACCGATTCAAATTGTGTTCATTCTCTTTTGGTATAACCGAAGGGAATCACACTATTCACCTTTCGGTGATGCATCATCTCTCCTATAAGACCCTTGTTTTGTTTGATAATTTTCCTTTATGGATTATCTCCCCTATGAATCTTGATAGTAATTCTTAGTATATCCTCATGATATTTCCGAAAAAAGTAATAATTTTTTAATAAATATAATATATTTATTTATATATTAATAAAAATCCTACTCTGTTCAACAAAATTTGGATGATTTTTTTTCTAAAATAAAAAAAAATTAAAAAAAATTGATATTTCTATCTTCCATATATAAAAACAAATTTATATTTAAATTCAGTTTAAATTACTGAATATAAAAAAGCTATTTCAACTCAAATTAAAACAAAATAAAAATCAATCCCAAAATATTATTACTTAAAATCATTTTTTATGTGATATTAATAGTGTAATAAGAATGTCATTCTTAATGAATGAGACAATTCACATAAATAATATTTTTTAATATAGATACATATTTTCACTTTTTAAATATTTGTTTAAAAAAATTTATAAACAATTAACTTGAAAATACTATAAAGAAATCACTCTATAAAATTTTAATGGAGAATACTATTAAAATATTAGAAACATAAAATGTAAAATTCTATTTTAAAAATTCATCAAAAACTTTTAGATTAAAATCCCCAAAAATTATATACATGAGAAAATACCATTGGAAGAATCAACTGTAAATAGTAGTGTACAATCAAATAAATTATTTTATAGATGGAAATTTTAAATCTAAAATCCCAATATATAGTTTCATTGAAACATATATTAAAAATTTATTATAAAATATAATGGAGGAAAATATCCCTAGAATTTTATAGTTATATAATCTAATGTAAATTTTATTATGAAATTAATTTAAAAATAACTATAAAAAACTATAAATGATCACAGTAAAAATTACAGTGTAAAATTAGTCTATAAAATTTTATTAGAAAACGAAAATAGAAAAATATATATTGAAATACTCGATAAAATCTAAAATAAAATGTATAATTAAATTTTCCTCTCGAAAAATATTTAAATATTAAAAAATAGGGATATTTGATAAATTTATAAATTAATATTTTTTTACATAACAATAAATTCTTATGTATTTCATAATTATTTTCTCCCATGAAATATATAATTGGAAATTATTTTTATTTTTTCCAAATGTCTAAAAAGTGATATTTGATAATACAAATAATACAGTAAAAACCACATTGACACGATTCTTTATGTACATAAAATATATTAATTTTTTCAAAAAATTAATAATGTTTTATTCTTATAAATTTCCAAAAAATTTGATTTTCTTTTGCAAAATTATTTATTTTGTTTTCTAAGAAATGTTGATTTTTATTTTACAATTGATTAAATAATTCTAATTTTTGGAATTATGTAGAATGATAATATGTTTTTACTACTTTAGAATTTATATGAACTGTTATAATGTATTACCAATGTCAAAATTCTAATGATTAAAGGAAACCCCATGTGATCAAAAGCCAGACAAAGAAAATTCGTATGATGGTCAAGAGCTATTTTTCTTATTATTTTTCAGGTATTTAATTTGATTATTGCGGAAATTATTACCATTTCAGTATTTTGAGGGTATTACACACCTATCACATTAATTCTAAAAGTGAAGTTTTCAGATGTTGAAATGCTTAATTAAATAATGTATCAATTTTCAAGGAAAAAATAGTTTGAAGGTAGGCCAATGTTTCTGTAAATGAATACATATTTATTGGGTACTTTTATAATGATAGAATGAGAAGTACTTCTGGATTTTTTTTAATTAAATTTATATCAATATATTTTTAATTTATAATATAGAAGTGTCTGAATTCATATATAATTAGAGTTTTTATTTCTCATTTTTTTTCACGTTATTCTGGCTTCATTACTAAAAATGATCTTCTAATTCCATTATGCAATCACGATTAATTTATATAGATAAATATCATCTCAATCTTAACAATGACACTATATTCAATATCTATGCATATTCTTTATAATCTTACAGTTTCTACATGAAATTTATTGCTACACATGAAATACTTTATTCATCTCTTTCTTTGTAATGTATTTAAAAACAAATTACAGTTAAAGAATATACATTGTCATTTTAAAGGGAGATCCCAGTGAAATCTCTTGTAACATTTATAAAAAGTTATTGTTTCCTAAAACAAACATTCAAATATCACAAAAAAATACTGGTTCTGTGCAAATCATCAATCTTAAAGAGAGAGTGTTGGTGGAGTGGAGGGGTAGATCGTTGTGCGTTGAACCTCTATAAATGTCATACGTTGTTCTACATTTATTTTTTTATTTCTGTTGTAAATTTATTTTATAATAGTGGGGATGATTCAATTAAGCATCCAATAATGGGTCTCCATTTGGTGTAATATTTTCTAGGAAAATAATCCACCCTATTAATTCATTGGGTGACCTACTAGAACAAAACTAGTGACATACTCATGCCTTTATGTTGAGTCACATTCCAGTTGTGTATTGTTGTTTGCATGTCCACATGGATTGTAGTGTCACTAGTTAGCATGAAATATTAAAATAATACCAATAATAACATAATTGGGTTTCCCACCATCGTACCATGGAGGAGCACCCCTTCACTCCACTTTAGATATTCAAGTTGGAAATGGGACATATGATATGTTCAAATGAACTTGTCACTCTTTCGAGCCACCCACCTAGCAATGTCTATTTGTTGTCATGTCGTTCCACCTGTGATGTCACCCTTAAATATCTTTTTGGCCATATTATGTCACCCAGTTTCGTAGTAATGGTTGTTGAATGACAATGTTCAATAATGGCCCAAATTCATGACCTTAAATCCCATGACATGTGAATATTTCAACTATATTGTATTATTTCCACAACACTACTGCAATACCTACTCTAAAATATCTATAATCCTTACACAAGTTCTTCCTACACCCATATTAGAACTCACGTTTTCCATCTGATATATTAATCATCACCCAACTACTTGACATTGCCTGAAAAAAGGCTTATCTTTATAATGGGCCAAATGCATGGCCTGGAATCCCAAATCTAGGGACTCGTACAAATATTATGGTATTGCTTCTAAAATACTACTACAGTACCTTCTATATTACTTCTACCATACCTATATAATCCTTCCTCTACCGATATTTGAACATGGATTTTCTATCCTTGGTGGTAATTGTATGAAAAAATTCTTCCCTATCATTTCATATGTCATCCTTTTGAATGAGTTTTTTTTGTAAACTAAAACTAATAATTATGCTGAATATTTTTCTACAAATTATTGTTTCAATGTTTAATATTATTAATAAATAATTTATTACTATAATATTTTATTATTATTATTTATAACAAGAAATTATTATTATTTAGATAACATATTCAATATATGCATCTTAATAACAATTATTGGGGTCTGTTTTTTAAAATCCAATAAAAAATGCAATACAATATGTTCCAAATCCTTGTAAATAATAGAAAAAGTCTAAAGAGGCATATAAATGAGAAAAATTGAAACCTCATAAGAATGGTGAGACTTAGTAATATGATGGACCACTATATTACACTCTCTTTTAATGCATGAAATGAATGCATAGAAATAATCTAATGATTCCCAAAAATATCCCTTAAAAGGATTCCTAATGATTATTAGATGTTATGTTGAGACTTATCCAATGGGAAAACGAGCAGAAATTTAATTCCAAAATACCCTATTGTTAACCAAGATCCCTCACATTCCTAAATCATATATTATAAAAAATAGATTAAGTAAGCTACATATACCAATTTGTAAAAAAAATATGTTTCATATAATCTACGACTACCCTAGTGGACTCATGACCAACCAAGCCCACTCCATCGCAAGTATCTTTAGCGATGGGGAAATCATCATTAACAAATACAACATCCAAGGGAGGTCAATATACAACTACATAATGTTCCAATACATGATGGAAAATCCCCTTCATCCTACAGTTGTTTTATACCTCAATTAGAACAAAAGATCATTATATCCATGTTTCATCATGGGTAAACTAATTTATAAACTTCAATTAATTTCAACTCATCCAAACAAACCATGAATATATATCGAATTACTAAAATAATAAATATTTAAAATCCCCAAAAATGGAGGTACCATCATCTATAGTGGAAACCTCATCCCTCACTAGAGAAATCACATTACGCTATGATTCCGATATAATCTAAACACTCATTCATTGATGGTTTTCATTAGTTTACATATCGATGATGCACTTGAAAATGGGAATTGATCATTTGGGATAATAGTTTTTCCCCATAAAATAGCTTTATCCCTAAGCACATAAACAATAATACATAATATGAAATCCTAAAACATGTGTAATATGTTGGAAGACTGAAACCACTTCCAAAATGAATCAAATCCATAGACAATGAATTTTACTGTCAACCAATATCAACACATCACTGTGTATACTCTATACAAATATTATTTCAAGAAGAATATATCCCCATAAATCTATCTACAAATATGGATATTCAGTATCTAACATCTATCCATCTCATAGAATAACATATTAACTTAATCAAAATTCCATCATGGAAAATCATATTTAATAATATCATTGACAACCACATTCATGGTTTCAGCTAGGGATGCTGATTAAATAAACTGATAATAATATCTTAGAATATAAGGATTCTTATAGATATTTATATTCCATTAATCAAATATGTTCTAATATAAACCCTCCACAAGAAGCACCTTAGCTTCTAAAATACAACACGATTGGATTCTTAGCAGATGTCCAAGTGGAGTTTGTTTAAAAAAAACATGGGGAAAATATTATTCACTGAAAAACTTAGTAAAAAGGGAACTATTAAAAAATAAAATACCCCTAAATTTATTATTAAGAATATTAGTGTGGAAATACCCCATTTGAAAAAATACCGAACATATGTCCTCTTTAGGGATATATAGTCATTCCCATGAAACCTCTTGCATCTTCTTCCTATAATCCATGGAACCCCACCAGAATATTGAGAACATCGAATAAAATTGATTGATATGAGTGTCAGGAAATTCCAAGAGGGACATAATGTATGTAACAATATCTTCCATCACAGATAAGAACAAGACAACATTCTCAGCCATAGATAGAGCCTTCCGATTCGAACCATTAATTCCCTTCAAAACCTTATCGATTTAGATGAAAACAGTTCCATTCTAGATCTTCCAATAAAAATTCAATGTCCTAGATACTTGTTATACGTATGAGCTTGATTAAATTATAATCGATCACAAAAATCTTCCCTCTGGTCCAGAATATAATGTTTGATTTTCATCTTCATTTTTTAATAATTTATTTTCATTTCAATGGAGGGGGTAATTTTCTTTCTCCTCACATTGAAAGGTTTCAGAGCTCATCTAATTTATTCATAGGCTTTTATTTTGTTCACTTTGTGGATTAACCTTTTGTATTGATGTATTTGAATATATTTTTTGATGATATTTCATATTTTATTCGAAAAGAAAATAATTATTTTTAAATTTGGAAGTAAGAGTAATAATTATTAAATATTTCATGTTATTGTTTAATTATATCCAAAAATCCAAGTGCAGGGAATTGAAATAAATATGATGATTATGAAAAATATTAATAAATTATAGAATGGGGATCCCATAATAAAATATAGAAGTAATATATGTAATTATAATGTACTAGTAAAAATGATAATAAAAATATGGTTTTTTTGGAAATAAAATTATTGTTTTTGAATGAAAAATTATATTATTTTATCCATTTTTATGTTAAAATATAATTATTTAAGAATGAAAACCCATAGACTTTTTATTTCCTTTGAAAAACCAAATTGTGGGGATTATGGAAATAATCAATAAATGAGAGAAGGGGGATTCCATGCTAAAAATCGGAAGCAATGTATCAAATTATAATGGACTAGTGGAAGTGATATTGAAAATTAAGAATATTATGGCAAATAAAATAATGGTTTTGAATGAAAAACCTTATCCTTTTTACCCCCTATAAGAACTTGTTAACTATGTACAATATATTTTATTTACATGTGTATTGATTAGTAATTTTTTTTATATTTATATTTTTATTAGAAAACCAACTAAATTATATATAATTTAATTAACATTAAAAAAGATAGTATTTAGTTGTTATAAATATAAATATATAGTAATTTAAATTAATAATGCAATTTACCATATCCACAATCATACTAATATCGTCGCTTACATTAAATATAATAATATTTATAATAATATTTTCGTAAATATATAAACACACACACACACACACAGATATATAAATATACAAGAAACATTTATTAGAAATATAATTTAAAATATATATATAGTACTAATAGAGTAATGAATGATGATTATCTTCATTATTAAAAATTGTTTCTTAGAAATATACATAAATATATTTATACATTAACTATATATTAGATATATAATGAATAATATTTTTTAAGTAATAGGATAGTAGAGATATAAGGGTAATTTACTCATTATACTAATTTAATTTAATTATAAATATAATATAAATATATATAATTATTGATGTATTATTATTATATAAAATATAATTAAAATAAATTTTTATCAATTTTAAAAAATAATCATTTAATAATTATCATTATAAAAAAAATTAGATTTTGTTTTTTAAAAATATTTCATTAAAAAAAACTATGTGGCATTTTGTTTGAAACTTTGTTATATTTTAAAAATCGTTATTATTTTTAGTTGTGAATATAATACTACTTATTATTAAATATTTCATATTTTTATTTAAACCTAATATATATTCATGGAGACCATGAAAAAAATTCTCAGGATTATGAATCATATTATGAAAGGAGAGAATATGGGATTTAGTAATTAAATTACGATGCAATATATATAATTATAATTGATTAGTGAAAATAAGATTTAAAACAAGAATGATTTATTTCAATAAAAAATAGTTTATGAAGGAAAATTACTATCCTATCTTACCATCTCTTAAAAATATAGAAATTAATTAAATAAATATTTAATTTTACTAATAAGTTATATAATATTATTTAAAAATAAATATTTTATAATTATTTTCAATTATTATCTTAATTAGAATATTATAACAATTATAAATAATTTTAAAATTATATATATAATTAAATTAAAAACATAATTATAATTTAAAATTATTATATTTATAATCATTTAAATATGACTAAAAGCAATATATATAACAATATTATTTTTTTGATTTGGGCTTACGTGAGTGTTAAAGTCTCCCCATGATTTTAAATCTATCAAGGGTTCAAATATGGGCAGCCCCTTTAAGGGGATATTTATCTGACCATTTAAGTCACTAAATAGCGGACCACAACATAGTCATGAAAAGGGGTGAGATTTATCTGTCCATTTAAGGCATTAAAATTTGGCACACACCAAAAGTATAAACATAGTGGATGCACAGTAGTAGACACCAACATGCCACAATGAAACCGATTGAATGTCGTGGGGTGAATAGAGTGGTGGTGTTGCATGGTGACATGTACTCATTTTGGGGTGGCAGATTAAAAGAGTAATTGGTGCATGTGAAACCATCATTGGACATGTACCAACTCGGATTTCTAAATTTGTATCGAAGAGTGTCTTCAATAGTGTGACCGGAGGCCACATGACATGACATTTGTTAGTAGGGGGAGGCAAGAATTGCTAATTACTGACAAAAATGTGACTAGATAGATTACACAACATGTGTGGCCAGTGGTGTAACACAGAAATAAGAATGCCTCACTAGGTGGGTTTATTCGAAGTTAAATGTGGGATTTAGATCCTATTAACCATCCCTTTACCATGAAAAATCTCTCATTGGCATGGAGGGAAGAGAAACCACACTATGATGGAGGCCTTTTCATTATCATTCTTGCAGGGGTGGACGGCATGGTGTTATTAATAGTGAAAATGTGCATGGAATGGATTATAACATGTGTCTTTGTGTCATTAAGGAAGAGAAACCACACTATGATGGAGGCCAACACATCATTATCATTCTTGCAGGGGTGGACGACATGGTGTTATTAATAGTGAAAATATGCATGGAATGGATTATAACATGAGTCTTTGTGTCATTAAATTCTATGAAATATTGACCATAATTTTTTGGTCTATTGGGTCATCAAGATCATAGGCTTCCATGACAATAAAATTTATGAAAATATGTCATTTGGTTATATGTGAGTCCTTTGGGGGGATGAGGATTGGCACATTGGAATGTCTGGGTACGTCTATTTTGGTGGTTTATAGTCCCTTCTTCGTAATATAGATTATTTTAGAAAGATAATATATATATATACATTAAATATATCTAAAAACATATATAGATTTCTAGGAGAGCATTTCAAGATAGTTAATTCTATCATTATAATAATTTATTTTATTTTTAATTATAATATGATTAATTATAATTAAAAATAAATATTACTATTTAAAATAAAATTGAAATGTTAATGAATATAGAGACTATTATTTCAAAATAAATAATAAAATATTATAAAAATTGTAATTAAAAAAATTTCAAACAATATTTCTGTTAAAGAAATGATTGAGTTGTTCTTATGTTTCAGCCTCTATTTGTAATTTTATGCATGTAATTTTTATTTTAGTATATATTTCCCCATCCCATTAATTGAAAAAATTCAAAATATTATTAAAAAATAAATATTTCCATTTATAAAATATTTTTATTAATAATGGAATATTGTTTTGTTTATTGGGAAACCATTTTGGAATATCATAAATGTGGCAATTTGTCTAATGATAAAGAAAATATATTAAATTAATGACAAAATGTAAAATCTAAAATACTGAAGGGTAATAGTAGACTCTTTTATTTCTTACCATACCCATAATCATTATTTTTCAACTTTTATATAATTCCCTAACCCAACCAAAGACCTTGTTGCACCACACTTCCCGTATATCTTGATTACTTCTGATACTATATCTTCCCTGTGTTCGAGAGAGAATTGATCATTACATGATGAGCAGTCAAGCATCCCCACACATTATATTCCCATTTTTCATTGTACTCCTTTATAGCAGTAGCTTCATCCTTGAGCTTGATCAAAGAATATCGTAATGTGGGGGTGACTCTTCAACAAGCATTCCATTCAACAAAAATGTCAATCCATGGTAGTGGAAGCTCTAAATCAAGAGGTCACACCCGAATAGTCACTCTACCATTCCAAGTTCATGGATTCAGTAGTTTTCATAAATATATCAACCAAATTAAGAAAAAAACACATATATTTTTTACCTGCTATAGTAATTCTAAGAAACCCAAATTTCTTCCTACCTCCCATGGATATGAAGCGGGTGGAAAAAGTAATGTGTGCAACAACCCTTACATGTATTTTTCATAATGCTAGATAATTATGGTTGTCCCCCATGAATTTTAATACCATTGAGAATTTAGGGGTTATTTTGTTATCTAGACCTTCCTTACATGTGGATGGTGAGAACACCCCATGGAGATTTATTATAGTGGAGGAAGAATAACTTCTTAGAGTTGAACATGGGGAAGAATCAGATGATACATGAATATTATTTAAATTAAATCCTCCTCACCACCCCTATACATTAATCTTATCATCATGGATTACATCACCATGGAAACACTCCATTTTTTGGGATTATGTATCTTTTATTTTGTTGTTTTTATAGAATTTGAGATGCACCTGGAGATGTTTAGATGAGCTTTTTTATGGTTTTTTAATCAACTGGTTTTGTTATTCATTAATTAATTGAATTATTTTGATCCAAATTTGGAAAATTTTACAAGGTTATTATTTAGGTTTTACCACTTAAATCAATTTCGATAATGTATTTTTATAATTAAGTATTGATTTTCAAAGAAATAAAAGATTTTATTTGGGTTTATATTACAAAAAAATTTAACACAATACATTGAATTTTGAAAAGGAAATTACAATCAAAATTTAAAAATATTCAATTATTAAAATGCTAATATTTTAATCATCCATATAAGAAATATTTTTTATGTATATAAATCATTAGTGTTTCATGAAAATAAATGAAAAAACAATTAATTTTGAAAATAAATCAAAACCCATCCATAAAAAAATTTATTTATCAGAATATTTTATTACATAAAATAATGTTTTATGTGACAATAATATTGTAATAAATATAAAATTTTTTATATAAGAGACAATACACTTATTTTTTTTAAATAATTTTATTAATAATTGTTTTGAACAAAATGATTTAATTAAGTTATGATAATTCAATTTTAAAATACTATTATGATGTCCCAATATTAAATTTCAATGGAAAAATACACAAAAAATTTACAAACATAATATGTAATATAATAATGGAAATTATACACAAAAAATTAAAGTCTAATATCCCATTAAAAATTTATAAATTGTAAAATACTATTAAAAATGATTGTAAAATACCAGTGGAAAATATTGTTAAATATTTTATAGTTAGAAATTAAAATTAAAAATTCACAATATATAATTACATTTAGAATGATATTAAAAATTTATAATTGAATATAATGGAGTAAAATCACACTGTAATTATATATTTCAATAATCCAATTTCAATTTTATTGATAAAATAATTGTAAAAAATCACTATAATACTCTAGGAAATTTCACCTAAAATATTTATAAGGGAAAATTATTCTATAAAATGTTATTGTATAATTCTAATAGAAAAATAAATTGCAAAATACTAGGGAAAATAAACAAATATATAATTAAACATAACACTCAAAAGAATACGTAGATATTAAAAAATTACATATATATAAAAAATTAATTAAATAATAGTTTTTAATATAAAAAATTTCTTATTAATTTAAAAAAATAATGTTTTCTTAAAGTTATAATTTTCTAAAAAATTGTTATTTTTTCAAATGACTAAATATTTTAATTTGATAATATAGAAATTATTTTAAAGAAACTTAGAAAAGATTCATTATAAATATAAAAATGAATATTTCTATTAAAAAAATAATTGTTCCATTCTTTTGCATTTTGAAAATTTATTTCCTTTTACAAAATTAATTATTCATAAAATATGGAGAATTATAATTTTTCTTTTAAAATTGATTAAAAATAATATTTTATTTGAAATGTGACAAAAGATAATATGTTTTTTCTAAGACAAGAGTCATATGAACTATTAATATCTATTTCCAATGTTTAAAGTCGTATAACTAAATTAAAACCCTTAAAATAAAAATCCTTTCATAGAAGGTTCTTACGAAGCTCAAGGCCTATGAACCATAGAATTAATACAGTTTTTAATTATGTTATTGATGTTATTATCATTGTAGTATTTTGATAAATTTCTACACTTACCATTTATGTTGTCAAAACAGATATTTAAAATTATGGAAAGGGTAAATTATATAATTTATTTCATTCTAAGAAAACAAATAGTAGCAAGGTAGAGTAGATTTGTTTAAACGATTTCCAATTTTTTTTTGTTTTTCTTATTATTTTCACATGAAAATTACATCTTAAAAATTTATATATATATATATACATTGAATGTTTGAAAATAGAATATTTTGAATTCATGTATAAGTAGATTTTTCTTGGTCTATTTTAATTTTTTTGATATTAGATTCTTCATCAACTGTCAATTGCAACTTTAAATTGTGTGTTCCACTCTCAATGATTTTTTGATTGACTTATTTTTAATTTTTTAACAATTATTTAGTGCATTAAGACTATTGATAGGTCTTTTGAAAGGATATCCTACTGAAAGATCTTGAAACTAGGGTAACAAGTTGTTTTTCTTGAACACAACTATCAAAATAATCAAAAAATGAACTACATAGTGCAAATCAGCATTATAAAAGAGTGTGATGGTGGAGTGTAATATCACATAATAATTCCATAATCCACTATAAATTTCATCTATTATAATTATTTTATTTTATTAATTTCCATTATATTTTTATTTGATAATAGTGAGATAAATAAGAATATGTTTTTAAAGTAGGATTTGTATTTGGTTTAAAAATTTTAATAAATCAATTACACCACCCCCCTCATGTGTCATTAAGGAATCCAAAAACAAAAACCCCAGTGATACATGAATTTATTTTCATTGTGTCTCCTTTTAGTTGTGTCATTTGGTCCATATAGTCAAACCGTTAGCAGTGTCACAAATTAGTATTTCATGTTGCCTCAATACCAAGAAACATTTCATTTTGTTTCCCACAATCATGTCACGGAAGGAATCCATCTAGCCAATGGGGTTGGATCTTATAAAGGAATACAATCCATCATTCATCAATCCAATGAAAACCCCAACTATGATTCCTAGACAACCATACCTTCCATAGATGTATATTTTCTCAAATAGATAAGTGTTTCGAAAGTATTAATAATCTACACTATAAAAAATAATCCCAATACCATTTTCACTTAAAACGATCTAAATAAATCCCCCACCATATGTTTAATATCCATGATAGTTCTTCAAAAAAAATAGACATATTTATAAATAATCAAAACATATTGGTCACCCAAAGGAAAGAGAATATGACATTAAACTTAGACTCCATATAAAATTATAGATAGGTAGCAAGGTAATATCATAAAGATGTCATGACACAAGGCATTCGTATGTGGGAAGGATACCTATTCACATTTTCTAATCGATGATTTTGGACTCTGGTGGGCATTTTAACTTCCAAATGTGCTTCTACAGTGGTTATCGTATAGAAAATCAACACAAAAGGATAGTCTTGTATCTCGAACAGACTGAGTAGTGTTTAAAACATTTAGAAAACCCATAGGGAAAATCGGCTCTGGTTTTCTTCCCTAGTAGAGTCACTAAAATTTAATTATGATCAAGCATTGAGAACTAAATATAAATCCTCTTTGGATCCCACCCACTAATATCCTTAGCCGTCCAATACATCAATAAATAATACTGATGACTTGGAGTTGTCTTAGATAAGGGTTACACACCATTGAGATGAGATAACCTTGGGTCACTTTTGATATTATCCCTAGAATAGTTATAAATTTTGTAGTAAGGACCACAATCCATAACATATTTAGATCGCAAAATGGTCTTCTATAATAAGATCTGCTGATATTCCAAACTGAATGAAAAAATCATCATGAGGGAAATATATTGATTTGACTACTTTTGTGAAAAATCTATCTAGATCCTGTAAAAGAACCAAGCATTATTTTCATGAAGGGAATTGTTATAAATATTCATGTCCCTTAATATAATGCATCAACGAGCATTTGTTCACAATGCTTCTCCCATGAGAAAAAATGTATGTTATTTTTACCATTATCTTGATCCCATAAAAAAATAATAGGTTGAGTGGAGTTGATGAATGATGAAATATAGATGATTGAATATGGATATCACATATGATAATACATCTTAGGAAACTGCTTTGATATGTAACTCCTTTCTATATATGGAGATATTTTTACATTAATATCCCTAACTTTTTCTATGATCCTTATCATGGATTTATGGGAAGAATTATATTTTTTTGTACCAAATGATCATACGATGGACCAAATACTTTTTATGTTTCTCAACAACCATAATGCCTCATAAGCCAGTGATGGAAGCTCTCATAAAAGTTTGCACGACCCTACTAAATGAATTCTATGATTTAGAATGTCTACATGTTGAAAAAATGATTTGATAAAGGCATCAATATCATTAATAACCGCCTATACTTCTGGAATATTTTCTATTGAAAAAACTAGGCAATCATTGATGATAAATAAATAACTAATGGTAATGTAATGCGAACAACCCATAACAACATAAATGAATCCATCCAACGATTAATTATAAAATTGATGTGAAACGATATTATAAATAAGAATATATATAAGTTAGGGGAAAGAGTGTCACCCTTCCATATGACTCTAGATGGTTTAAACCTTTTTGTGATAGGACCAATGTCCTTGATGCTGAATGAAACTGTCATGACACAACCCATGATCGCCCATATCCATTTGGGCCAAAACCCAGTATTCTCATGGAAACTTCCATGAAATCCTATTCCACCCTATTATTATATTTAGTTATATTCAATATCATTTCCCATTACCCCTCTTATAAGTTGACTGTGTTTTCATAAAATGTAATATTTTATGAGAGAGAATATTGTTATCTATATTAAGTTTAATAGGAGCAAAGGTACTCTAATTCATAAATATAATTAAAGTGAGAACCTTAACTAAAGGGATGGATATGAATAATGAGAAAATTTTGAATACCTCATTACACATGCTGATAGTCCTGAAAAAATAAATATTTACTAGGCCAAAATTTCCGGGAATCTAAACAATGAGAGTTTATTTTACACTTTCCAAACATATGGTGTGAACCTAGAAACACCGCATCAAAAAGATAATTATAACGCCCAGACCCCAGTTACACTCATGTCATGAAGGACTGATCGGTTTAGTTGTCATGGAAAATAGAGTATATACATGAACGTTACATTACATTATAAAATGAAAAAAACAACAAAATTGTCTCCATTGAACTCATTAATATCTCTTAGACTATCCCTATCGATCAGTCAGAATATACTTATTTTCATCCGAGAAACAATAAAACAAAGAAAGGGGTGAGCTCAGATGCTCAGTAAGGGTAACAATATAGCAGGAACATTCATAAATAAACATAAACACTTAATGCAATGTATAAAACTAAATAAAAATACTTATATAAATAAATTTCATCTTAACATGGAAAATATAAATAAAGAAATGACATTTAATTATTCACAAGGATATTCTACTAGTTAAATAATCAGATGAAATTTCAATATCCAATTTCATAATAATGGAATATATAATTCCAGATTTTATAACCACATAGTCAAGTCCTCGGGGCAAGACTACAAATAATATTTTGTCAAGCCCTTGTACGAAGACACTATTTTGTCTCATGAGACCAACCGATGCCTCATGGATCTATAGAGATCTCCACATATCACTTACCAATTATAATGTATTCCTCATAAGAAAGGGAGAAACATAATCTAAAAATTCGTATTAAAACAATCATACGAAATATAAATACATTATCCATAAAACATGAGTGGTATAAAAATAACATAGCAATATTAAAACATATCACAAATCATTAAATAATATATGGAACATTTGTATCCTAATAAATCAACTTCAAACAAGCTTAAAATCAATTCGATGATGTTGGCATAGATGAAAATTATTTGTAAAATTCATTGAGAGAAATATCTCTTTTTTATAAAAACATTAAAATGTAACAGTATTTAGAAAGGAAGACATGTAAAGAAATTTATGAATTAGAGTTTCCCATCCCACTTTGATTATTTTGAAAGGAATTTCCAATTTAAAAACATTCTTTTCCATATAAACAAATCCTAAAAACGTATTTTGAAAAAAAGTTCATTAATGACAAAGGATTAGAATAATAAATATTTAAAACAATTAAAATGAAGTTTTAGTAATGAGTACCTTAAAAATAATCCCCTTTAAAAAAAATTTATGTTACTTGGACATGAATAATAAATATGCCTCAGTAGATACTTACATAAAAACATCTTCAGATAATAAAGAGCATGTGAAATTAACCTTTTCCTTGCACTTTCCTTTGGTCGAGGGTACATTTAAACTCCTACAAAATGCCCATATTATGTTATTAAATTATACCAAAACCATATAAATATTTATTATATCATAAATGATTCATTTATGACTTTGTACTACAAATTGAATAATTATATCCATGTTAAATTAGCATTTTAGTAATAATCACTTTCTTTGTCATACATGCTTTAACTTTTTATTCTTGATCTTATCATCTAGATAATGATTAAAATATTTCCATAATAAAAATAGTGATATATATGTCATATATATTTAGAATATAATTATTTACAATACATAGTTATGTGAAATGGATTGGACCATTTTTGGAGATGGTATGCCTTACGTACGCATAAACGATGTTTCCGTTTTCATATCATATAGAACGGAAGTATGTGAAGAAGATATATGTGAGTAAATATATATATATATATATCAATATATTCAATAGAATTATTATTTCATATATTAATTACATATTAATAATATATATTTTTATAATAATCGTTGAATGGTGAATGTGGAAATAAATCTAATTGCATCGTGGTGACGATAATCCGTAAGTACACACAGGCAACAATATCATTTTATTGATGGTAAAATCATATGTAATTAGATGGAATATCATATATACAGAATCATTAATATTTTATATATATTATTTACATTTGTTATACTAATTATTATACCCATCCAAATAATGAAGTGTTTGAATAAAAAACTACACCACGACTTGGAGACAGTAAGCCTTACATATGTAAATATGGTGACTTTGTAATTTATAGGATGGATATAGTAATGAATATGGTTGTACCATAATTATAGTAACATCACAGTAAGTATGAGGTACTGGTTATATTATTTTGTTAGTGAGACAACAATATAAGAGGAAGAGGAAGAAGAGAATAACTTGAAAGATAGTGGTGAAAGTATTACATCTTCTTCAGGTGATTCCTTTTGAGATGATTAAAAGGAAACTAAAGGTTGCCTTTATGATCAAATTGATACCTCTAAGTTGAAGGGAGGATATTTATGATGGTATTTGGGTAGGGTTTGGCAGAGCCAAATGACTTTGGAGGTGTGAAATTAAGAGAAGTAAAAGTGACCTTTTATAAGGGGGAGAGGGTCAATTTAGGAAAAGATTAAAATATTAATTTATTATACAATCATGTTATATTTATAATCACTATAAATTAATTTATCTAAATCCTTATGTAGTTATGGATCAAAATCCTTTCAACTTATAGATTTAAGACATGTTTAGGTTACCATATAAACCTTATCTTTTAGATTTAACTATTTGTTAAATAGTTTTTCTTTTATCATGTCTTCTTGTATTCTTACACTATATGGTTAATAAACATACTATAAACTTTCAAAAGAACCTAAAGTGGTTCATTAATTTCATATATAATATTATTATATCTCTTTTTCTGAACCATAGATTTTTGGGATTATTATACAAACCAATAATATATTATTTGTTTTTAAAACTAATTTATGTCAAATTTGACACAATTTAGTATTTGGTTTTTGTGAAAGTCATTAAAAAATTATTACATCAAATAAAATACATTGAATCAATAGTGAAATGACATATTCACATATAAAATTCATGTATGGCATCAAAAACATAAAATTATATTTATTTTAATATTTATATTATCATGTATTTTATTCGTTTATTAATAAAGAAAAATATTGCATCATTGTTTTGTCATAAATAAATATATATTTATTTTATATATAAAAATTAAAAATAAAATATCATCATATAGGAAATATTTTTTGATTTAATTTAAATATTTATAGTCAATGAAATAAATTATATATCACCATATAAAAATTTTTTACTAAAAGATACATGCTTTTGTTATTCTTGTCCTTACTTTAGTTTAATTAATATAAAATGTCATTATCACTCCCTAGTGGATACATGTGGACCTAAAATCGTCCCAAGGATTCCCTTGGTCGTAAATGTATCATCCAATAGGGTTAGGACACGTGTTAGTGTAGTTTCATATAATTTTAATTTTAATTCATTACCCAGATTTACCAGATTTACCTTTTAACCATGGTATATAAAATATTTACCGAATTAATTATTCATAATGTCTGGAAATAATAGTTAACAATTTACACAATTTTTTCCTCCTAATTCAAAATATTGAATCCATTTTTCCAAATTCAAAACAAATAATTCTAAAAAATTAATTTGAAATTAATCCACATTGTCACAACAAGATGTGTGTTTTTAAGAAATAATAACTATCAAAAGATCGATACTTGTTTATCTCAAAATTAAATGTGAAATTACATCAAATGACTTAAATTATATTAAATTATAATAATATAATCTAATAATAATTAAAAAACATTCAAATTTATAATTTAAAACTATAAATTATTTCGATTAAAAAAGATGTTTTTAATTAAAATTTATTATTTTAACTATTCATTAAAATATACATGTTATCAGAAAAAGTACCAAAAATTTATCCTAACTAAATTTTTATGTCCTTATTCTAAATATTAATTTAATTTCACTAAATTTAATATATAAAAGTGTCAATTATTTTATTTAAAAATGGTTCTCCACTAAAAGGCATAGAACAACATTTTTTGAAAAATACCTCATTTATCTTAAAAATAGAATTTTTATTATATTATATATAAGAAACACAAAGTATTAATTTTTAAATTATATAGGATATATAAAAATTAAAATTTGGTTAGTGGAATTTATAACCTCTTTTTTTTAAAGACTCGTTTGGTTAGTCGTAGTGCGCTCGAACTCAGTGTTGCATATAGCACGAGTTATTGAAATAGTTTGAAGAGATAACATACGATGTAATCTGGAGGTGATACATTCTCACCTCCTTCAATAAATTTCATACTCTCAATTTGAAATTGTTTTTTTGAAAATAAAAGATTAAAATAGAAAAATGCCTTTGTGGAAAACCCATATCAGAAATTGGGTTAATTAAATTTAGTCTTAATAAGAACGATTGGGAATGAAAAAGTCACCACCAAATTATGATATATATTAAGAGAAAAATTATGGAAATAGAGACACTTAAGTAGAGGATAAACATAATTATTTATACTGAGTGATTGAGATCATGAATAACAAAAAAGTGTAAAATTGCGGGCCTCAAAGAAATCAATCTATGATGATTTAAATTATCATCGGTCCAACAAAATATAAGGTATTTGAATAAAAAAAATTGGTTTTAAGATCCATTACCTAATTTTTAAGAATTAATTTCATCAAACAATAAGAGAAAAAATATACATGACAATTAGAGTTATGTCTTTTAATTAATTTCTACCACAATCTCATCTTTCACTCCAGAATATAATAGAACAGAATAATATTCTATTTATCCTAATAGTATATGGATACAAAAATAATGAATTTTTAATTCATTTGTTAGACTATTTAAAAAAATGACATTATACAAACTAGGATATCAGATAGGATAGTGGTAGTTAATGCAGCCTTATCGCCCTTCGGTTCCGGGTTCATGTTTCGTAGCCTTGACGGGCACGACGGGTTGTCGGCCGACCTTAGGGTTTTCCTTTTTATAAAAAATAAAAAATAATATAAAGAAATTTTTTAAACATAAACAATCGTATTCAATGTCCAACATAATTCATTACAACCTTTAGACTTATCCAAAATAATTTTGTCTAAACTCATAGTCAAAAATTCATAAGGATAGTAAACATATTAGTGATCTCTTTTGCTACGTAATAATGTGTGAATACCTTCATCAAGTATTCTATTAAAACACGGTAACACACTTATTTACCAAAAAACCATATTTATTACATTCACTGTCCCGTATTCCTTATATAATACTATATATATTTCATATATATAAAATTTAGGAATACTCCCAAAATGATGGTATATACAAACCATTAATCAGTTACATGGTTTTCAAGAATATCCAATAAAATTAATCCAATTAAACCATCACTTATTCCAAATCACTACCTACGTATCAGGACCATATAAATCATTATCTTTCCTTCAACAATGTTTTTTCCAAATTGTTTAACTTGTTGTTGAGTTAATTTTCATAGTATAATATAATCTCAAATCCTCAATCAAATAGTACTCCAGTACAATCATTATTTATTTCCATAATTAAAATAACAAGTACATCATTAATACAACACTGAAATGGATAATTAATTAATAAAAATATATGAAGTCTAATTATTCCTCTTCATCTATGGGAGTATCATAACATGATTAATATCCAATAGCGTCACTTGGGGTATACTCTGATGATTGGGATATTGATTCGTGTAGTGACCCAACTCCTTGAAAATGAAGCATTGTACATTTGAAACCTTTTTCTTACCCTTGAAATCTCATACTTCATGTCATTTTTCTCCACACATATAACAAACTCCCATTCCCATAAAGAATTTAAGAAGGAGTTTCTTTCCACAGTTATCACATATAGGAAAATATTTCTTTCCCTACATCCCTTTATCTATTTTTCGCTCTCGGGTCCTTTTTTTGGCTTCCCTTCGAAGCCATAAGACTCATAGAATTCATTACATATCTTATTAAAATGTGATATTATTTCTTCATATGATGATAATACATGGGAGACTATTTCCATTATAAATGTTATCTTAATAACATGAAATATATGATCCTTTTTACTCTTTCGATCACGTGTATTGTGAATTTTCTAATTCAATATTTTGGGAGCCATTTCTAATCAATGGAATACACTAGATTATTTTAATGAATCAAAATGCATAATTCCAAACCTGTAAAATACCTAACATAAATTGAAATGATTATGCATATAATCTATAATCATAAAATGTTTTCTTTGATAATATATTTATTCTTAAATATTTCATAATGTATTGTAATAAAAATATGAATTATCCTAACCATATCCTCTGAGAGTGTTGTATCCAAGAGTACAGCAAGGCTCGTTTTCGTGCACCAGTTCTCGTTCGAGTCTAGTTCAAAGAGGTGTTTTCCGGTTTTACCCCTTGGTACATCTGTTCCAGAGCTGCCTCTACCAACTCATATACCGATAGGGATGTATTGCAAGGAAGACTCATAAAATCTATACATTTCCAAAATTCTAGGAAGTTCTTATATACTAATCCCTAAAGTCTATCTCAGGGTACTGTTCTCTAATAAGAGTTTATCTAAATCAACTTCCAAGGTTATTTCTAAACTATCTCTAATACCAACTAAATTTCTCCAACCACAGTAACCCAAAGCCAGTGCATTAATTTAAATCATTGGAATGATTACATGGACTCATGTCTTAAAGTAACGATATGTTTAGATTTCATTGAAATTAGATTACATACATGAACATTCCATTACATTATAAAATGAAGAAAAATAACAAAATTGTATCCAATGACCACATTAATTTCCCTTATACTATCCTTGAAGGTCAGTCATAATATACTTCATTACATTCACGGAAAAATAAAACATAGAAAGTGGTGAGCTTAGATGCCCAGTAAGGATAACAATATAGAAGAAACATTCATAAATAAGCATAAACACTTAAGGAAATGTATAAAACATAAACAAAAGCCTTTTAAAAAAAAATTTCAGAATAATATGGAAATGATAAATCAAATAAATCAATTTACTTATTCACATGGATATTCTAATAGGAAAATAATTACATAAAATATCAATAGCCAATATCATAATGATGGAATGCATAATTCCAGACTAAATAACCACATAGTCAAGGCCTCATGCCAAGACTAAAAATAAGATTGTGTCAAGTCCATGTGTCGAGACACTATTTTGTATCATGAGACCTACCGATGCATCTAGGAGCTATTGCGGGGTCAACCCATTACTTACTAAGTCCAATGCATTCCTCAAATGAAAGGGTGAAACATAATTTAAACATTCGTATTAAAACTAGCATACAAACAGTCAATACAGTATCCATAAACCATGAATGGTATAAAAATAACACATCCACAGTGAACCATATCACAAAACCCTCAACAAAATATAGAATATTTTTATCATAATAAATCAAAATCAATCACGTTTAAGATCCATCAAAATATGTTGACAAAGATGAAAATTATTTGTAAAATTCATTGATAGAAATATCCTTTTTTCATAAAAAATTTAAAAGTCAAACAATTAATAAAGGAAGAAATTTAATGATCTTTTTAAATCTATGTATCCCACACCACTTTGAAACTTTTTAAAGGAATTAACATTTAAAAAACATTCATGTCCATATAAATAAATCCTTAAAACCCATTTTGAATAAATGGACATTAATGAGAAAGGTTTAGAATAATAAATATTTAATACATTTCAAATAATGTATTAGTAAAAAGTCCCATAAATTGAATCATATTTAAAAATATTTTATGATACATGTAACTGAATAATAAATGTGTCCCATCGGATACATACAACAAATTAACCTCTGATAATAAAGAGATTGTGAAATTAACCCTTACCTTGCAGTTTCCATTGGTTGAGTGAACGTCTCACCTCTTGTATAATGACCATAGTATGATATTAAACTATATAAGAATCATATTCATATTTATTATATCAAAAATAATTCATTTATGACTTTATACAACCCATTTAATAATGATATCAATGTTAAATTCACATTTTGGGTAATAATTGCTTTCATTATCGTACATGTTTTAACTTTTTATTCTGAATTGTATCATTTATATCATGATTTAAATACTTCCAGAATATAAAACATGATATATATAATATATATTTTGAATATAATTAATTATAATAGATCGATATATGAAATGGAAGGCACCATTTATGGAGATGGTAGGCTGTATGTACACATAAACACAATTTTTAGTTTTCATATCCTATTGAACGGAAGTAACTGAATAAGATATATGTAAGTACATATATATATATATAGTAGAACTATTATTTTATATTTTATAAATATATTAATAAAATATATTTTTATAAACATCGTTGAAAGGTGAATGTGGAAATGAATCTCTTTGCATTGTGGAAATGGTAATCTATACATACTTATGAGTGAAAATATCATAATATTGATTGTGAAATCTTATGTAATTGGATTTTATATCATATATAAATAATATTTAAAATGTTATTTCTATTATTTACATTAGTTATACGCATTATTATACCCATCCAAATAATGAAGTGTTTGAATAACAATCAACACCCCGAGGTGGAGACAGTAAGCCGTACACACACACATATGGTGACTTTGTCATTTATAGGACAGATAGAATAATGAATATGGTTGTACAATATTTATAGTAAAATCATAGTATGTAGGATGTACTAGATTTATAAATTTTACTTGGAAACAACAAAGAAAGAGGAAGTGGAAGAAGAAAATAACATGAAAGAGGGTGGTAAAATTATTACATCTTCTTCAGGTGTTTCCATTTGAGTTGATCAAAAGGGCTCCATTGGTTGGATTTTTGATCAATTTAAGGCCACTATTTTAAAGGGAGTATAGTTCAGACTATATTTGGGCTGGTGTTGCCTAATCCAAATGGATATGGATGTGTGCAAATAATAGAAAGGGAAGTGCCCTTTTATAAGCGGGTGATGGTCACTTTAGGAAATGATAAAAATATTAATTTATTATACGATCATATTCAGTATATAATTTCTAAAAAAGAATTTATTTAGATAATTAGGTGGTTATGGGTATAAATATGCTCAGACAATAGGTATTATAGATGTTTAGGTTACCATTTTAACCAAATTGTATAGATTTATATTTTTGTTAAATAGTTTATCTTTAACCGCGTCTTCTTGTATTATTACATTATGTCGCTAATAAACATACTCTATACTTCCAAGAGAACCTCAAGTGTTTCATTAATGACATATATAATATCATTTATGACCTTTTTCATAACCTTATATTTTTTTTAATTTTATATCAACAAATATTATAGTATTTGTTTTAAAACGTAATTTATGTCAATTTTGACAATATTTAGTATTTGGTTTTTGTGAAAGACCTCACAAATTGATTACTTTGAAAAAAATAAATTTAATCAATTCTAACATATGATATTCACCTATAAAATTAGTGGATGACATCAAAACATTCAAATTATATTCATTTTAATATTTACAATATAATTTATTTCATTCTTCTATTAATAACGAAAATATTTCATCATTATTGTGTCATAAATAAATAAATATATTTTATTTCTAAAAATTATAAATAAAGTATAAAATTCTTGGAAATAATTTTATCTTTCTAAATAATATTTATATTTTAATTTATAAAGTATATTACACCATATAAAAATGTTTTACTAAAAAATACATGACTATGTTATTTTTGTCTTTACATTAGACTAATTAATATAAAATGGCATTATCACTCCCATGTGGCTCCATGGGATCTTAAAATTGACCCAATATTCCCATGGTCAGACATTTATAATCCAATAGGGTTTGGTCACTTGTAGTATAATTAAATATAATTTTAATATTATTTCCTTACATATATTTACTATATTTACCCTTTATCCAGGGTAAATTAAATATTTACTAAAGTTATTATTCATAATGTATAAAAATAACAGTTACCTATTTATATAGTTTGGACATCTGGAATCCAAATATGGTATCCATTTTCCAATTTATAAACACATAAGTCGAAGAAATTAATTTAAAATAAATTCTTGTTTTCAAAACAAAAAGCGTGTTTTTAAGAAATAGTAACTATCAAAAGATTGACAGTTGTTTATGTCTAACGTAATTGTGAACATACATAAAATGACCTTAATTATATTAAATGATAAAAATATAATCTAATTTTACTTAAAAAAAATTCAAATTTATAATTTAACACTATAAATTACTTCGACTAAAAAAGTTGTTTTTAATTAAAATTTAGTATTTTTGTCACCATTCACCAAAATATGTAAGTTATCAGAAAAGTTCCAAATATTTTTCCAAACTAAATTTTTATTCCCCTATTCTAATGATTAACTTAGTTTCACTAAAATTAAAATATTATAGTGTAAAATATTGGAATTAAAAAGGGTTCACCATTAAAAGGCATAAAACACCATTTTTTGAAAAATACCTCTTTTGTCCTAAAAATTTATTTTTTTATTATATAACATCTCTGAAACACAAATGATGAATGTTTAAAATATATTGGATATATAAAATTTAAAATTTGTTTAATACAATTCATAATCTGTTTTTGAATGGCTAGTTTGGTTACTCGTGGTGCGTTCAAACTCGGTGTTGCGTGTTGCCCATGTTGTTGAAATACTTTGAAGGGATAACATAATATGAAATATTAGGCTATTACAATAATTCCTCGGCACACATTACACTAAAAAAATTAAAAAATATGGTATTTAATGCTTTTGTATTATATTTTTGATTAGTGAACACTCTTAAAGCATGACACAATCTCCTCACTACAATTGTCTAAATATCTGTCCAAATACATTGTCTAAGAAAGTTTCCACAACACTAAAAATGTGAGACAAATGTTTTCCACTATCAGAGTTAAACAAATCTTGGTAGATGGACCTAGTAATCTATTAAATTTCAACTCCATCAACATTAATGAAACCATCCACATCCTCCAATTCAAAATTGATGTTATTTATTCTTCTTGATGAGTAATATTAATGAATATATCTTGTATATTGTTCTCTATGTTTGATAAAAGCCTCCCTTGATATGGAGAACAAATTTCTTTCTACATCTCTCAAGTCCTCATATAGATACTTTTTTCAAGGCAATTTCCTCCTAAATGGAAAAATCAGATCTAATATCCTCATAACACATCCCAAGATCATTTTCAAGCCTAGGTAATCTTCGATTAGTGCTCTTTTGATTTTTACAACACCAATTATATTTGTATGTAGTCACTATTATCATCTTATCCCAAACATTTTCTAGAACAGATGACCATGAAAATTATACCACATCCTAGCATTTATTATTATAAATCAATATTCATTTAGAATATAATCCCCTCATTGGACTAACATTCTCAAACACGACATACAATTGGATGAAAATAGGACAATGTTCATTAGAAACCGATCAGAACTGGGAGACATCATACCTCGAGTATGTCATCATCTAGTCTCTAGATTCTACAAACCTATAATTCCTTTCAGATAATATGTAACTGAGGTCACAAACATAGAACAAAATAAATGTGGTTTCCCGATAAGAAGAGATCCAAGATTCATATGTGAAGCCTATAATCCTGGAATTAATGCATAAAATAAACATGTTGTATATATCCACCTTTTATTTCATGGGGTTAGAGGATCACATTGAAATCTTGATAATAAATAATGGGTCCTTGGAGTGAATTTCTAATTATTTTAATTAGATCTTAGGATCTCCACTTCTCACATGAACATTTCCTACTTTAAAACCCAACAAAATTTAATTCATGATCTTTTGGTTTCTGAATTGAAAAGGTTATGTGCTTTTGGAATAAGGTGAACATAGATCCCTTAAATCCTTTCTATATATGAGGAAAAGGCCACCTATATGTCAACAAAATCCAACAAAGAAATAGTTTGGGAATCCATCTTTCAATGTAATCCCTCACATGACCATGATTTCTAACAAGGTCTCTGACAAAAATATCATATCGTGGAAATACATTAAACTCCATTGACAGGTATTGTTATCTGAATGGGTTTCCAAGCGCACAAAATATCCAAGAGAATTGTTTGATGGCGCTAGGTGAGGCTTGTTTGAACCAGTCTTAGGCTCTATGATGTAACTTTGGACATCCCACTCTGACAACATTGATCATTTCAAGGAGCCCAAATGGACTTCATTTTCAACCTATCATAAATTATTTTTTAACTAAATTTTTTTTTTGATAAGCTCTATGTTAGTACCATTATTAATAATTGATTTCCAAATATACAAAAATAGTGTTCTTAGTAGCAATTCAAGTAACCTCTACTAAAAAATTTATATTATATATAATATATAATATAGTGATGGTTTCAACAAAACTGCTACTTATTTCATTTGTATATAAATTTAGTGTTGGTTTTGTTTAATCTACTGCTATGATTTAATCAATAACCAATTTTCAACTCCCTCCCACAACTGATTCCCCACATCCTCCATAACTCTACCCCCTAATCCCTTGGCCTTGAAGGTCACCTCCGCTCATCCCTACCTATCCCTGAGGTTAGTGACCACCCTCCCCCTCGGTCAAAAAACTCTACTACACGGGTGAACTCTCCTCCACCTCAGCCATTTATCTCTTAAATGGTGATCTCACATCTCTCTGAAAACTCACCCTTCCCTCAATACTCATTCAACCCAATGGATTTCAACATATCCTTGAAAACCCCCACCCCTCACCCTATATTCACCTCTGATACTCTTGACCTCGACCACACCTGCTTCCTAACAATGAACCCACAATGACCCCGTACTACCTAAAGGGAATTCCCAATGATATACCCTCATTTCATTTTATTGGAATGTTTAATCCCTGGTAAAAAAGGTACAGTTTTGTAATATAGTATGAATGTTCTGGTTATATCATTACATTTTGTATCATATGGTAGGGTCAACTATAAAATTTTATCTCTCCAGAATCATATACACATAATTATCATTAATCCTTGTTACAATTAAGGATGGTTCATCATTTATATGATTAATGCATATTATTCAATGCAGATGTAAATATTATATTTCGAAATGATTAATTATGACACATGAATACTTGGTGAGTGAGGCCTATGAGTTTGGGATACTTTTCTTGTGAGGATAAGCAATATGTGGGTTTTATTTATTATCCACTACTTTTTTTTGTATGGTTCTTGAAAACTATCATTATAGATTCTATGTAAATCACATTGAGTATAATTTTATGTTCACTATGATTTTATATAATGTGTGTATAGAATTATTTGATAGAGTTGGTGAAAAAGTTAGAAAAAGTTGGGTGATGATTACTTTTGAATGTACTTGTTTGATTAACCATTTGAATCTTTATACCTAAATATACATGGATAATAGTAGAAATATTATTCATATCATTGAAATTTTTATTGATTTACATTAAAATGCACCTCGATATGCTAAGGTTTTAGAATAATTTTTTTAGGCAATTGAAAAACTTATTAGTGGATGGTAGAATAAAATCTCAATGTCCTGATTGAAAATTCATGGGATATCTGAATAAAAACATAGTATTTCATTATTTTATATTAAAATAATTTCATACTCGATATGTATATTGGAATTATCATAGAAAATGAGATGTTATATAAAGTAAAAACAATTTCAATACTATAAATGAAATTAAAAAAATACCCACATGAGGATAATATAGTTGGAAATATTATAAATTATGCATTTGGACTTATATGATACAATTTAAAAGGTTTTAATTGATCAACAAAACCATCTGTTGGTCTTGAGTAGGTAAATCTTTCATAGAATATCTAAAAAGATAAAAATGAGTTTTATTAATTTTTTAGAGATGGGAACCAAGAACATTATGAAGGGTGTTTTATGTATTCTTTTTTTACATAAGTTAAATCTTATCATGTGTCACTATGGAATTATTGATCATGAAATTTTCAGGATTTTAGAGTTGCATCATCATTCACATAGTAAATCTAATATCGCTGCATCATTCTATGATATGAGTAAAATCATCAACATTCTTGGATTTGATTATACAACGATTCATCCACGCTCTAATGACTGCATGGTTTATAGGGGAGAGGATTAGGATAATGAAGGATATATAACATCTAATATAATTATATGCAAGTCAATGAACTATAATGAGAGTATAAGTAAATGAAACAGCAAGAATAAAATAAGAAGAAAAATCAAAAAAATCTATTGTATTACATTCCTCTAAAACCATGATTTCAAGGATTATTCATGTCATCTATGAATACATATGTAGTGAAGTTGAACGTTTAGGATAATAATGATGTCTTAATGAGACATTAAAAAAATTCAACATCATTGAAAATTTTTCATTCATTATATTCATATTTCTCTTTTAATCATAATAATGTACGTTTAGGATTTTCTTATGAGGGGTTTAACCGTTTTTTTATTTAAGTACTAATTATATAAATTTTTAAGTTTTTTATCCCCTGCTATATTAATCCATAGATGTGTATGAAGAATAATTCATTAATTATTTTAATGATTATTCTTCCAAATAAAATCCAAGGAAGTATAATTTATATATACCATCAAGCTCTAGTAAACGAATTGTGGAATTATTGGATGACGATGTGGACACATATGATGCTTCAAGGGGAAAAATATTAAAAATATGGGGTACTTAATGTATTAAATTATTGAATTTTCTAGATTAGAAAATTTATATAGATAGAACACTCATACTGGTTAGTCTTGTTTAGTTTGTGATTTTGATATTAAACCTCAATGATTACCTCATTATAGAAGATTTTGTTTTATGTATCATTATCATTTTATTGATTCTTATCATTAACTCGTGTTTAATAAGACACAATTTAATGGATATTTTTAATTGAAAATTCCACTGAAGGAGTTATCTAGTTCATAAATGTTGGGATAATTAATGAGTTTCACTGAATAATATAAAAAACATAATTAGTTTAAAGAAGTGGAAATGTAAATGAAGTATATTATCTGAAGAAAATTCAACACAATAGTGGGTGAAAAAAGAATATTTTTAAAACATCATTATTAAAAGTTAATTTGAAAAATCCTAATATTTATCTAATGATTATTTATAAGAATTTATGTGATAATGTAATTTTACATTCTTTAGTGAATATGGAAAATAAAATGATCAATTTATGGATCATAAGTATTTGGAATCTATGAATACAAAGAATGGATTATGGGAAAATCTAAATGGAAAGTATCGTTCCACTATTTTTAAAATGAATATAATTATAATGCATATTGCACCGAACATTAATGAATTTAAATGTGACATAAGGACATTCAAGTAACATATCAATGTGTTTTGACATAAAACATTAAACATTACATGGATTGAAAAGCCATGAATCACATATTCTGAAAAAGTAGTTCTTATCATTGACATTGTGTAAAATGATACGTGAAAAAGTAACTATAGTTTTAGTAAGGTCTGGACCTTTTTTAGAGAGGTTTTTCAAAATACCCGAAATCAAACTTATCTTGATAAATTTCAGGAAATAATTATTTTGACACTTTTTATTGGGTCTAATGAACTAAATTGAGGGTAAAGAACATGTTTTGTGTTGTATTTTGTGTGTGCAGAATTTAGAAATAGAGTATTGATGTGAAACTGGAATTTTATTACACGTGGAACTTGATTGAGCACAATGAGAGAAGACCAGTTATCTAGGTGGGAAGACTAGGACTAGTTTTATTGTGATAAAGTAGTGGATTTTTCCTTGTTTCACATATAATTATTGAATATGAAAACACAAACTATTCTATGATAATGTCAGGGGACCACTAGGCCATTGGGGTTTCCCATCCAAGGGCATCATGCATGAGAAGGTAATTGGAATTGGTTAATTTTACACTAAGATGTGATTTACCTTGGGCCCCACACCTATCTAGTGCCTTGGTGTATTTCCATTAACTAGGCATCATTTATTATATTGTACATTCAATTTTAATATTGTGTGTTCTGATGGTTATATCAGTTTCATGTATGTTTTCTTTAAAAAAAATCATTCTTTAATGTTTCCCTCTTGGAAATTGTTTTTATTTAAGGTTTCATTCCTTAGATATTATTGTTATCATTTTATATTTATTAAATCTTGCAAGATAGTTGTATTATAATGTTTATAGCTTCAAATATTTTAATGTGTGGAATCCTATTGTGTTTAGTCTCAAACCCCACTTACAGATTTAGTTTTATGTAGACTTGTTAATGTTTGACTCAGTTAAGGGAAAGGTAATTGGAGAAGGTGGTTCATCTTTTTTATCTTCCTTTATTGTGAAATGTTGTCAAGATAGAATGAGGTTTATGACCCCTTTCCTTGTTTTGGTTCTTTGAAAAGTCTTGGCGTAACATCCCAAGTAAGTAATGAGTAATATATATTTTTATCTATGTCTATTAATGAATTATATAGTGTTTTAGAGTCTTAAAATGAAAATAAATCCAATCTTAAGCATGGAATTCACTAATATTCTTAAAAGATTGTTTTACTACCTTTTGATGGCAAACCCTTTTTAAATAAAAAATTTGACAATTTTATAATCTATATTTTTCAAAATAAACATATTCATTATTATTGGGACATTGAAATTTACATTGGATAAATTTTTGGTATTTTTCTGACAATGTTCATTTTTTTAATGAATAGTGAAAAATACTGCATTTTACATCAAAAATTCTTTTTAATTTAATTTAATTATATGGTTAGATTATATTTTTAATTTGTCTTAATGTGTAATATGAATATATTTTTACCATTTAATCCAATGGTGGTCATTGGAATCAATTTCACTTTGAAATTTGACTTAAACTGGTGTCAATCTTTTGATAATTATTGTTTCATAAAAACATGCTTTTTGTCATGACAACGGGAATTAATTATTAAATTAATTAATGTGACTTATATGATTTGAATTTTTTAAAATAGACATCATTTTTGAATTCAGAATATCAAATATATCTTAGGTTGAAGTTTTGGGTTTTTTCTGAAAAATATCAATTTTTGATGAATAGTGAAACCACTAAGTGGTAGTAAAAGAAACTCATTTTTCGTTTAAATGAAACTTTTTCACTTCTGTGATTTGATTTTCAAAAATCCGACAAACATGGTTGTCATTAAGAAGTAAAATGTGGCTCAATGAGATTAAAATAATTTTTTGGTGAATAGTAACTTTTAAGTTCTTAATCGCGATTAGAGGTAATTAGTGTAGTTTAAGGTAAAAATAATGCTTTAATCATATGAGATGAGCTTGACACATGTCCTACCATTATTGGATGTGTCATGGCCGAACATGACAAGCAATGGGTCAACTTGGGGACCCCATGGAGCCACTTTGGTTGGGAAATTACATAAATAACTTTTTATTTAATGTAAAAGTAAAAATGACACAAACATGCAATGTTTTACTAAAACAATTTTTACATGGGGTTATAAAGATCATAGTTTTGATTATAAATAGTCATTGGAAAGATAAAAATATTTCCTACTTCATAGTTTTTTTTTATAATTTTTAGACTTTATATAAATTAAATTATTTATGACATCATGATGATGCAGTGATGACCTCATTATTTAACGATTTAAATAAAATGGAATGATAATGTAAAATCTAAGCCCTACACATGGCCAAAACCTATTGGATGGGTGGATTTCGAACCCTTATCACCTTATCCTCGAAACACATCAATATGGGACCTCTTAAATCCGAATACTATTTTAAAATAAAGTTACTCTTCATTACCTTCCAAGACTGCCCCTCCTCTCCTCTTATAAAAGGCCCCCACCTCTAACTCCATACCCATACTCTAAAATCCTTTGGCTCGGCCAAAACCTGCCCATTTTGTCTCTCCATATCTCTCTCTTACTCCTTGAGGCCTCACTTTGGGCAGAAGTCTTCCCAAGGAAGCCTTTGAGCTCAAATCTAAGAGAGTTACCCGATTTTAAGGTAATGTCTTCTTTTGAGTCATTTTGTTTGATTTTGCTTCTCCAACCCCCTAAAATCTTTTTATTCTTTTCTTTTGTAACAACTCCAGTATCCTAAATATACTAGGATGCTGTTATTAGAAGGATTCGAGCTACAGTTACACACACCTACATCTAATGGTTAAAGGACATACTGTTTCCGTGGATGGTGAATTTATGCCTCCCGAAACGATGATTGTTCAACATTCTTTTAACACCTTCAAAGGTGGCCATTAAGATGTCACTATATTTATATATGATATATAATATGTTTATGTTTTCCTTAAGCTTCTGTATTTTTAATTTTGGGCATACCTTTATGGTTTCCATTATGGGTAAACGCGATATCTTCATTTAAGGAAGTGCGGACTACCGCCCCCTCAAAGTGATTTGATTCGTTAAATACCATATGTGGGACGTATAAATGATGGAACTATGTTATTATATATGATATTATACTGGAATTATAATATAACTTTATATCATTATGATTCCATTCTATAAAAATACGAAATAGAAATGAAAGTAGCGTTCATGCGTACGTACGGCTTACCGTCTCCATAAACGGTGCATTTCATTTCTTACCTCTAAATGTTATATAATATTATAAATGCATGCATGTACTGGATATATATGATATATATGATATCTACATCATGAATACCATTCTGGATATAATGGATACATGAACAACTTGTAATTATAAAGGGTTTATTTTTTACTCAAGTACCAATGATCGTTAAAATGACCGTTATTAACTTAAATAATTACACAGTATTCATGACATGGCAATAAGTGATATAAAAGGAATAATGAACTTGAAAAAGGTTCTTAAACAAGTATAAATTAATTCAAGTTTATTATTCAGGACATTAAAGAATGATCGAGTCAAGTCGAACCCGAGGTATGGGACTTCGTCTCAATCTCCGTTCATTGAGGCATATTTTGTTTTATACACAACCTTCTTTTATATGGTGTATAAACCCCTTTTACTTTTAGGTTTATCAAAAAGAAATCTTCTTTATACGAAGCGTTTTACTAAACGACAAAAGGGAATGTTTTTGTCGTACTTATGCGGCGACAACGACATCTCCACCGTCGTGACCTTTATTTGTGTTTCGGCTTCCTCTACAAGCCATACCTTTTTTAAAAGAAAAATAAATACCATGTTTTACTTTTCTTTTATTTTGGTATTGGAAATGTTTTTCATAATGTTTTTATATCAATGTGTTGTATTTATATCTTGTGATTGAAAGGTGGAAATATTATGTTTCCTTTATGCATGTTTTATGTGATACAATTATGTTGAGGTTCTTGGGCATTATTATGAAGACGGGTGGTTCCATGATAAACTAAGGGCGGGTGAGCCCGATAGAGCTCTCCAGTGCATTGGCTAATGTGAAGGAGTGAAATGTTATGGTTTCTCCGAAGAGATTTAGGGAATATAATTTGATGGGTATTCCAAACGTAACCAAGAGTGTTACTCCCTACGTAAGAATGTTATGAATGCCTCAAGTTACCTATATGTCTTATGATTTCTATGATTTATTCATGATTTGATGAGGTATGTTAATGTTCTTATTTATTATGGGTAAAGTATGATTTCATTCTTATGTATATATGTACCCATGTTTCCTTTCCATATTTTTATATCCCTTACTAAGATTTTTATGCTCATCCCATGTTTTTTGAAATGTTTTTCATAGGTCAAGGGAAAGGTACATGATATGATGATAGTGTCAAGGAAGTGTCAAGAAAGAATCCGTGTTTTATTTTTAATATGTTTCCATTGATGGGAATGAAGAATACTATATTAATGTAACCACTTTGTTCATATGTGGAATGTAATGCATGTTTTATGATCAAATTCTCTAAAACTCTATACCTGAAAAGATCCTCAATGTGTAATCTTGTAATAACTCCAGATTAAGTAAGGTTTAAGGCTGGGGACTTATAGTTGGTATCAATGGTCGGTTTAGATAACTTTAGGAATTACGATTCTATTAAATGATTATCCAAAAATATTTTTTATGGTCAAATTGAAGTGATATAGTATTTGAAGATTACCATGTTGCTTCATCTAAGACATGTTTGTTCAGAATGGTTTTCCGCAGAGGAAACAGGGAAGCAGTGGTAGGAAGGCATGCAGAAGGAAATAACCTTCCGAATCAGCATCCTGAGATGGTCAGAATTGGAACTGAACAGTTTGTTGCGGTAATGGAGCAGTTGACTCAAGCGATAAATGGCGGTGGTATCTATACATGAGATCAACCAGATCATCCGCAGAGGAACATGTCAGTGGTGGAACATTTCATGAGGCAACATCCCCCATCATTCAGATGATCATCTGACCCTGTGCTAGCTGAAGGGTGGATTAAAGCACTGGAGAAGATTTTTGATGTCATGGGGTGTTCAGAAAATCAAAAGGTTAGTCTTGCTATTTATCGTTTGGAGGGTGAAGCAGATCAGTCTTGGTCGATGGTTAAAAATATCAGGGATGCTGATGAGATTGATGCTCTCGACTGGGATGAATTCAAAGGTATGTTTCTTGAGAAGTATTTTCCTAAGGATGTTCGACTTAGGATGGAAAAACAATTCTTGGAATTGAGGCAAGAGGAAGACTCAGTGGCTACCTATGAAGAAAGGTTCACTCGATTGGCAAGGTATGCCCCAAATTTTATCCGAGACCTTGATAGTAAAATCAATCATTTTTACTCAGGATTAAAGCCAAAATATCGAAGGGCATTAGCTTCTGATGAGTTTAAAAGTTATGAAAAGCTTGTTCGATGTGCTGAGAAGGTGGTAATGGAGTTTTCCGTTGATCAACTTTTCTATAACAACCAGCAGAAGAAGAGACCAAGGTGGCATGAGAAAGGGAAGAATTCTTCAAAAAAGTCTGAGGGTAAGAAATCTAAGTTTCCAGTTTGTGATAAATGTGGAATAAGGCATGCTGGGGAATGTCTTCTAAATTCTGGAAAGTGCTACCGATGTGGTAAGATGGGACATAAGGCTCGTGATTGCACTAAAAAAGATCAATGTGAAGGTAAGACCAAATTTGATTTACAGTTAGTGAAATGTTTTAAGTGCAATGAGATGGGTCACTATGAAAACGAGTGTCCGACAAAGAGCTTGAGTGATGGGAAGCAGATAGACTACAAGCAGAAAGGGGTGGTGAAATCCTTTGAAACTAGTTCTACAGATGTCAGGCCATCAAATGAAGTTTTATCAGGTACTTTGTTTGTTTTTTCAGATTATGCCAGTGTGTTGTTTGATTCGGGGTCCACACATTCTTTCATCTCTGAAACATTTTCTAGTAAAATGGGAATACCATCTCACGAAATGACTCCTGAACTTTTGGAAAAAACACCTGGGGGAAATGTTGAGGCAAAAAGAATTTATAAGAATCTTCCTATCCTTATCTGTGTAAAGAACCTACTTTCAAACCTTATTATTCTACCTCTAGTAGAGTTTGACGTTATCCTTGGTATGGATTGGCTCTCTATTTACCATGATAATATTGACTATAGATCTAAAGAAGTTTATTTTCAAAAAGACTTTCAGTTTGTGTACAAGAATGAACCCTTACTGTTGATAACTTATCAAGAGGCCAAGAAACATGTAAAAGATGGAAATGAATGTTACCTTGCACACATCGTTGAAAGTAAAGGAACTATTCAGATTAATGATATGCCAGTGGTAAATGAGTAACCTGATGTTTTTCCTGATGAGTTGTCTGGAATAATACCAGATCGGGATGTTGAGTTTACTGTTGACTTAGTTCCTGATGCTAAGCCAATTTCAAAACCCCCTTATCGAATGGCTCAAATTGAACTTTTAGAGTTGAAGGAGAAATTGCAAGATTTATTAGAGAAATGTTTCATTCAACCTAGAACATCACCATGGGGTGCTCCTATTTTATTTGTTAAAAATAAATATGGTTCAATGAGACATTTCATTGAATATAGAGCCTTGAATAACATCACTATTAAGAACAAATATCCTTTGCCTCATATCGATGATTTGTTTGATCAGCTCCGGGGAGCTCAGTATTTTTCAAAGACTAACTTGAGATCGAGGTACCATTAGTTGAAGGTAAAGGAATCAGATGTTCCCAAGACCGCGTTCCGTACAAGATATGGCCATTATGAATTTGTAGTAATGCCTTTTGGGCTAACCAATGCATATTCTGTATTCATGGACTTAATGAATAGAATTTTCCATGAGTTCCTGGATAAGTTTTTGGTGGTTTTCATTGATGATATTTTGGGGTTTTCTAAAAGTAAAGAGGAGCATGAAAGACATTTATGGGTTGTCTTGCAAACCTTAAAAGAAACGAAACTGTATGGAAAATTCAGAAAGTGTGCGTTTTGGTTGCAACAAATTTCTTTCCTTGGTCATATTGTTTCTAAAGATGGGATAATTGTTGATCCTACAAAAACAAAGGTTGTTGAAGAATGGACAAGACCCACAAATGTAACTGAGATTCGTAGCTTCCTTGGTTTGGTAGGCTATTACCGAAGGCTTGTTAGAAATTTTTCACAGTTATCTAGTCCAATGACTAAGCTAACTCGGAAGGGTGTTAAGTTTATCTGGACAAAAGAATGTGATGATTTTTTTCAGGAAATGAAAAGAAGATTGGTGAATGATCCAATTTTGGCACTACCTTCCACGAATGGTGAGTTTGTTATATACAGTGATGCTTCATTGAAAGGACTTGGTTGCGTCCTAATGCAGAATGATCAGGTAATTGCTTATGCTTCACGACAGTTGAAAACTCCTGAGGTAAATTACCCTACACATGATTTGGAATTAGCTGTTGTTGTTTTCACTTTAAAAATTTGGAGGCATCATTTGTATGGAGTAAAGTGTGAAATATATACTGATAACAAATGTTTAAAGTATATATTCACTCAGAAAGAGTTAAACATGAGACAGAGGAGATGGATGAAATTAATCAAGGATTATGATTGTATAATTCATTACCATCCGGGAAAAGCAAATAAAGTGGATGATGCTTTGAGTCAAAAAAGTAATTTTTCATTAGAAATGTTGCGTTTTGAACGTGATCCTTTGGTTAAGGATTTGATGAACTTTGGAATAGAAGTTTTTGGTGCAGGAAGTTCTTCTGTTTTGTTTCAGGTATCAGTGAGATCATCTCTATCAGATAGAATCAAGCAAGCACAGAAGCAAGAAAGTGAGTTGCAGAAAAAGGTAGAGCTATTTCAGAAAGGTAAGTTTCCTGAATTCAACATTGATAATGATTGCGTTTTGAGATTTGGGAAGAGATTGTGTGTGCCTTGTGATTCATAGTTGAAGAGAGAGTTGTTATGTGAAGCTCATAGTTCTCCGTTTTCAGTTCATCCTCGCAGTACTAAGATGTACAGAGATCTGCGAGAGTATTACTTATGGGATGGAATGAAAAGAGATATTTCTGATTTTACTGTGAAGTGTTTGACAAGTCAACAGGTTAAAGCAGAGCGGCAGTTACCGAAAGGGATGCTTCAGCCTTTACCAGTTCCAGAGTGGAAATGGGAGAATATAACCATGTACTTTGTTGTGGGATTACTGAAGACATCTCGAGTTAATAATTCAATCTGGGTTATTGTTGATCACTTGACTAAATCTGCTCATTTCCTTGCTATACAGGATACTTTTTCCCTAGATGAACTTTCTCATTTGTATCTTAAAGAGATAGTCAGGTTACATTGAGTTCCCCTCTCCATTGTATCTGATCGTGATCCAAGGTTCACCTCTAACTTTTAGAAAGGCCTTTAGAAGTCGTTGGGTACTGAATTAAATTTTAGTACATCTTTTCATCCTCAATCAGATGGGCAGTCAGAATGAACAATTCATACATTGGAGGATATGCTACGTTCTTGCTCCATGGATTATCTGGGATGTTGGGTCCAACATCATTCTTTGGTTGAATTTTCATATAATAACAGTTTTCATTCCAGTATAGAGATGGAACCATTTCAGGCATTATATGGGAAGCAGTGTCAAACTCCAGCTTTCTAGGATGTAGTGGGTGAAAGGAAGTTGATGGTACTAGAATTGGTAGAAGAGATGGCAGAAAAAGTTCAGCTGATTCAGAAGCACATGAGAACAACTTAGGGAAAGAAGAAGAGTTATGCGGATAACCGGAGGAAGGATCTATCTTTCGAGGTAAGTGATCACGTTTTTCTCAAGGTTTCTCCATGGAAAAGTGTCATGAGATTTAGTAAGAAATGAAAGCTGAGTCCAAGGTTTATTGGACCATATGAAATTCTGGAGAGAGTTGGATCAGTTGCATACCGGGTGGCTTTACCTCTGAGTTTATCTCAGGTACACAATGTTTTTCATGTTTCGTTGTTGAGAAAGTATATGCCAGATCCATCTCATGTTTTGAGTCCAGAGGTAGTTCAGCTGGAAGAGAACCTATCTTATGAGGAACAACCAGTCCAGATTCTTGACCATAGGGAGAAAGTGTTACGAAAAAGGTGATTAATCCGGTATAGGTTTTGTGAAAAAACCACATGATGGAAGAGGCAACATGGGAATCTGAAAATGCAATGAGGGATAAGTACCCCCATTTATTCGATAAGTAAATAAATTACGGGGACGAAATTTTCAAAAGGGGGGAAGGATGTAACATCCCAAGTAAGTAATGAGAAATATATATTTTTATCTATGTCTATTAATTAATTAGATAGTGTTTTAGAGGCTTAAAATTAAAATAAATCCAATCTTAAGCATGGAATACACTAATATTCTTAAAAGATTGTTTTACTGCCTTTTGATGGAAAACCCTTTTTAAATCAAAATTTTGACAATTTTATAATCTATATTTGTCAAAATAAACATATTCATTATGATTGCGGCATTGAAATTTACATTGGATAAATTTTTGGTATTTTTCTGACAATGTTCATTTTTCTAATGAACATGTAAAATACTGCATTTTACATCAAAACTGCTTTTTCATTTAAATTAATTATATGGTTAGATTATATTTTTAATTGGTCTTAAAGTGTAATATGAATATATTTTTACCATTTAATCCAATGGTGTTCATTGGAATCAATTTCACTTTGAAATTGGACTTAAACGGGTCTCAATCTTTTGATACTTATTATTTCATAAAAACACGCTTTTTGTCATGACAGCGGGAATTAATTATTAAATTAATTAATGTGAATTATATGATTTGAATATTGTAAAATATACATCATTTTTTAATTCAGAATATCAAATATAGCTTAGGGTGAAGTTTTGGTTTTTTTCTGAAAAACTTCAATTTTTGATGAATAGTGAAACCACTAAGTGGTTGTTAAAGAAACAGACTTTTCGTTTAAATGAAACTTTGTCACTTCTGTGATTTGATTTTCAAAATTCCGACATATATGGTTTAAATTAAGAAGTAAAATATGGTTCAATGAGATTAAAATATTTTTTTTGTGAATAGTAACTTTTAAGTTCTTAATCGCGATTAGAGGTAATTAGTGTAGTTTAATGTAAAAATAATGTTTTAATAATATGAGATGATCTTGAAAAATGTCCTACCCTTATTGGATGTGTCATGGCCGACCAAGAGAAGCCATGAGTCAACTTGGGGACTCCATGGAGCCACATTGGTTGGAAAATGACATAAATAACTTTTTATTTAATGTAAAAGTAAAAATGACACAAACATGAGATGTTTTACTAAAACAATTTTTACATGGGGTTATAAAGATGAGATTTTTGATTATAAATAGTCATTGGAAATATAAAAAGATTTCCTACATCATAGTATTTGTTTTATAATTTTTAGACATTAAATACATTAAATTATTTATGACATCATGATGATGCAGTGATGACCTCATTATTTAACGATTTAAATAAAATGAAATGATAATGTAAACTCTAAGACCTACACATGGCCAAAACCTATTTGATGGGTGGATTTAGAACCCTTATCACCTTATACTCGAAACCCATAAATGTGGGACCTCTTAAATACGAATACCATTTTAAAATAAAGTGACTCTTCTTTACCTTTCAAGAGTGCCCCTCCTCTCCTCTTATAAAAGGCCCACAGCTATACCTCCTTACCCACACACCCAAAGCCTTTGGATCGGCCAAGCCCTGCCCATTTTGGCTCTCCACATCCCTCTCTTAGTCCTTGAAGCCTCACTCTGGGAAGAAGTCTTCCCAAGGAAGCCTTTGAGCTCAAATCTAAGAGAGTTACCCGATTTTAAAGTAATGTCTTCTTTTGGGTCCTTTTGTTTGATTTTGCTTCTCCAACCCCCTAAACTCTTTTCATTCTTTTCTTTTGTAACAAATCCAGTATCATAAATATACTAGGATTTTTTTATAAGAAGGTTTCAAGCTACACTTACACACACCTACATCTAATGGTTAAAGGACATACTGTTTCTGTGGATGGTGAATTTATGCCTCCCGAAACGATGATTGTTCAACATTCTTTTAACACCTTCAAAGGTGGCCATTAAGATGTCACTATATTTATATATGATATATAATATGTTTATGTTTTCCTTAAGCTTCTGTATTTGTCATTTTGGGTATACCTTTATGGTTTCCCTTATGGGTAAACTCGATATCTTCATTTAAGGAAGTGCGGACTACCGCCCCCTCATGGTGATTTGATTCGTTAAATACCATATGTGGGACGTATAAAGGATGAAACTATGATATTATATATGATATTATACTGGAATTAAAATATAACTTTATATCATTATGATTCCATTCTATAAAAATACGAAATAGAAATGAAAGTAGCGTTCATGCGTACGTACAGCTTACTGTCTCCATGAACGGTGCATTTCATTTCTTACCTATAAATGTTATATAATATTATAAATGCATGAATGTACTAGATATATATGATATATATGATATCTAAATCATGAATACCATTCTGGATATAATGGATACATGAACAACTTGTAATTATAAAGGGTTTATTTTTGACTCAAGTATCAATGATCGTTAAAATGACCGTTATTAACTTAAATAATTACATAGTATTCATGACATGGAAATAAGTGATATAAAAGGAGTAATGAACTTGAAAAAGGTTTTTAAACAAGTAGAAATTAACTCAAGTTTATTATTCAGGACATTAAAGAATGATCGAGTCAAGTCGGACCCGAGGTATGGGACTTCGTCTCAATCTCCGTTCATTGAGGAATATTTTGTTTTATACACAACCTTCTTTTATACGGTGTATAAACCCATTTTACTTTTACGTTTATCCAAAAGAAATATTTTTTATATGAAGCGTTTTACTAAATGACAAAATAGAATGTTTTTGTCGTACTTATGCAGCGACAACGACTTCTCCGCCATCGTGACCTTTATTTGAGTTTCGGCTTCCTCTACAAGCCATACCTTTTTTTAAAAGAAAAATAAATACCATATTTTACTTTTCTTTTATTTTGGTATTGAAAATGGATTTCATAATGTTTTTATATCAATGTGTTGTATTGATATCTTGTGATTAAAAGGAGGAAATATTATGATTCCTTTATGCATGTTTTATGTGATACAATTATGTTGAGGTTCTTGGGCATTATTATGAAGACGGGTGGTTCCGTGATAAACTAAGGGCAGGTGAGCCCGATATAGCTCTCCAATGTATTGGGTAACGCAAAGGAGTGAAATGTTAAGGTTTATCCGAATAGATTTAGGGAATATACTGTGATGGGTATTCCAAATGTAACCAAGAGGGTTACTCCCTACGTAAGAATGTTATGAATGCCTCAAGTTACCTTTATGTCTTATGATTTCTTTGATTTATTCATGATTTGATGAAGTATGTTAAAGTGGTTATGTTTTATGGGTAAAGTATGATTTCATTCTTATGTATATATGTACCCATGTTTCCTTTCCATATTATTATATCCCTTACGGAGCATTTTATGCTCATCCCAATTTTTTTGAAATGTTTTTCACCGGTCAAGGGAAAGGTACATGATATGATGATAGTGTCAAGGAAGTGTCAAGAAAGAATCCAAGTTTTATTTTAAATATGTTTCCATTGATGTGAAAGAAGAATACTATCTTTATGTAACCACTTTGTTTATATGTGGGATGTAATGCAAGTTTTATGATCTAATTCTCTAAAACTCTAAACCCTAAAAGATCCTCAATGTGTAATCTTGTAATAACTCAAGAATAAGTATGGTTTAAGGCTGGGGCCTTATAATTGGTGCTTCCTTTTGTTGGTTTTCTCAATATTTTTGTTTTTAAATATTGTAACTCGATTTATAATTTTAGTTACGACGTATTTGGCATGAATTTTTCAGATTCGGTTGGTTAATTATTATTGGTTATTTTATGATTATAAAATTAAGTTATATAATAATTCCCAAACATTATTTATGATACCTGGGAAATTTTTCTAGTCCATGGGGATAGGGAATACCCATTAAGGCCTTGCCACAGAGCGGTTTGTGCAATTGTTAAAAAGATGGCCCATCTTGTTCATGACAATTATGGATGTAAAATGTATGTATGATGTTATTATTATGTATTTATGTTTCAATTTATCAATGTTAGGAGTTATTATAGTTATATTTTAATTAAATATTTTTTAATATATAAAATTTAAATGAAATTAAATTCATCTATTTTTATGAAGTTATGAAAAATAAATAAATATTATTCTGTTTTCGTGGTGGTTTCTATTAACTACCAGGAAACATAACCCCCGATAAACATACAATAATTAGTTAGGTTTTTTTAATTAATTTTGTTAATTTTTCTAAAAAAATAATCTAAATAAATATGAAACTGCCACTATATTCTTAAAAAACATCACATATAGAAACTGTTGCAAAAAGAAAAAACTGATGCTAAATAAATATCAATCACGAAATATGTGGCGATTTTAGTATCCAACAATAACCTAATTAGTTATAAATTAAAAAACCTAAATTAAATAATTTTTTTATGAAGGTAACATTTTTTATGTGTTCAACTAAGATAGAATCAGTGGGACATTCATCGAGACCTAGACATAACATATTTCTGTTAGGAAATCATAGTAGAGCCTCATCGCCTGAAAGACTATGAATTAAATGTCTCACCTCAGGTGGCTCTATAACCATGGATAGGGGAACGTTCATCGCCTCCAGAACATATGGGCTATGATTAATCAGCTTCAAATTTGTGGTTGGTTAAAAATTATGGCCCACCAATACATTATTCATGTTCTCAATGGGAGAAAATCGATATGCATGAAATGTATTCCTAGCCCCTACCTCATGTGTAACATCATCCCTTAATCCCTCTTATAAAATCCAATGAAGAGAATGGTTGTTACCCATGGAAACTAAGAGGGCCAAATCAATTAAAATAGAAAATTCGATCTCTATGGTGTTAGGGGAAAGGATGTGAGCCCCACTGGTATTTTCGTAACCCTTAATATTGGAAATCATTGATTTGGATGCTTATTAACCCTTTTCATAGCTTCATTTTTTTCATCCTCTGAAGTGGGAGGACAAAAAGGTGTTTTGATCTGATCCAGGGACCTTATTATAGTGTGAGCCTCCCCTATCTATTAGGATTTTTTCCTTCCATAGTCATTAACAACATAACCAATCAGGGTGTAGAACGAACAAAAGAAAGTAAGCTTTTCAAATTCATAAGACACCCATATAATGGAGTTTGAGAGTTTTAAGAATGAACCACACATTATGGTTTGTATATTTTCCACCATATCTCCCATTTACACTATTGGACCCCATTTTATTAGATTTGAAACATCTCATTCTATTTAGTCCACCAATAGTATTACCCATCCCATGCATGATCTGATTGGTCCTGGACAAAATTAGAATACCATCCTTTTACAAGTACATGGTAGTGAAGAACAATATCTATTGTTTACAAGTGTACTAATTAATATAATTTTTTATAATTATAATTTTATGAGATAGAAAAATTAATTATAAATATATTATTTTTTAATTATAATTAAATTAAAATTAAAAGGGATAGTATTTAAATTTTATAAATATAAATAAATTTTATTTTTAATTAATATGAAGATATTATTTTTCAATAATCATATAATTATAGTAACTAATATTAAATTTAGTTATATTTATAGAGATGTGTCTCATGATAGATGTATAATAATGTTCTTTAAGGCATTTATCATGAACAATGGATGTTGTTTTTCAATATTAATAGAGATTCATCTTGTGAAGTAATTTCATATTTTACCATATCATAATAACATAAACATTTTAGAAATATAATTTTTATTAATGCTGTTATTTTGTGTTAGTATTGTATAAAAATTTCTGTGAATCTTGAGAAACATTTCATTCCTTATATTGCTAGGTCACATAGTTTTTCATGAAAAAGAACGATTTTGGTTGTATTTGATCCTTTATTGTTTATGTCATTTTATTGTATGAAAATATTTCATCTAACATCAATATTTTTTTATAAAGGATAACGAATTATGTTAACTTCTATCCCAAACAATGATGTTGTTTATAGAGAATAGATAACCTGATGGTAGTTTGGTTGTTAAACCTAGAAAATATGTTAGAGTATGTATTTTCATTACCATTTCATGTAATCTCATTAATATAATAATATAATAAGTAAAAATAAATTTTAAGAACAACAAATCCTTAAAATATATTAAATATGGTCTAGTACATGGATCAAAGGATTCAAAATTGTCCTTTTTTGGTACATCTAGCCGTTCCCTAGTAATTGGGGTTATGGTTTGTTTTTTGTTATAATTTATTTTTCCATATATTGATTCTATAGTATTGAAATAATAATTAATAGTAATGAAAATTTTATTAATTTTATAATATAAAAAAGATTGTATATTTTAAAAAATCTATGTAAATATTTTTATATTAACAGTTTAAAATTCATGATGTATATCATTCAGACCCTTCAAAATCATCATTATTTTCCCAAAATGATGAATTTGAAATTATTATAGAGAAGGAGCGTCCCGAAAATGTATAATGGATTGGTTATGGTCCTACACCATCAGATATCATTTTAAGGGAATAATCATCTATTACTACTACACCCAGTGGGTGTTTGAGTAGTGTTGTTGATCCAGAATCACTAAGGGAAATTTTCTGGTTGGAAAAAAATGTGAAAGAACATGACTCTTATAGGAAAACACAAGGTTGGAAGCAATGGAAAATGATATAGTTTATATATTTTAAATGATTATCTGCATAATACCAGATGAAATTACTAGCCTTATAAGTCTTATTTCCAAGGTAAATATTAAATTCTATAGTTCATTCAATCTTTTTTAATAAATAGATACTTCATCAATAAATAAAACTAAAATTACACAATATTATTAAAAACATGCTTAATGTCATACCAACTACTTGTTTTGTAGGATTGATTTGTTTATTCCAATATGTGAAAATTAAATTATAGATCACTATCCTTATGTTTGAAAACAATTTGAGCTTGTTCTCTCAGTTTTTTACACTATAAATAGTTTTTAAAATTACTAATTCCTTTAAAAACGTGTATTAGTGGGTCAAAATAAGAAAAACAAATCATATTGTCACGTGATCAGTGAAAAATGACCATATATTTATTTTTGAAATATAGGAATAGATTGTACTTTTTTTGCTGTGGTTTTCCAAGATTTCTCTAAATGTGTTTTTAGTGTTTTAATTCACAAAAACATTGTATATAATGGTAAAAATAATATAAAACGACCTTAGATTGAGATGAAATCATGGTACAACTACCATAGAGTTATTTTCGATGTGTATTCAAAGAAAAAACATCAATCTGGTGTGTGGTGTGCTTGTAAGGGCTTGGTAAACAATTTTTAAAGGTAACAATGCCTTTTAAAAAAGTGTGTTGGGGATCAATATCCAGAAAAAAAATGTTGTATTTCATTGAAATCAGATAAAAAAATTTAGATTTATTTTTGAGGTGTTGTAATTAATGGGAAATTATTATGAGTTACACATTGTCTGGGGATCATATAAAGAAATTTTTACCGTTTGGAAACACTAAAACATGTATATAAATGTAAAACCGTAGAAAACAACCATTGAATGATGTGAAACCATGGTGAAACCACTATTGTGTTTTTTATCTGTACACATATAAAACATGTCAATCTGACGCGAGGTGTTGTCAAAATGATTGAGAAAACCATTTTAAAAGGTACTAAAACCATCGAAAATGTATGTCGGGAGGTCAAAATCAAGAAAAAGATGTTATATTTCCATGAAATATTATGTAAATGATCATTGATTTTATAAAATATAAGAAATGATCGTATGTAATTTCAAGATATGTGTTGTCCATGATTCTCTTATATTCGTTTTAGTGTTTAAAACACCGAAACATGAATGTAATGGCATGAAACATATAAAACAACCTCCGATTGATGTGAAATCATGGGAAATCTGCCATTGAGTTATTATTGATTTGTATGTGCAGAAAAAACAAGACAATCTGACATGTGGTGTTGTCGAAATGAATTTGTAATAAATTATTAATTGAACCAAAACCATTCAAAACATGTGTCAGGGAGGGGGGTGGGGGTAAAAAATTGGAAAATAAAAACACATTTCTATGAAATATGAGGAAAGATATCATAGATTTGTTTTTTGATAAATTGGAATTGATGAAATTTTATTCGGAATAACAGTTTTCCTATCATGTTTGTAAACAAATTTTTAGTCTTTTAAAACCCTAAAACTTGTGTTTGACAATAAGAACCATATAGAATGGAAAAAGATAACGTGAAATCATTAGACATCCACCGTTTAATTATTTTTGTGTGTATTCATTGAAAAACATCAATTAGATGAGTGGTTTGGTCGGGGTGGCTTGGTAATTTTTTTTAAAAAAATACTAAAGCCTTTAAAAACACGGGTCGATGTGTCTAAACTAGGAAAAAATTTCATATTAAAATGAAATATGATGAAAATGACCATATAATGGTTTTTTATATGTAGGAACCAATGATACGTTATTTTGAGGTATGGTTTTTTGGGAATCTTATAATCATGTTTTTTTTATTTTAAAACACCAAAACATTAATGTAACAGTAAAAAACCTAGAAAAATAAACTCAGATTGATGTGAAATCATGGGAAATCATCCTTTGTGAAATTATTGATGTGCAGATATAGAAAAAACATCAATATTATATGTAGTGTAGTTATGATTGAATCGATAAATAGTTTTTAAAGCAACTAAAACCTTAAAAAAACATTTTTTGGGGTGGGATAAAACTAGGAAAATGATAACTGATTACCATTAAACAATGTTCAGTGAACATAGAATTATTTTTGAAATGTATGTACTCACAAAGAATCATTCGTAGTTACAATTTTCCAATGGTGCCTCTTAACGTGTATTTTGTGTTTTAATCTAAAAACATGTGTGTAATAGAAAAAATCAAGGAAAATGACTTTCGATTGACAGGTGATCATGGGACAACCACCTTTGCAAAATTTTTTACACGTAGGTCTAGGAACAAAGTCAATAAAATGTGCGGCATTTTCATAATGACTTTGGAAATAGATTTTAAATTTACCAAAATCCATTAGAAATGTGTTTTAGGGGTGTCAAATCATGGAAGACGACATCAAATTGCAATAAAATCAGTGCAAAATAACCATATATATTGTTTTGAAATTTAGGAACAAATGACGTATCATTTCAAGTTACAATTTTCACAGGATGACCATAGACATATTTTTAGTGATTTAAATTAATACAATGTGCATGTAATGATCCAAAGTATTTAAAAGAACCGAAACATGACGTGAAATCATGGGAATGCCACCATTGAGTTATTTTTTACGTGTACATGAAAACAAAACATTATTATGATATATGATGTTGTTCGAATGACATGGTTAATAGAATTAAGAAGCACTGAAGACATTAAGAGCATGTTTCTTGGGTCAAAACTAGGAAAACGAAATTTTAATGCCCCGAAATTTAGGGAAAATGACCAGAGATTTATTTTTTAAATGTAAGAAGGAATGAAATGTCATTCTGATTTATGGTTTTTATGGGAGGCCGATAAACATTTTTTAGTGTTTGAAAACATTAAAACATGCATGCAGTAATAAAAAACATAGAAAATGACCTCTGATTTATGTGGCATATTGGGAAAAAAATTGAGTTATTATTTATGTGTACACATATACAATACATCAATCTATTTTACAGTGTTTTCAAAATGACATAGTAAACCATTTTTAATTATACCAAAGCCATTAAAAACATGTTTTGGGGTTTAAAAATAAGAAAATGATATCATATTTCCATGAATTCCTAATATAACTACAATATTTTTTAAAATGTATGAACAAATAATACATCATTATGAAGTACAGATTTTCGTAACATTCATGTAAACATTTTTTCTATGTTTTAAAACACTAAAATGTGCATGAAATAGTTACAAACATAGAAATGTGAATATATTATTTTAAAATCATGATATTACCACCATGGAGTAATTCTTTATGTGTACGTGAAGACAACACAACATTATGGAATGCGGTGTTGCCAGAATGACTTCGTAAATAGTATTTAAATGCATAAAGACCGTTAAAAATGCATGTATGGTGGTAATAACATGGAATACAAAGTCATATTTCCATTAAATTATATTTAAATGACCATATTTTGTTTTAATGTTGTAATAAACAACACATCATTTTAAGTGACATTTTTCTTAGGATTCCCTTAAATGCATTTATTTGTGTTGTAAAACACTAAAACGTGTTTGTAATTGTAAAAAACATATAAAATGACAATATATTGTCATTATATCATGATAGAACCACCATTGAGTTATTTATGACGTGAACATGTAGGAAACCGATCAATATGAAGAGTGCAATTGTCGAAATGACTTTACAACAGATTTTAAAGGTACTAGAACCATTAAAAACATGTAAAAAATAAGCAAACAATTTCATATGGTCATGAAATTTTAGGACAATGACCATATATTAATTATTGAAATGGAGGTACCAAAAAGTCAGTATTTTGATTTATAGTTTTCCATTGATGTCCATAACCCCATTTTTGGTGTTTTAAAGCACTAAAACATTTGTATAATGGTTAAAACAATAAAATATTACCTCATGTTGATCTGAAGTCAAGTAAAAACCACCATTGAGTTATCTTTGAATTATTGGACATGTTTTTATATCAATTCCATTAAAAAAATTATTATGTAAATTTCAGTAACACCTCACATTGATTTGAAAATTAATTTTAATGTGATATACTTTTCTATTTTGGATTTCAAGTGTTGAATCATGTCTTAAATATGTAATTTTATGTTTATAAAGTGTTTTTTCATTATATATACATTCTTATATTTTTAAATGACTACTTTTTGATTAAAAAATAACAAATTTTATATGCATTCTGAATATATTCTATATCTGTTCATTTCCTCAATCATTTTCTTAAATGTTATAGTATTTATTGTAGGTTTCATATGTCATTAGTAGACAATAGGTTGTGTTGTGGCAGAGCCCGATGTCGTAGTGGAAGTATACGTGTAACACACATCATATGATTCACCTAACGGGCATTCATAATTTATGCACACACTCATTCATTCGCTGCCATTGACATGACATCATCGATGTTGTCAACATCACTACTTCATTCTCATCGCCATAACATCACATCAGTTACCGAAAATGTAGTAAATCATTCTTAGTCATCTCTTATTGGATATATAAGGTCGGTAAACCCTTCTTCGTTCTATCATGGTGGCTATATCTTTGCAGGTTCACCCTTCCAAAACATTTTAATGCATCCTCATACATAGACATCGATTCTATATCTCAAATTAATTTATTCAACATTAAATTTTCCATGACATAATATTGATAATTATATCCCCACTAATGTTGGGAGAAAATCCATAATCAATGTTGAAATAAATTTCTCCATTATTATTTAATTCTCTCATAAATATTCAAAATTTAAATAATAATAAAACCCAACAGGTTGGTCCTTCAAATCCATGACATTCTTCAGACAGTAGTCGTGAATTTTCATCATTTTGTAGTAAGTTTAATATTTATCAATTATTCTATTGTAATTCTAATTTATTATGTTTATTTTTAATTTTTTTCTTCTTTTTTGTTTTAGTTGATAAGATAATTTGGTCAGATTTTGATGACGAGATGATGTGGTGGTAGATGGATATATATGAGGTTGTGGAGTAGGTGTATATTGGGCATGGGTTGTTCTTGGACATATTTTATATGTATATATTACTGAATATGGTATTGGTTGACTGAGATTATTAGATTACTATGTTTATGGTGACTGTTATTATGGTGACTATGGATGAATGTATATATGAGTATGGATGTATAATATTTGTATTATGATCTTGTTAAGTATTTATTTTTTATTTTATTACATATATAAGTTTTTATAGTTATATTTTTTTTAAATAATCTATTAAAATAAAATTGAAAAAAATTAGCATCGGGCTTTGTAGACTTTAGTAAAATAAATAACTAAAACTCCTTTTAGATTTGCTTTCTATTAAATTCCACTAAATATAAACCACAATTAATATACTTGTACTGGTTATGTTTGTTTTATATTATTTAAAAAAAATTAAAAATTTATCCACTAAGTAATTTTGAAACATCCATTAAATTCCCCCAAAACGACACATATAAAAACTATTTCTAAGAGAAAAAATTGTAGCTAAATGAATGCCAACCACGAAATATGCATCTTTTTATGTAAACATTGGTTAACTAATTAGTAGAACATTAAACCTTCAGTATTTTCTGATATTTTATAGTGTGGGTTTATGTCTTCTAGGTAAAACTCGTATATCATTATTGGGGGTTATTTTAGAGCTAGATAAAACATTCTAATGTTAGAAAACACTAGCGGAGCCTCCTCACCCATAAGAGTGTGAACCAGACCTCCCACTTTGGGTGGAACCATAACATAGGAAATGGGATCCTTCATCGCCTCCAGAACTTCTGGACCAAGACTAATAAGCTGAAAATACCAGGCGGGTCCAATATTCTGGTGGAGCAAAACATTTTTCAGGTTTTGTATAGGAGAAATGAGGTCGGCCTAAAATGTTTTCCTAACACCGACCCCATTTGTAGAATCATCCTGTGAACCCACTTCTACCATCCTAGGATGAGTACGGTCATCACCCAAGGGATTCGAGTGACCCAAGTGCATTTGGAAAGGAAAATTCGAACTCCCATATGCATGGGAGAAGGATGGGATCCCCACTGATATAGTTTTTTCCTTTAGTTTTCAATAGAATTGATATGGTTGTCTACTAAGAATTTCACTTACTTCTTTTCGTCACAACCAATGTGGGTGGAATCTTAAGTATTTTTTTCGAATCCTTGGCACATATTTCAGCGTGAGACTCCCCTCTGGGTTAGGTTTTTTAATTTCATAGTCCTTAACCACATGGACAATAAGGCTATAGAAGAAACAAATGAAAAGATGTTTTTAGAATTCAAAATACAACCATATCATGGGGTCTAAGTGTTTTATGAATGAACCCCCACATAATGGGTTGTGTATTTCCCACCATTGATCTGATTCGAACTGTTGTACCCCCATTATAATGGATCTTAATCATGTCATTACATTTACTCCCTAATATTTTTTCCAATAGCATGCATGACTTGATTGGTCCTGCCCAAAAAATAAAATACCACCATCTTATAAATACATGTTAGTAATGAACAACATTATTAATTTAAAAGGATATTGATTAATTTAATTTGTTATATTATTATTTTTTGAGAAATCGAAATCAATTATAAATAATTTTAATTTTATTATTATAATTTAATTAAAATTAAAAATGATAGTATTTAAAATATATTATTATAGATAAATTTTAATTTTAATATATAATAAAATTTCCAGTATCTATAATCATATAAATATGTTAACTAAAATTAAATATAGTAATATTCTTAATAATAATAAATATATATATATATATATATATGAGAAACATTTAATGGGAATATTATTTAACAATTATTTAGGGTAGTAAGAAAGTAGGGAATTATATGTCATCATTTTAATAATTTTATTAACATTATAGATATATATATATTTTGTAGTAAATAAATATATATCTATATATATTAGATATATTATAAAAAATATATTTCTAATAATATGATAGTGGATAAAGAAGGGTAATTTCATCATTATAGACATTTTGATTAATTAAAATAACAATATAATTAGATATACATATTGATGTATTATTATTATAAAAAATATAATTAAAAGGATAATTTAATTTTTTTTAAAAAAATTATCATTTAATAACTATTAATATAATAAAATGTTTTACGATAGTATTTTTTTATTATATAAAAAAACTACGGGGTTTTTGTTAAACCGTGTTTATATTTTAATAATAATAATTATTTTTAGTTGTGAATATAGTACAACTAATTATTTAATAATTCAAATTATTATTTATAACTATAGTATTTTTGTGGGGAGGTGCGTGAAAAAAAGCATTAAGAATTATGAAAAATGGTATGTAATGAGAGAATAGGGGATTCCATAATAAAATTATAACGAAATATGTAATGATAATCAACTAGTGAAAATAATATTAAATGTAATGTTGTTTTTAAAACAACATTTACCAAGTTGGTCATGTCTTTGGCACTTCATTTGTAATTTTGTGCGTACATTTATTATTTTAGTATATATTTTATCATTTTGTTAACAGAATAAATTAAGAATCTTTTTAAAAAACTAATTAGTTTTTTAAATGTTAATATTACCAATCAATAAATTTTTTTACCCATAACTATATATTTAGATGTTTTTGGTACCCATTTAGAAAAATAATAATGGTGGATGTTCGACCAAGGAAACATAAAAATATCTTCAAATAATAAAAAAATTAAAATTTTCTATAATGAGAGATAATAATAGACTCATTTGTTACCATACACGTAATCATCCTTTTTTTCGTTTATATATAATTCCCTAATCCAACTGATAATCTCAATTCACTACACTTCTGCAGTCTCTCATCTATTTCCTATACAGTATCCCTATTCTAGAGAATTCTTCACCCATCAATCCTCCATGTTCCTGTGAGCAGAATGCTTCCCATAGCGCCTCTGTGTTCCCTAGAGTAGAGCACTTCTCTCGTGCACCATAAAACATAGTGCTTCCAAAACTATCTCTCATTCATGTTAAAGAGATAATATCCTTTCATGATGATCGGTCCAATGCCACCCAACTATTCTATTCCATTTTTACATCATAATGACATTCAACATCATTGATGTTCTTGAACTGATAAATGAATGTCATCTGGAATGATCATTAAGGTCCCAAAACACATCATCATTCAACAGTTGTAGAAACTCAAAATCTTATTCTACCACCCAAATAGAGACTCCTTCATACCAGGTTCATGGATTAGTGGGTGTTTATAAAAAGATAAAATAACTGAGGAAATCAATTTTCACCTGCTAGAGAAGCAAGGTCATGGAACCAACCACTCTTCCCCCTTTAACCACAACTCCAGGGCTTGTGACAAGAGTAAATAATCCATTAACCTAGAATATAGTTTTTCATGATTATTCAAGATTAAGGTTGTCCCCCCACAGGCCATTGACCATTCAAAGGATTCTACTTCATCTATCACTTCCTCACGTGTGACTGTTAATAGATGGCCACACAAATGTTATGCGGTGGAGAAACAAATCATTATAGTAGGAATAGGGGAAGAAAAAAATGATACATGAACATCTATTTCCTTCAATCCTCCCTTCCACCAATAAGGGAATCTCGTTTTGTTTTTATTTTAAAACCTCTATTTTGGTGAATTAATTTTGTAATTTTTGATATGCATATGAAGTTGTTAAAAAAGATTGTTTTCTGTTTTTTTGTTATTTATAGTTTTTTTAGTTTTGTAATAGTGAATTTATTGAATGTTTTACATCATTTTTTGGGAAATTATACTTGTATAATTGATATTTTACATCAAAATTTTTCGGTTAGATGGCGTATTTGTATAATTATGTACTAATTTTTATATAATTAAAAAATATTATATATGTTTCTATCTCAAAAAATCTAACTCAATTCATTAAAATGGCAATTATATTTTACATTCAAAAAATTAACAAATTTCCTTTTTTAAAATATTAATATTTCTATCATCTATATCAAAAATATTTTTTAGGTTTATAATATTATATTAATTATTGAAAATGGAAAAAATGTGTATAATCAAATTTGCAAAAATAATAAATCAAAATTAGTAATTCAAAAAATATATTGATTATGGTTATTACAAAATAATATGTTATTCTTAAATATAATAGTGTCATTATTATGTATTATTTATGTAAGATACTATCCATATAAATATTATTATTTAATTTTCTTATATATTGTTATTTTTTGTAATAAATAAAATGTTCTTTATGTTATAAACACTAAACCTGAAAACATAGATAAGAAGATCCACTATTAAATTTTTTTTAAAAAAATCCTTTAAAATATTTAAAATTTTAATTGTAAAATAATATTGGAAACATTCATTGGAAAATTAGATTTGAACACCCCACTAAAAATTTATAGATAATAAATTACTGATGAAAAAATCCATTGAAAAATACAAGAGGAAAATCTTATTATTTATTTTATTATAGGAATCCTGAAATCTAAATTCCCAATATAAAATTTCCATGAGAATTCAATTCAGAAAAATATAATTAAATATAATTGTGAAAAATATCACAATAATTTTATATTTCAATAATCTACTATAAATTTTATTGTAAAATTCCTTGAAACCCCACTAAAATAAAGAAAATTACACAAAAAATAGTGCAAATTATACTGTAAATTTTTCATGAAAAATTCCCACAACAAAATACATTAAAAAATACTATAAAAAATCTCACAACAAATTTATAATTATATATTCTCATAAAAAATTGAGATAAAAAATAAATATATTTAATAAATTTATTAAATGATATTTCTTTTAGTTCAAAAAATATCTTCTTCATTTCAAAATAATTATGTGACTTTAATGATATAATTAGAATAAATTTTTTTATTTTTGTCAAATTAATAAAAAGTTTAATTTATCAATATGGAAAATTTTAAAAATAAAATCAATGCCATAGTTCATTATAGAAATAATATTTTTTCACTAAAAAATATAATTTTTTTATCATATATTTAATAATATTTGACACACTTTTACAAATGTTTTCATTTTTAGAGTATGAAGAAGGTTATTTAGCATTTACCAATTGATTAAGAAATTCAATTTTCGAAAATAAAAAGACAATTAATTGAATTTTAATGTTAAGGGTTATTTGATTTGTTATAGTATACTTCCAATGACTAAAGTCATATGATTAAAATTAATGTCATGTGGTCAAAGACTTATCAATAATTTTCTTGAGAAATTAAAGACATGAAAAAAAGAGTAGAGGGGGTACTATAATTAAATTATGATGAAATATATATAATTATAATAGACCAGTGTGAATGATATTAAAAAAAATTTAATTTAAATAATATCAACGGAGTTGGCCATGTGTTTGACAGTCCATTTATAATTTTGTACATGTATTTATTATTTTGTTATATATTCTTAATTTTTTTAATAGAAAAAATTAATATTATTATTAAAAACAAATTATTTTTAAAAATTATAATATTTCCATTCATTAAATATTTTTACCCCAAAACTGAATACATCTATGTTTTTTGGGAACACATTTTGGAAAATCATGAATGTTGATGTTTTACTAACGAAAAATAAAAATATCTTCAGTTAATTAAAAAAGTATGTTTTGAAATAATTTAGTTAACTCATTTTTTACCATACATAAAATCCTCATTTTTTCATCTTCTATATAATTTTCTAACCCAACTAAAGATCGTAATGTACTACACATTTTTAGTCTGTTGTCTACAATCCATATCATCTCCCCATTCTAGAGAACACTTCACCCATCCCACAACCATGTTCTAGATAGTAGAGAGCTTCGGTTACCATCTCCATTTTCTTGAGAGAAAATCCCATCCTTTGTGCACCATAGAATAGTGCACTTATCAAACCACATTCCCCCCCGTTAAATTCCATTTTACATCATACTCATATGTCGTAACATCAACGTTATAGAAAACATAGAAGAAGGCTATCATAAACGATCTTTAATGTCCCAAAACACAATGATATTCCAAGGTGGTAGAAACTCAAAATCTAGTTGTACTACCTGCACAAACGATCATCCTATCCGGGTTCATGGATTGGAGGGTGGTAATTAAATGATCAACAGAATGAAGAATGACATTTTCACCAGGTACAATAGCAGTGTTAGGAAACCCATAAATACTCCTCTAGAAATAGTGGCTCTAGCGTCGGTGAAAAACATAAAGGGTTCCACCAACCTAACATATATTTATTCATGATTTCGAATGATTAAGGTTCTCCCCACTCAGGCCATTAAGAATCAATGAGTTTCTTCTTCGATTTATACATCCTCAAGTGTGGCTAGTGACAGCTTCCACACAAATGATATGCAGTGGAGCAATAACTCATTGATGTGAAAAATTTGTGATGAATACAATGATAAATGCACCTAATTTTCCCTCAATACCCCCACTACCCATTTATGAAGCTCCTTCTTTAGGTATTTTATTAAAAAAATTGGGGATATCTTTTTGTAGAATTTGATATGTATATAAAGCTATAGAGAAGGGAATATTTTTTGGTATTCTAGTTTGTTTATAAACATGTTCTATTCTATAATAGAGAATTAGATGAAAAAATTGCATCATTATTTGAGACTTTTTTCTGGTATAATTTGCATTTTACCAATCAATTTTTTGGTTGAATGGTATAATTTTTTAATTAATTACTAAAATTTAAAAAATTTAAAAATGCTTATATTTAATTATAGCTCAAAAAAATATAGCATAATTCATTAAAAATGGAAATAAATTTTTGTTTCAAATGAATAAAAAATTTTATATTTAACATCTATATAAACAATATTTTTTTACTTTATATTTTATTAGTGATTCTTCAAAATGAAAAAAATGTCTCGAATCAAATTTCAGAAAACAATAAATCGAATACTTTATAAACATTCAACATAAAAATTCTACTAAGAAGCACTTCATTTAAATTTTATTTGAAATTTATATTAAAATATTACATGTCAAAAATTTATATTAATAGTTTAATTGTCCATGGAAAATTATAGTTGGAAATCCCACAAAAATTTGTAAATGAAAAAATACTATTAAAAAAATGCATTTTAAAATACATGTGGGATATCATATTTATAATTTATCTATTGGAAATATAAAATCTAGAATCCCAATAGAAAATTTCCATGTATATTTTACTCAATAAATATAAATAAATATAATAGTGTAAAATATCACTATAATTTTTTTATTCAATAATATACTGTAAATTTTTTGTCAAATTCATTGAAAACGCTGAAAAATATAAAATAATTTCACAAAAAATTAGAGTGGGAAATAAAAAATTATATTTTTATTTGAAAATTAATAGGGAAAAAAATCATTTAAAAACTACCAAAAATATCAAAGGAAATTTATAATTAAATATTCAACTCAAATATTTATTTTCATAAAAAATAAATATAATTAAATAATAAATTTATAAAATTATACATTTATTAAATAAAAAAACATTTCTTATGCATTTAAAACAATAATATATTCTTTTAATGATATATTTATTTGGAAATTTTTTATTTCTATCAAATTAATTAAAAGTGTAATTTATCAAAATATAAATTTGAAAACAATGCATAGACAAGCTTCGTTATAAACCAAGAATGTAATTTCTTTAAAAAGAATACTTTTTTATCATTAATTTTATATAATTTTAAAACCATTTAAAAAATAATTCATTTTTAAAATAAAAAGAAGGATATTTATATTTTCCAAATTAATTTAAAAATTATATTTTTTTGAATTACCATGAGTTTTTTTAAATTTTTACTTTGACATGAGTTATATTAATTTTTATAGTCTATTTAAAATTCCTACTGTTTTATGATGAAAAATAATTTCATACGTTCAAAATCTTTACAAATAAATGTCTTTTGAAAATGAAGGCATGAAATAGAGAGTAGTAGGGAATCTATATTTTAATAAAGATGTGATATATATAATTTTAATCGACTCGTGAGAATGATATTAAAAGTAACACTTTTTTAAATAACACTGGATGAGTTAGCCATGTGTTTGACACTCCATTTGTTATTTTTTCAATGAATATATTATTTTAGAATATATTTATCCATTTAATTAATATAAAAATTAAAATATTTAATGAAAAAATAATTATTGTTTTAAATTTTAATATTTGCATTCATTTATTATTTTTATTCCAAATAAAAACGATTCCTTGTTTCTGGGAACCGATTATGGAAAATCATAGGAGTTTATATTTGATTGAGAATAAATAAAAATATATTTTATAATTGAAAAAGGTAATACTTTCAAAAATGATGTAGTTTCATTTGTTACCATAAATAATATCATCGTTTTTTCATCATCTATAAAATTTGTTGACCCAACTGATGACCATAATGTTCAACACTTAACCAGTCGCACGTCTCATTCCCTTATTATTTTACTGATCCAAATAATAGTTTTCCCATCTCACTATTGTTTTATAGATACTATAGGTCTTCCAATACCACACTTGTGTTCTAGTAAGTAGATTTCTTCCTTTGTACACCACAGAATAGAGAGCCTCCCCTTAAATCTCTCCTATGTGTTCTAGAGATCTTAGAATTTCATGATTACGAATCCAACATCTCCATCCATTCCATTCCCTTTTTACTTTTTAATCATATGAATTAGCTTTGAGGTGATTGATCCAATAAAAAAAGGTTATCCAGAATGATCATTCACATTCTAGAACACAACATCCGTCCATAGTAGTAGAAACTCAAAATCGAGTGGTTCCACCCGGAAAGTTGCTCCTCCAGACTATTTTAGGGATTCACGAGTGTTCATAAAGAGATCAACAAACTCAGGAAATAAATATTCATCAGATGAAATAGTTTTGTTAACAAAATCCCCACTCATCCTCACACAACCATTCCTTTAGTGTTGGAAAAAAACGTAAATGGTTCTACGAATATAGAACCAATTTTGTCAGGATATCGAAAGATTCGGTTTGTCCCCACTCTAACCATTAAGAATTTACAAATTTCTTCGTTGTCTGACACATCCTCACATGTGGATAGTGATTTACTCACATGTATATGTTATACAGGGGAGAAACGACTCATTAATTTGAAAAATTAGTTGAGGAATGTGAGAATATTGGTATCCCATTGTTTTCAATCCTCTCATATACCCATTTGTGATGCTCACATTATTTGTATTTATTAATTTTTATTTTGGTGATGTCTTTTTTAGAGTTTGAGATTCATTTGAATCAGTTGAGAAGATATTCTTTTCTGTTTTTTTACTTTTTTTATTAAATGTTTTATTTTTTAATAGTGAAATAATTGAAAATCTTCTATCATTATTTAGAAAATTTTATTACTCTTGTTGAGGTTTCGCTGCTCGAAAGTTTGGATGGATGGTGTATTTTTATAATTATGTACTAATTTTCATATAATTAAAAAATATTATATGTTTTTAAATCTCATTAATATCATACAAAATTCATTAAAATTTTAAAATAATTTTACGTTAAAAAAATAAATTTTCTTATATTTTATAAAAATTAATATTTTTATCTTCCATAAAATTAATTTTATTTATGTTAATAACTCAATAGTAATTCTTATAAATAAAAAAATCTAATAAAATTTTAATAAATAATAAATTCAAAATAATAACAAAAAACCCAATATATTGATAGTAGTTATTACATAAAATAATATGTTTAGTGATATTAATAGTGTTACAAATTTTTATTTCATTATATAAGAGGCAATCCAATTTTTTTTAATAATTTAGTGAAATATTATTGTTATTTTTTAATAAATGTTTTTTAAGATATAAACATTCAACTTCAAAATGAAAATATGATGTTCCTATATAAACTTTTAAGGGAATTTTCTGTTAAAATATTACAAATATAAAATTTAAAATAATTTTGGAAAATGTCCATGGAAAATTAAAGTTAAAAATCCCACTAAATATTTATAGATCATAAAATACAGGGGGGAAACCCATAGTAAAATACAATTAGAAAATTTCCAAAAAATATTTAGAGAAAAAATTCCTTAAAACCCAACTAAAATGCTAGAAAATTTCACAAAAAATTAGTAGTGGAAAATTATTCACGAAATTTTATTGGAAAATTTCAATTGAAAAATATATTTAAAATTTCTATTGAAAAAATAATAGAAAATTTATACCAAAATATTTCAAACACAAAAATCCTTAGATAAGAAATTAATAGAAATATATAACAATTTTTTTAAATTATATTTTTTTTATTTTAAAATTCATATGTATATCAAAATAAATATGTTCCATTAATGATATAAAAAATACGAATTATGTTATTTCTATCAAATTACAATACTGTGTAATTTAATAAAATATAAATTTCAGAAAAAATGCAAAAAAAAATTCATTATAAACAAAAAAAATTATTTCTCTAAAAATATAATAGTTTTATATAATGTATATAATATAATTTAACACACTTTTACAAAAAATTTAATTTTTATAATATGATTAAGGATATCTAGATTTTCCAAATTGATTAAAAAATTTTTTTTTTTGAAATAACTAGATTGTTAATGGTTTTTTTCTAAGTTTAGAGTTATATTAATTGTTAAACTATATTTTTGAATTATAATGTCTTCTGATTACATATGATGTGATGAAATCAACTATCGTACAAATAAATATCGTAATAAATTAATCACATTAAGAGGATAGTTGATTTGATTATATAATTAAATTTAGATGAAATAAATATAATTATAATCAAATAGTGAATATGATATTAAATGAAATATATCATTTAAAAAACATTGACTCAGTTGTCCAGGTATTTGAATATCCATTTCTTCTTTTATGCATGCAATTATTATTTTAGTATACATTTCTTCATTTAATTAATATAATGATTTAAAAATATTATAAAAAAACTAATTATTGACTCAAATTTAAATAGTTCAAATTGATAAATAATTTTATAAAAAAAATAATATACTTCAATTTTTTTTGGAACCTCTTTTGAGAAACAAGAATGTGGATGCTTAAATAAGGATAAATAAAAATATCTTAGATTAAATAAAAATGTGTGATTTTTTATAATGATGCTGAATAATTTATTACCATGCACATAATCATTATTTTTTACCTTATATATAATTTGGTGACACAATAGAAGACCATAAGTCACCACACTTCACCAGTCTCACGTCTCTTTCCCATACCATCTCTCTATTCCAGAGAACACTTCACCCATATCACCTCTATGTTCCAAATAACAGTGCTCTTCCCACACCGTCTCTATGTTTTAGAGAGTAGATCACTTCCTCTATGCACCACAAAATTTAGAACATCACATACCACGTCACCAATGTTTTCTAGAGATCATATCCTTTCATGATGAAAAATCCTATGTCCCCAAACATTCCATTCCCTTTTTACTTTCTACTCATATACATAAGCATGAACATTCTATAACACGTAGAAGAAGGATATCCTTGATGATCACTCATGTCCCCGAACACAGCTTCCTTCAACGACTGTAAAATATCAAAATCGAGTGGTATAACCTAGACATATGCTCCTCCAGAAAAGCTTCTTGGATTACAGGGTGTTCATAAAAAGATCACCTGACTGGAGAAATCAATTTTTACAAGCTGCAACAGAAATATCGGGAAACCCACCACTCCTCCTCTATAAGCAATGTCTCCATTGTGGGTGACAAATGTAATGGAACCATAAACCTAAATCCATTATTTTAACAATGCTATAAGATTAATATTGTCCCCACTTAGACTGTTTATCATTCAAGGGTTTTGTTTTCATTAATCACTCCCTCAAGTGTGGCTAGTGAGTGTTGGCCATGCAAATGTTATATAGTGGGGAAACAACACGTTGTTGTGGAAAATAGAGTATGAATAAGATAATAAATTAACCTCATTTTCCTTTAATTCTCCTCTCCACCCATATGTGAAGATACTTTTGTTGGGATTTTATTACTTTTATTTTGGTGATTTCTTTTTGTATAGGTTGAGATGAAGGTGAAGCAGTTGAGAAGAAATTATTTTTTTGTTTTGTGTTTTTTGGTAAACATATTTTTTTTGTATTAGTGAATTAATTGCAATTTTCACATCATTAAATGGAAATTTTACTAGTATAATTGAGGTTTTATCACTCAAGTTTATAGTTGGATGCTGTATATTTATAATGATGTAATAGTTTTTAAAGAATTGAAAAAATATTATATGTGTTCATATCTCCAAAATATGGTTCTCAATTCATTAAAATTTGAAATCAGTTTTACATACAAAGAAATAAAAAGATTTTGATTTTTTAGAATTTATATTTTTATCATGCACACAAACAATATTTTTTATTTTTTAATCTCTATAGTAATTCATGAAAATGATAAAAAAATTGTAATCAATTTTCAAAAATCTATAAATCAAAAATAATTGATAAAAAATCAATATTTTTATTGTTTTTATTGTATAAAATTTCATTTTCAGTGACTTTAATATTTTAATAAATAATCATTTCATTATATAATAGACCATACAATTAAAACATATTTTTTAATATATTTTGATAAATTTTGTTTTTAAAATATTTTTTTATGTTATAAACATTCAATATGAAAATTCTATTATAATGTTCCACTGTTAAATTTTATTAGATATTTCCATTAAAATATTACAAACATAAAATGTAATATAAAATTGGAAAATTTCATTGGGTAATTATAGTTGAAAATAATACTAAAAATTTATAGATGATAAAATACCATTAAAAAATCCATTGTATGGGACTAGTGGAAAATATTATTAAATATTTTATTATTGAAAATCAAAAATACAAAATCAAAAACGAAAATTTTCATGGAAATCAATTAAAATAAATAATTAAATATAATAGTGGAATATATCACTGGAATTTTATGGTACAAAAATAAAATGAAAATATTATTTTAAAATTCCTTGAAAACCTAATAAATTACAAGAAAATTTCACAAAACAATTACTGTGGAAAATTACACATTAATGATTTATTTAAAAATTCTAATAGAATAATACATAGAAAAATAATATGGGAAATCTAACATTAAATTTATAATTAAATATTCCACTCAAAATCTCTTTACATAATAATTAAGAATACATATTTAATAAATTCAATAAATGATGCTTTTATACCTTCAAAAAAACATTATGAAATTCATAAAAAATGTGTTGATAATGATATAATAAACAGGAACTTTGTTATATCAATCAAATTACTAAAGATGGAAATTTAACAATATAGAATTTAAAAAAAAATCATAGACACAGTTCTTTATAAAAAAATAAATTTATTATTTCTTTAATAAAATATTTTTTTCTTCTGCCTTTAATTGGATTTGACACCATTTTTCTAAATATATAATTTTAAAATATGTAGTTGGTTATAATGATTTTCCCAAATAATTGAAAAATTCTATTTTTTTGAAATACCAAGAGAGTTAATAGATTTTTTCAATGTTCACTATACTATGAAAAGTTACAGTCAATTTCTAATGTCTAAACACTTATGATTTAAAATAATTCCACGTGGTCAAATATATTACAAACAATTATCAATAGAAATTAAATGCATGAAAATAAGATTAGAGGGGATTATATAATTAAATTATTATTAAATATATATAATTATAATATACCAATGATAGTGATATTAAAAGAAAAAATTATTTTAAAAAAAACATCTACCGAGTTAGCATTGTGTTTGACACTCAATTTTTATATTTTTGCGTGTATTTAAAAATTTCATATATAGTTACTAATTTTGTTAATAGAATAAATTAAGAATATTAATAAAAATGATTACGATTTTAAATTATAATATTTACATTACTTAATTATTGTTATCAAAAAACTGATTACTTCCATATTTTTTGGGAACCTGTTTTGAAAAATATTGAAAGTTGATGTTTGACTGAGGATAATTAAAAATATCTTATATTTATTAGAAATTATGATTTTAAATAATGAAGTTCAGTCATTTGTTACCTTACACAGAATCATCATTTTTCGACATCTATATAATTTTTTGACCCAACAAAAGACCATAGTGCATCAAAATTCACTAGTATCGCATCTACATCTCATACAACCTCCCTATTCTAGAGAACAATTCGCTCATCTCACCTCTGTCTTCCAGATGAAAGAGTGCTTCCCATGCCATATATGTGTTCTAGAGAGTAGAGTGCTTCCACCATCTACCACAGAATATATTATTTCACATACCATCTCTCCTCTGTGTTCCAGTGATCATAGCCATTAATGTTGACCAGTCAATAGTCCCCTTCCATTCCATTCCCTTTATACTTTATACTCATATGAGACAACATTGATGTTCTTGAATAGACATAATAAGTGCATCTAGAAAGATCATTTATGTCTCATGACACAATGTCCTTCCTTGGCGGTATAAACACTAAATCGAGTTGTACCACCCGAACAGTCAGTCCTCTGGACCGAGTTTGAGGATTAGCGAGTGTTCATAAAAAGATAAACTGACTAATGAAATAAATTTTCTCCAGATACAACAGTAGTGTTAGAAAACCAACAACTCCTCCTCCCACCACAACATATATACTTTCAGTGACTAAATTAAAGGGTTTCTCTTCCTTGGCATCTATTTTTTCCCGATTCTGGAAGATTAAGGTTTCTCAAATTAGGAAATTGAGCATTCAAGGGTTTTTTCTTCATCCAAGACATCCTCATGTGCAATGGGTGAGAGCTGGCTATGAGACTATTATGGAGTGGAGTAAGAACTTATAGAAGTAGAAAAATGAGGAAGAATATGATGATACATTCACCAATTTTTTCCTTCAATCCTCCCATCCACCCATCGATGAGCCTACTTTTATTGAGATTTTTTTACTTTTTTTTGGTGATTTCTTCTTGTTGAGTTCAAGATGGAAACAAATGATTTAAGAAAATAATATTTCTGGGTTTTCATGTCTTTTACAAACACGTTTTGTTTTATAATAATGAATTAATTTAAATATTTTTAATATTATTTCGAATCTTTTATTAATATAATTGAGGTTTCACCACTAAAAGGTTTGTTTGGATGGTGTATATTTATAATTATGTAATTATTTTTATATAATTAAACATGGATTATATGTGATAATTTACCAAAAAAATCATACTCAATTTATTAAAATTGTAAATCCATTTTACATTAAAAACATAAAAAATATTATATTTTTCAAAAATTAATAATTATATCATCCATATAAATAATATTTTTTATGATTATAACTCAAAAGTAATTCATAAAAAAGAAAAAAAATATATAATCAAATTTTGAAAAACAATATTTCTAAATTAATCCCTAAAAATCAACATATTTATTATGTTTATTACATAAATTAAAGTGTTGAGTTACATTATTTGTTTCATAAATATATAATTTATTATATAAGTTAAAATCTACAAAAATGTATATTTATTTTAGTTAAATATTAATATTTTCTAAAATAAAAAAATGTTTTGATGTTATAAACATTCAACTTGTAAAGGATACTACGATCTTCCACTATTTATTTTTATAAGAAATTTCGCTTAAAATATTACAAACATAAAATGTAAAATTATAGTGGAAAATACCCTTGGAAATTTATAGTTAAAAATCCCACAAAAATGTATTGATCATAAAATTCTACTGAAAAAACCCATTTTAAAATATTAGTTCAAATCATATTAAATATTTATTTATAGGAAATCTAAAATCCCAAATCTAAATGAAAATTAGTTTTTATAATTCAATTAAAAAAATACAATTAAATATAATAGTGCTAAATCTCACAAAAATTTTATAGTTCAAAATCAATGTAAATTTTATAATAAAATTATATAAAACACCATTATAATACATGAAAATTTCACAAAAAATAGAGTGTAAAATTATTCATTAAAATATTATATGAATATTCCAATATAAAAATACATTGGAAAATACTATAGAAAATCTCATATAAAATTTGTAATGAAATATTCCACACAAAACATTTCTTAGGTTAAAAATAAATAGGAATATTTAATCAATTTATTAAATGATACATATTTTACATCAATGAAAATATTTTGCATTTCAAAAAATATATATGTAGATAATGTTAAAACTAGTTTTAAATCTCTTATTTCTGTCAAATTACTAAAATGTGTAATTTAAAAATATAGACATTTAAAAAACACATACCCCCACTTATTTATAGATAATAAATATTATCTCTTTAATTTTTTTTCACATGAAATTAATAGAATATGAGACCCTTTATTAGACTTTTTCATTTTAAAAATATGTAATAAAATTATTTTTTTATTCCCAATTGATTACAAAATTTGAATTTTCTTGAAATACGAAGAGATTTAAATTTTTTTTGCAAGGTTAACTGTCATATGGATAATTATAGTCTATTTACAAATTCTAAAGACATATGATTAAAAATAAAGTCCTTTGGTTAAATGTATTACGATTAATAATAAATTCCCAAGATCAAAAGTTTTACAAATAAATATCTTGAGAGATTAATGGCTTAAAAAGGAGAGTTGAAGGGATTCTATAACTAAATTATGTTGAAATATATATAATTATAAAAGACTAATGATGATGATATTAAAAGAAAAATAACTTTTAAAAATACATATATAGGGTTGGTTATCTCTATGACACACCATTTATACATTTGTGGATGCAATTATTATTTTAGTATATAGTTCTCCATTTCGTTAATAGAAAAAATTTAAAATATTATAAAAAATAAATTAGTGTTTTTAATTTTGATATTTCCAGTCATTAATTATTTTTAACCCAAAACTGAACACTTATCTATTTTTTGGTAACTAGTTTTTTTTTAAATCATGAAAGTGGATGTTTGAATGAGGGAAAAAATCTCATTGATAAATGAATAAAGTAACATTTTTATAATAAAATTGACTCATCTATTACTATACCCAACATAATCATTTATTCATCTTATATATAATTGGATGACCCACCTGAATACCTTTACATACCACACTTCTCCCGTCTCTCGTCTGCATCCCATACCATCTCCATGTTCCAGATAACACTTCGCCCATATCACCTTCATGTTCTAGATAGAATAGTACATCCCATACCATCACTATACTTTATATAGTAGAGCGCTTCCTTCATGAACCACATAATAGTGTTCTTCCCATACCATTTGGCCTTTGTGTTCCAAGGGTTATATATTTTCATAATGGCATGTTTAAAATCACAAGACATTCCATTATTTTTTTACTTCATACTCATTTGCATCAGAGTCAATGTTATTGAACAAATAAAAGAATGTGGTCCTAAAATATCATTGTAGACTGAGAACACAACATCATTCCACGATGGTAGAAAATCAAATTTTAGTGGTACCTGCTCGTCAATCGGTCCTCTGGGAAGGGTTCATGGATTAGAAGGTGGTCATAAAATGATAAACTGATTAATGAAATACATTTTAACAGGCATCAATAGTAGTGTCAGAAATCATACAACTCCCCCTCCTACAACCACGACACCAGCACTAGTGAGAAAACTAATTTTTTTCACCACCTTGGAATCTAATTCTTCCCAATGCTAAAAGACTATGGTTTAACCCACTCAGACCATTGATAATTTAGGGGTTTATTCTTTATCAAGCACTTCCTCACATGCAGCTGGTGAGATCAGACCATGTAAAAATAATTTAGTGGAGCAATGACTCATTGAAGTTGAAAATAGGTGAAGAATATGATGATATATGCAACATATTTTACCTTAATCCTTTCATACACCCATCTATGAAACTAATTTTCTAGGGAATTTATTACTTTAATTTTAGTGATTTCATTGTGTAGAGTTTGAGATACATATGAAGCTGTTTATAAGAGATTCTTTTCTAGTATTTTTGTTTCTGATAAACTTTTTTTAATAGTGAATTAATTGTAATTTTTTCATTATTATTGGGAAAACATTAATAGTATAATTCAGGATTTATGGAAAAACTTTTTGGTTAGATGGTGTATGTTCATAATTGCGTAATAATATTTAAAGATTTAAAAAATGAATATAAGTGATTGTATCTCAAAAAAATTTATGTAGTTCATAAAGAATATAAATCAATTTTATTTACAAAAAAAATTAAATTTTTGTAATCATTAAAAATTATTATATTTATCATCGATATGAAAAATATGTTTTCGTTTATAACTGAAATGTAATTCTTGAAAATCATAAAAATAATTATTATAAAATTTTTAAAAATATTAAATCAAAATTAATCACTGTAAAATTAATACATTGATTATGTTTATTATATAAAATAATGTTTTAAGAAACTTTAACAGTGTAATAAATATATATTTATTTATATTAGTAGAAATTCCCCAAAAAAGTATTTTTTAAATTAGTTAATGATTTTTATTTTTTAGAAAAATAATGGTTTTTATGTTATAAACATTAAAAATTAGAAAGATAATATTAATTTCAACTATTAAATTTTATAAGATATTTCAATTAAAATATTACAAACATAAAATGTAAAATGTTAGATGGAAATAAAATTAAGTATAAATTGTAGGAAATTTGAAATCCAAAATCCCAATAGAATATTCCCATTAAAATTCAGTTAAAAATAAATAAATAAATTTATTAATGAAAAATCTCACCAAATTTTTATAGTTCAACAATCCAATGTAAATTTCATTGTAAAATTCCTTGAAAACCCACTAAAATTCTGCAAAATTTCACAAAAAACATTATCGCGTGAAATTGTTGTTTACATTTATGTTGGGAAATTAAAATAGAAAGATATATTACAAAATACTACAAAATATATCACTGAAGATTTATAAATAAATATTCTACTAAAAAAATCATTATATAAAAAATAAGAAGTCATATTTAATAAACATATTAAATGATACCTGTTTTACTACAAAAAAAGCATATGCTTATCAAAAAAATTATTAATGAAATAATAAGTACATAATATATTATTTCTATCAAATTACTAAAAAAATTATTTCAGTAATAATGCTTTATTTTAAAAAATTCCTAGACTCTCATATTTATAAAAAAATATAATTTCTTTAAAAAATTTTATTTTTTTTCACATGTATTTAATATAAATTGACAACCTTTACAAAATTATTCAATTTTAAAGTGTGAAGAATGTTATTTAGCATTCCCCAATGGATAAAAAATTAATTTTTTTTGTAAAATCATGAGTTAATAATTTTTTTAAATTTAAGAGTCATATGAATTGTTAACATTTATTTCCAAAAATTCTAAAGCCTGTGGCAAAAAAATTTTCATGTAGTCCAACGTTTTTCAAATAAAAATCCTCAGAAATTAAAGGCAAGAAAAGGTTAGTAGATTGGATTCTATAAATAAATTATTATGATATATATATATATATAATTATAATTGACCAGTGATAATGATTTTAAATGTAATATTGCTTTTTAAAAAACATCGAACAAGTTAGACAATAATTTAACACTCCATTTGTTCTTTTGTAAATTAATTTTTTATTTCTGCATATATTTCATCATTTAACTAATAGAATAAATTAAAAATATTATAAAATTTATAATTATTGTTTAAAATTTTTATATTTTCATTCATTAATAATTTTTATAGAAAAACTAAACACCTATATGTTTTTTGGGAACCAATTTCGAAAAATATTGAAAGTGAATGTTTTACTAAGGATAAAAAATATATTCAATTAATTAAAAAATCAATGATTTGAAAAAATGAATTTTCATCATTTTTTTACCATACATAGAATCATTCTTTATTAGTCTTCAGTACAATTCACATACCCTATAAAAGAACTTAATGCACCACACTTCATCGGTCTCTCGTCTGATTCCTATTCCTTCTCAATGTTCCATATAATACTTCACTTATTTCACCATCATCTTCAAGATAGAAGAGTGCTTCTCATAACATATCTGCGTTATAGAGAGTAGAGTGCCTCCTCCGTGCACCAAAAAATAGAGTGATTCCCATACTATCTCTCCTAAGGTTCTTGAGATCATTTCCATTTATGATGACTGGTCTAACATCCCCAACCGTTCCATTCTATTTTTACCTCATAATCATATAGGTCAGTATCAATGTTCTTGAACTGATAGAATAATGTTATCCTAAACAATCATTCAAGGATTAGAACACAAAGTATTTCCATAGTGGTTGAAACAAAATTAAAATTATATCTTTATTATTCAAACTCTTTTTAGGAAAAAGTTGGAAACCATAACAGTGGTAGAAGCTCAAAATTGATTGGTACCCCCGAGAAATATGCTCCTTCGGGCCAGGTTCATGGATTAGTGGGTGTTCATAAAAAGATAAACTAACTAAAGAAATCATTTTTCACTAGCTACAACAATAGTGTCTGGAAACCCACCACTGATCCTCCCACAACCACAACACCATCACTGGTAAAAAATGTAATTGCTTCCACCACCCTGGAATCTATGTTTTCAAAATTTTGGATGATGAAGGTTTTTCCCACTCAAGACATTGAGGATTTAAGGGTTTCTTCTGCATCCGATAGTTCCTCACATGCAGTTTGTTAGAGCTAGACACACTAATGTTATGCATGGGAGAAAAAAATCATTGAAGTGGAATATATGGTAAGAATATGATTATAATTCCACCTTATTTTACATTAATCCTCCCCTCAACATATATATGAAGCTAATTTTTTGGGATTTTATTCCGTTTATTTTGGTGATACATTTTTTTTACAGTTAGATATAATTATAATGTGGTTGATAAGAGATTCATTTCTAGTTTTTTTTTGTTTTTTATAATCATGTTTTGTTTTTTAATAGTGAAATAATAGAAAATTTTCCACCATTATTAAGAAAACGTTACTAGTAAAATTGAGGTTTTACTGCAAATGTTTTTGATTGGATGGTTTATATTAATAACAAAGAACTAATATTTATAGAATTAAAAATTATTATATGTGTTTATAACTCAAAAAATATATCCCAATTCAATAAATCTAAAATCAATTTATCTTAAAAAAATTACAAATTTAGAATTTTCTAAAAATAAATATTTTTATCATCCATATAAACAATATTTTTTTGGTTTAGTATTTTGTATTAATTCAAGAAAATGAAAAAAAGATTCAAATCAAATTTCAAATAACATTAAAATTAAATTAATCATTAAAAAATTAATATATTGATTGTGGTTATACATAAAATATAGTTTTGAGTGACCTTAATAGAGTACGAAATATGTATTTCTTTATATAAGAGACAATCCACAGAATAATTATTATTTAAATTAGTTAAGTTTTTATTATTTTATAAAATAAAAACAACATTTGTGTTATAAATATCCAACTAGAAAACAAAACATATAAGTTCCACAGATAAATTTTATTGGAAATTCTTAATGGGGAATATATCATTGGAAAATAATAGTTGAAAATCTCAATAATAATTTATAGATTGTAAAATAATAGTGAAAAATTCATTGTAAAATACTTGTGGAAAATCGTATGAATGTTTTTATTTTCAGAAATCTAAAATCCACAATTCAATGTGATATTTCCTTTATAATTTAATTCCAAATATATAATTAATTATAATAGTAGAAAATATCACTTGAATATTATAGTTCAAAAATCCAATGCAAATTGTTTTGTAAAATTCGTTAAAAACCCACTAATATACATGAAAATTTACCACATTATGTACAATGGAATATAAATCTTAAATATTTTAATGGAAAATTATAATATAAAAATATATTTCAAAATAATGTGGAAAATATTATAAAAAATTTATAATTAAATATTCCATTAAAAAAATTTCATAAAATTAATAGTTATATTTAAAACAATTATAAGTTAATCATTCTTTCACTTAAATTGAAATTATTATCCATTTCAAATAAATAATTATGTTCCATTAATAATATAATAATCATAAATTTTCTTATTTCAGTCAAATAATTATATATTGTAATATGATAACATTGAATTTTTTATAAAAAACGCAAAGACATACTTCATTATTAATAAAAAATAATTATTTATTTGAAAAAATAAATTTTTTGTCATGAATTTAATAAAATTTTACACCCTTTCACAAAATTATTAATTTTTAATAGAGGAAGAATGATTCTAGTTATTGACAATTGATTGAAAAATTATATATTCTTTGAAATACAAAGAGTGTCATTAAATTATTATTATGTTAAGAGTTATAGGAATTGTTAGAATAAATTTATAACGTCTAAAATTTAATTATTAAATGAAATTTCATGTGGTTAAATGTCAAAAAAAATTATCTTCAGATATTAAAGACATGTAAATCATTATATTTTCACAATATTTATTGGTTTATTGAGAAATTTATAACCATTATAGTATTTTTAGAAATGACCACAACTACCTTTTTCATTATCAAAAATAGTCTCACCTAATGAGGTAAATGTTTATTAAATAATTTTACAATTAAAAAAACATATAGTTCTATGGACTACCAATTTTGAAATAAAGGACTTATATTGGGTATTTTCGATGATGATCACAAGAAGTGGAATGATATATATATATATATTGGATATTCATGTATTTATTAATAAAATTGATATAATATTTATCAAACCAACTATATATTATATATATATTTCATTCATTATATATAAAATTACATGTTCAAATAAAATTTAATATAATGTTCAAAATATATGAAAAATATAAAGATCCCATAAATATGTTACAAACATGTTCAAACTCCAAGAAACACTACATAAAACACCGTCTCACGTCAGGATCACCCATCTATTGTCACTCTATCAAACATCATTTTTAATTTAGTTTCCCATGTTTTATAATAGGATATCAACTTCTTATTGTCCAATAAAAGGTTTAACCATTTTTTATCACCATGTTCCCACCTATTAGAAAACTATAGAAAAATATGTGAAAAATCATAGAAATTAATGAAACCAAAACTAAGTATGCCACATATTGTACGATTATGACTCCTTTATGATTTGAACAATGGGGAGGTACTCATATATAAACAGAAGCAATACCAACTCTGCAACATAATGTATTTTAATATATGAACTAGGGGATAACAATGGATTTGAGTTATTACAAATTAAATGAGGGGAAAAAATTTTTCATCACATGGACCTCATCACCATAATCATACTATCATATGAATTTGTGAAAAATGCATAACTTTAGTGATCTACACAATCTGTCAACTTATGTAAATAGTAAAATATGAATGAATCTAGACCTTAATCTACTAATACATCAGTCTAGTGAAGATATAAAAACACATCAAATGAGGAATATGTAAAAAATCAAAATAGAGTAGAAGAATTAATTAACGATGTAACTGAATATCTTACATACAAAAACTATAATTTTCTAGATATAATTTAAATAGAAAATGTGATAGATCTCACACATTATTATAGTACATAACACATTATAAAATAACTCTGTGATAGAATTCAGAATTTAATCATGGAAGATAACACGACTCAAATGTAAATGTATTAAATCCTTGGAATCTCCAATAACTCTATGTTAGGAGTTAGATCAGGAGCTCATGCCAGGTTCTCCCATTATAAATCCCAACCATGTTTACTCATCATAAGTTCTGAAGCCTCAAATTTATCTCAATATGAACTCCCTGTAATAATATATATCCATAAAATATTTCAAACACAATAATAATTAGATCCAACAATTCACTAACCAAATCCATCCACCTTCCACATTAGCTACTTATATACCATTCACTATCTTCCAGATCAATGTATTACTAGCCAAATTTTTTTCAATCGGAATTAAATCAACTCCACTAATCATCTTTTCATCCAAACAACTGAAAATATCATATTCAATGGATACCTAAACATAGATGAGAGGAAACAACATCATTCGTCAAAGTCATGCCAAAACATAAGTAGTCAACACAATAGGATACCAATGTTGTATAAAATTTGTTCAATAATTTGGTCTTGAAATATTAGTGAACATTCCTAGATAACATAAAAACGTATATATAACAAAATATAGATTAACAAGGGTATCTAAAAATATAATTAAAAGATTATAGATCAGTTAATTGAGAATATAGAATTCAATTCATCTCTAAAAAAGCAATTGAAAAATAAAAAGAAAAGATTCAGAGAGAAGAAACATTTCAGGATAACATTAAAAAATATCTGAGGATTATTCTTTGTCTAAAAAATCACATACACATGAATACTGAGAAAATAAAACTAAAATATGTAACATAAAAAATAGTCAATAATAATACTAAAAATAAAAATTCGTTTGAATTTGTATGTGTAGACATAAAACTATACTGAAACTAAATCAAAACATTCATGATTCGCTAAATAAAGAAATAAATTCATTTTTAGATGATCAAATAATTTCATGTTTTGATTTGGAATTCACAACCAAAACTGAAACCATTACTTTCAATAAAGTATTTTGGAAATCTATCTGGAAAATTGAGAAAATAGTTTTGAAAATATTTAAAAAACGAGGGAAAAAATAGTTCGCAAAACAATCCTTGTAAGGCCTTAGGCCAAAAATAGAACCTATGCTTTTCTGGGATATATTGGAATTAATTACGTTCAAACATTGATGTGGTGACTGAGAACATATTTTCTACCTCACCATAACACATTAATGATTTCTCTTCCCTATCTCATTATTTTTTGGGATCTTCATATTCCAACTATCACACATGATCACCAGATGCAAGAGGTTTGAAATCATACGAACACAATTTCATACTTACAAGAGATCCCTCAATCAATATTTTGATAATGATTATCTATAGTTGTATCCCTAAAAAATTGATTTTTTATGAAAATAAAAATACTTGAACAAAGAACCTATAGAGGATCAATTCTCCTGACCTCATGGTGAGGCAGCGGACTTCCTTTATAGTTTGAGAAAAAATAATTCATGAATGAGTATTCTGATGTGGGACTCATAAATACCCATAATAATAAAAATGTTGTTTCACACTACCTCTATAGTTTTACATTCCCATCTTAGAAAATGAATCCCACAAAATGAAGATGACCTCATACATGGACATACACCCTCCACCTCAAGCTCGGTCGTAGATGTAATGGATGCATAGCTAGGAATAGAGTGTTCCTAGGAGAGCCCCTAGGAGGCCTATGGTGATTATTTCAGCAAGTTGATATTCTGTTGGGATGTTTCTAATGAGGAAATAGTTGTGCTCATGTTGGTGGAGATGAATGTGCATACCGACCATGATATTCATCATGCGTTCATGGAGAACCAAATTTGAATCATTCTTGGTGGGTTCGTTATTATCACACCAGATATGAGAATATGTAAAATGTGTAAATCCAATGTCCTATAGAATATGATTAATGCACATGATATTTTTATTGATGTTCACCATGGAAAGGTACTCATACTCTGCATTTGATATGGAGATGAAAATCTGTTTCTTGTAGTGCCTGGGGAGGAGGTTTCCTGCTATTAAAATGGAAACCCAAGAAGTAGAATTCTGGGTTGAAAGGAAAACACAATTGTCTTCATCATAAATGGCCTCAATATTCTTATGAGCATAGTGGGAGTAGATAAGATCATGGGAAGGTTCCCTCTATATGTATTTGTAAATGTGGAGGACATAATCCCACTAGGAGGTAGATGGATTCTCCATGAATTGGAACACTTTGACAACATCGCTGGAAATGTCTCGAATAGTCATGGGGGGATAATTGTGTTTTCCCTCCTGTTGAAGGAACCTATCTAGGTGTTAATACTGTTATGAGGAGAAACAGGGAGACTATACCCCATGCTCAAGAGGAGTTTCTAGAGTAGTTTCATATGTCATCCCATCATTTATCAGTTTGTCCAAATCATATCTATATTGGCAGAGGATGAGGGTGTCCAGAGAATGGGACACCTAGATTCCAAGGAAATATGTGAGAGGGGATAGATAATTGATGTTTTAGTGATTATGATGATTCCTCTTTATGTGTACAATTCACGTGGAGTTGTATCTAGTGATAATGATATCATCCACATATACTGCCAACTGAATGCAGCTACTGGGTGTCATCATGTAGAACATGGTGTGGTTCTTTATACTGTGAGAGATGCCAAATTGGGTGAAAAAGGTGCTTAATCATTCAAAACAAACTTGAGGAGAATGCATGAGACCCTATAGAGTGTATTGTAGTTGAAATACATGGGAGTCAGCACCAGAGGCACAAAAATTGGGCTTCTTCTACAGATATTCCTCTTCCTCATGAAATCCATAGAGGAAGGCATTCTTGACATCCAGTTGATGGAGTGGCCAATGATGATAAGTGGTCAAATATATGGATAATCAAACAATGGCCATATTGGAAACTATAGATAATGTATCAAAATATCCAATACTATATGTTTGTGTTAATCCTTTTTCCACAAGTTGTGCTTTGAGGCGATGGAGAGTTTCATCGGCATTACTGTGGACTGTAAAAAACAAAGTTCTTCCAACCACTTATTTTTATTTCGGAAGGGGGTTTAGATCCCATGTATTGTGGTATTAAATAGCCTATATTTCATCCTATTCTAGATGTTTTCACCTCAGGATGTGATTTTTCATCTCCAACTAGGCATGGTATAGATACATTCTCTAGATATGATCGATCCTGATAGGAATATTTAAATAGTGGACTATACTAGAAAGAGTGAGTACCTTGTTGGAGTACAATGGGAAATTCGTCTAGTACTATGGAATGAGACTAAAATGAAGTGGGAATGATGTTTTCATCCATCATGATGGGTTTAGAATCAATGTGATACAAGAGTAGACCATAACAATAGAGGGATCAGTAGGGGGAGACAACATAGGTGGGTGGATGATGAGAGGAATCCCGGCATCAATGGAAGTGTCGATAAAGGGAGGGGGAAGGGAGAACATATATCTCTCAACATAAAGGACGTCTGTAGATATTACATACATATTTATGTTTGGTGAGAAGAAGAGATATCCTAATGAAGTGTGTGAATATAAGAGGATGATTCGACATATGTTTCTGTGATAGATTTTGTAGAATAAGGAACAAGTTTCATGAACATAACAGGGGCATCCAAACACCCGAAGTGGATTTGAGTGAGGTGGGAGAGTGGAGAACAAGGTCTAAAAAATAGTCTCCCCTTGAAGGATTGGAGAAGGATGTATGAAGATAAGGTTTGTGGTAGTAATGATCAAATCTCCACAAAATAGTTTAGGAACTTACCAGTTGAAAAAGAGGGAATGCACAGTCTATAGAAAAATGTGTGGAAGTAGGGTAGTTGGGAAGTTCAAAAGGAGTTGCATCATGCGAGATCATGGAAGAGTGTTGTATAGGGTGGGTGACTAGATACGCACTGGATGTGGGATGACAGGGGCGCCCTGATTTGATTCTAGAGTAGTAGATAGCCAGGGGACCGCTTAAGGTGGGGAGGTGATATCCATTATTGAGGTATTGTTTGGGATGTGGTGGGATTTAGAAGAAGCATCAAAAGGGGAACTGTGTTGGGTGGAATATGGGAGAAGAACCAAGAGTTGAGCCCCATAGGGTGGGATCTAGGAGAGATTCCATTATGGGAGCTACGTGGGGAGGGATTCAGGATTGGTGTATTGTAGGGATAGTGCAAGGAGTGGGGCCACATAGGGTAGAATACTGGGGGAAGGGCCATGTAGGGAAGGAGCTAAAAAAGGGATTTCCCCTTTGATATTTTTTAGATGAAGAATAATCCTCTCCCAAAAGAGAAAATGAGTCCTTCATTAATATATTTATTAAACTAAATACATGAATGAGAATTCTGATATGGGGATCAAAAATACCCAGAATAATAAAAAAATAGTTTTACATAAATAAAGGATGAAAATAATGATTAGAAAAAATACAAAAAAAAGTACAAAACCACTATGGTATTGGCGACATATATATATAGGTCTTACCCGCAAATATTAAAAACCTTGATACGTCCCTGGAACTATTTTTTCCTATATCCTTCCCTGTAAAAAAATTTCATCTAAACATTTGTTAAAAAACTCAACCTTATCATTATTTTAATATTTTGAACTCAATTTAACCATAGACATACAAATTTCCAATAGAAAAATTACATCACCTCTTGAATGAAAAAACTATTTGGATATGAATGCATTCACTCAGTTCCCTATTATGACAACCATGCTTTTTATTGCAACTTAAACATGATTTATTACATAAAACTTCACTTGATACAAAAAAGAAGATCGAGATGTTTAGTGTCTTTTGGGCTTAGGATCATTACATAAAAACATAAAACATGAAATACAACATCTTTATTGAAAACTTCATTTACATGACCACTACATTCCCTCGTACTTAGCATTGCATGGGATAACCTGAGGATATGCATAAGAAAACGGTGAGATATAAAGCCCAGTAAGGGATTACACATGAAATAACATGAGGAGTACAATACATGTTAGACAATAGGCATATAAATAGAGCATAAGAAAAATTTGAACATAAAGGCATGATAAAGCATGATAATCATAACATGGAAATGTGGCAACAACACTTAACATGGAATTAGCATGAGCCAAAGCCCATTGCACATGGAGCATGAGTAAATCCTCATTGCACATAAAGCACAAGTAAACCCTCGTTGCACTTGAATTAACATGAGTCAACACTCATTGCACATGACTTATCATGATACTATACTTTATCCAATGCATTGGAGCGCTATAAGGGCGCACCCTTCTTAAACATTTCATTTCATGCATAAGTGTTCCACATGGATCATAAAACATGGATTCATAAAACATAATAATTTATTCCACGATAAAGGAATGAGGAATTAATACATGGAAATTTTTAATCAATAAGTAAATGTCCATAAAGGTGAATACCCTTGATGGAGAAATGGGCATGGTATTCACTACACAATGACATTGGCTGGGAAAATCGGAGTGATTTCGGCAGCATAATGGCGTGACATAAGAATTCATAAAAAAGGTTGATGAGAGAGAAAGAGGTTCCTCATCATATTTAAATGTAATGGACAGTAATGAGTTCATATAGATACATTTCCCAACAATTGAAATGGTATTTAGATTCATGATACATAAGAATTGCTTGAATGTAAAAGAAGAGACAGAAGTGGCTTTCGGAATTTTGGCATAGTAACGAGTGTACATGGGAGGCATTTAATGAGAGAGAAAGGGGTCTCACATCATTAAAAAAATAAGAGGGCAGTATGGGGGAGGTGTGAAACCATACCCCAACATTCATAATTGAAATTAAAAGGGCAATACAACTTAAAGAAAATTGACAAAAATGAGAAAGGAAGAAAAAAACCATTCTTGGAAGTGTGCTTCCAAAGTCTAGAGAGAGGCTTGTGAGAGGCTTCTTGGGAGCTTGGGGCACCTTAGGAGGCTCTTAGAGAGAGTATGACAGAGTTTGGACGAACTTCAAGGGATTTTAGTGAGGAGGAAGTGGGAGATTGGTGGGTTTATATAGGAAAGGTGAGAGAATTATTTATTATTTAGGTTTGGGACCCCTTATATTAAACTAATCCAAACCACAAACCGTCCCATGGTTTTTACCCATGGTTTATGGAAAAGGAAAGAGAAAAAAATATTTTACAATGCCAAGGTCCGAAAATATTAAAATATTAGGGTTGCTTATGTGGAGGTGAGTCACACTCCCATGGAAATTAATTTAAAAAGGCAAAGGGTTGAATATGTCTTGAGGGGTTCATTAATGCTTTGAAAAGTAAGTCAAACAAACCCAAAATCACATTATTTTAATGATAAAACATATATTGGCCGAACATAAGGATTATGGTATTTTATTAAATCACCATTGGGTCATTATGATGTCATAAAACACGTTATATATTTAAATGGTATTTAATTTTTGCCCAAAAATCTGACTGTCTCAGAAAATAATGAAAATTTCACCATTGGATAATTTCAACATCCTGATTCCAGAAATGACATTTATTTTATCTAATTTTTTTATAAATATGTGAATTTTCTCTTTTAAAATAAAAACCAACATTTATCGAAAATTCACGGGTTTTGAGAGAAATGGATTTCAAACCTTAATAAAAATGTTAATTTCGTTCATAAAATTATAAGATCGTTTATATTTAATAAAAACTAATTTACTAATAATATTATTATTTTATTAAAATATTATTTAATTAAAAAATCCTTTAATTTAAAAAAAATATTTCTTAATTAAATAATAAATAAACACACCATTTGTAATTTAAAAACTATTTACAATGTATCAAAAATGACTAGAAATTATATACATTATTATATAGAAAAATAATGTAAATGAACATAGTACTACTCATTTGTTACATAACCCCATAAACTAGCCACATAAGACCTAAGTGTAAGGTATACGATGATGACAGACTCTTGGGGTGGCTCAGATAACATTACTCGAGTAGTAATTTCAATCAACTTCCACTTTTCCCATAGACGGTCACGTTTGAGCTTGACATAATGAATCTCAGCTTGGGCTTGGTCAAGGGTGAAGCCCAAGGATGCCACCACTTTTCCATGCTCCGACAAATGGGCTTCGTATGGGGCAATTCTACTGGATGAGGCCATCACTTCCTTTGTCTGAGTAAAATTGGATTCGTTAAAGCCTTATATTTATAATAATCAAGTGATCACTGTTCAACGGATATATTAACAATGGTCAAAATTCATAACATAAACCAAAGAAGTTGACATCTTATAAAAACATTTTCCATAAACAGACATTTAATTGGATCAAGAGAGATTTTCCATTAAAGAAACTTTGGGTTGTTACACCTATGATGTAAGTGATAAGAGAGAGAGCATTATCCTGGATGGTTCTACACCCTCTTCCTCGTGACAACACATCCATGTAAGAAATAGTGTGAAATGATAAAATGTACATCCCAATAAATAATAACGTCATAAAAAGTAAATAAATCCACAAAATAAAATTCTATAAGAAAACTAATCTAAAATTAAATTAAATTAATGTTTTTGTAGATATTTTAAAACATTACATGATATATTGTTATTCTTTATTGGTAAAATTCCAAAACTGCTAATAAAATATCATCCATGTTCTTAAAATGTTCATAATGTATGCTTCTTCTTTATATAATTTCACATCATTTATTTCCAATTGATGTACGGTTATTAAAAAATTAATACACATGAAAACATAAAATACAGCGTCTTTGATCTTATAACCACATTTAAAATATATTACAACTGATTTTATAATAGAATGTCTTTATTTTTTTCATAATTTTATATAATTTTATAACATGTATCATGAAAAATAATTAGATTTATTAAAACGAGTTGGTCGTGATATTCAAAAAAGATAAATGAACAGTTTTTTTAATTTCACTACCTAATTGGTGAATTAATATACTTCAATAATAATATATTTTCATGGATTTCATTAAAAAATGTGAAAAAATTAACACATTCATTTACTAAACCCTTACATAGTTGTTTTGTTATCTAGATTGAAATTAGGAAAATATACGACCTATATAAGGGATTATTTATTTCCTTTAATGTTCAATTCAGTAATCAATTACAATTTGGACCACAAATATATTGAAAAATCATACTACCATGAAATTTTCTACAAATGGAATGGAAAAAAAACAAATGTAATTCCAGTACAGAAAATTATTTAAATAGGATATGAATATAACCCGACATTTAGATAAAAAGCATGGCACCACATTAATATGTAGTTCACTTCATCAACATCAAATATAGAATTCACATGTTTCATTAAAATTTAATTAATAAACATGATGTAGTACAAGAAATTATAAAACAACCTAAAAGAAATGAATAGAATATATATAACGATTTTTTAAACATAAGTAGTTGGATACAATACATTGGTTCCTAGAAGGTGATGGTGGACCCATTAAACCATATCCATGAACTGTTTCAAGAATGTCAAGTTATACTGTTTGAAATCTAGTGGGCCACACATTGTGTCCCATTTGATGATGATCTAGGTCATCTGGGATCTACCATTGGCTTGGTACCATATGTAAATAGCCATGTAGGGGGTTAATTTTTTAGGAGTTCAGAGAGAACCATCATGATGATGGATGAAATAAGATGAGGTAAAATAATTAGATGACAATTATTGTGTATTATAATGATATGATAACAGTAAACAACTTCTTGATTCCACATTTATACTAGATCATGTGTGTGATCAAATTAGAAATAATACCATGTGTGACTTCTAAGTTGTAAAATAAGAATAATATAAGATAAAGAGGTGAGGGGAAACAGTATAGATTCAAAAAATTACACAAATTCTAAATTTAAAACAGAATACAGACCCCGGATTTTACATAGTAAGAAACTCGCATGTTATAAATTTAGAAACCCACTTATTACTTACTTAGAGTGCACACATGGATGAGGCATTAATATATGTTAGTGATAACAGATAAAAAAGTCAATATTTTAATCCATGGAATGAGAAAGGCTTATCATCATTTCACAAGATATTTTTCACAGCATGAAAACACAATATGTTGTGACTATAGGTATTATGAAATGGAACCATGAAATGAAAAAGGCTAATGAAATAGCGTACTATCCTTTTATCAATTTTCCCTGGAGAAAATGTGATTTTGTATGAAATGGTTTAAGACTATCACGTATTGCACCACATTTGTGTATTTAGTAATCAGTGTTAATGAGGGTATATCTAAAAGAATCAATCCGGTATGAGGTCTCAAACAAGGGTACCCCCTCTCCCAATCCCTCTTTATTTTTTTACTGATATACTTCATAATATTATTTTAGAGGCATCTAGGAGCAATACTAATCATGGGGAGATGGTCTGTTATCAAAATCATCACATTTATCATCTTCTTTTTAATTACAATGATTATATATTTTCAGGATCTATCAGTGAATAACATGCCTCAATATTACATCTCATCCATCATTATGAGAAGGCATCTGGGAAATTGGTTAATATGAGGGAATTTTAAATATCCTTCATCTATAGAGTCTAATTGGGTAGGAAATATGATCTTAAGTGAATATCATGTATTCTTTTGTATAACAAACAAAAAAAATATCTCAAGCTCCCTATGATCATCAGTTGATCCAAAAATATAGGGGTTTTCCAATATTCCTGACATAGTGGAATGAAATATCTAGTGATGGGATACATTGTGGATTTGTAATGTAGGGAAAGAAACACTCATAATGTCAGTGAAATTATCGATCCCAAGCTGTGTCATGTTTCTATTAAAGAATTCAGTCTCAGTTATTAGAGAAATCCACTCCATCATTGCTAAATTATTCTAGGGACACAGTAATCAGACAAACAAAATACATTGGATTTCTAGGAATAAGATTTTCATTCACAAATAAGGTTGGGTAACCGATTTCTGATATCATTACAATTTTAATGAACCCTATTAGCTAAACAATTCTGTTAGATTATTCATTACACAGACTCCCTCAACACACATTTTATCAAATCCAAATTTTTCCCCATTCAGGTTTCAAAGGTTCCGCTTTAGCCCACCTCCTAGATTCTAGTGTAGGTGAGATTTTGGATATTTCCCACTTTATTGTTCCTTGATCTGCTAGAGGATTGAAAAAAATTTAATGGTGGAAATTTAGAAGGATCTCTGGCTCTATGATGTAGAGGATATGATGAAAACCACTGAATTCCCTTGGTTTTGATGATTGAAATGGTTTCACTCTCTTTGATGATATAGGTGTTTAATGGTGTAGTTAAATACTTTAATATGATTCAATTATAGAGGAGGAAAACATAGTCTGAGTATTCCATGCATGAAGGAAATGTGACAAGACCATATTGTTTTTTGCAATGAATGTTTAGTAGTGTTCTCCATTAGGTCTGATTATGCTACGGCATGTCGAATCATGATCTTAGAGGTTGAATCGATTTGGAGTGCCCTGTGGTGCATGGATGTCTCTCCTAGGATTTGGTATTTCTGATGGAAAGTATATATAATATTCTTCCCCTTCATAAAATTTCTCCCACATTTTCATGTATTTAATTATTTCTAATGATCTATATACATGTCTATGATTGAATCCCCAAAGCATGTGATCGTTCATTACCCCAGATCAACAGTAGTGTGGAACTCTTTGAAGTCAAATGCAGACCAATTTGTTACTTTGGCACCCAACCTTCCAGCATTATTTGTGTATCAGTCATCCTCTATTCCTATGGGGACGATTACAGATTAATTCACTATTTCATGGATCAATTTGGAGAGAATAAATGACAACATTTTTAATCGTATTTCAAGGTAAAATACTCTTTCTGGATTGATCATGCCAAATTGCAGTTGGATTCATGGAATTATCATGAAATAAAAAATATCTCCTCAAGCTCCCACCCAATTCTCATCACGTGGATATGCTTCCCAACATATTCACATAAGATCAATGTAGATGATTCTCTCCATGGGAATGTCTTTATTAGATTTTTTGTTTTGGTATGTAATTTTTTAGGAAGATTATCACAGCTTGATACTCTTCACACACTGCCTTTTAGGACCCATCGATGGATGAATCTCATGCAATTTGTGTTGGAATTACTTTTTCTGTGAAGATATATTGGAAATCCATCATCATTAAATAATATTGTCCCGCATTTATAAATTCTATTAAATAAATGGAAGTGGGATTACAAAATTGTTTCCCTTTGATTATGGATATTCGGTTATTAGTCCATCATTTCTATGCTTTATTTTTCATCTTTATGAAAAAGATGGGATAAAGCAGCTCATTTTTTGGTGACAAGAGTTATTTCATGTATTACTCAAATTTGGTAGGTTGATTTTCCTTCATGTATGATATCTCTTACACTTTTAGATCTTCAATTATTTTATTGAATTACTTTTTTGTTAAAAAAACAGAAAATCATATGTTGATAAAAAAGTGTTTGTAACTAAATTTAATACTATAAAAAGTTAATATCTAATGTAATTACTCATTTAACAAAATTTATAATATCTGTAGATTTATTTTTGTTGGTAAAAGTCATTTTTATTGTCGTAACCCCTCTATCCCATGATTGTTCTAGATGTCAATCAAATCAAAAGACTATTTCACCAAACCATCATTAGTGATCACATAATTTTTAAAAAGTAATTCATTTCACCTCATCAAGAAAAACATTGAAATTGTAAAGACACCACTACAAAAACCACAATAAATAATGGAAACCTTTATCAGTTCTATATTAAAGCCCTAATAATGGTACCCTTTATCCACCCTAAAAAGTGTTGTTAGAGAATTATTTATATGAACGTAAAAAAAGAACAAATAATGGATACAAATGCATTATTAAAGATATGTATCTATCAACACTTAATATTGCACTCGTAAAGGGAAACCATTATTAATTATTTTTTTAAGAACTGATAAATACACCATTTATCAATTTTTAGTGTTGATAAAGGGTTTCCCCATGCAGCTTCATCCTATATGAATCTTCTAGTTTTCAATGTCACACATTAAATGTCTCAACATTTCATTGCAACAACCTCCTATGGTTTTGGGGTATCGACGCATGCAAGCGCATTCACACACATAGGCCACATTATCTAGCTCATCCATGTGATGACCGACATACCCAACTATCCTATATGTGTACCGAATCCCCGACATAGCTTCCCGCCAGACTTATACATGAGACGACACATCCACAAGACGACCCACTCAATGTAAAATTAAAAAACAAAAAAACCAACAGTAAAATGAATATATATATATATATATATATATATATTATAGATAGTAATAAATATTATATATTTTATATAAATATAAAAAACTAATAAATTGTAATAATTAAACAATAAAAAATTTTAAAATTAATAAATCATAGAAAAATATTATTTCTTTAAAGGAACAATTGTTAAAAAAATTGAAAAAATTAAAATATATATTTATTAATTATAAATAGAAATAAATAATATATTTTAAATATAATTATTGGAAATGAATAGAATATTGTAATTAAAAACAAAATAATAACTTATTAATTTTTTAAATATATTTTCAATCTATTCATCTTTTATTTAAATTTCACTCATTTTTAAAATGCATTCATTTAATATTACTTATTCATCAATAATGTTTTATGTTTGTTTAATATTTATATAATCTAATGATTTTCAATATTTATTCTTTTAATATTTTTATAATCTATTCATGTTTAATGTTTTTCATACATAATTATTCATTAATATATTTAATATATTTAATATAGAAATATATTCATATATATTCAATTTCCTTAAATAATATACATATAAAACAAAATATATATGTTTACATTCAATAAAAATATATATTTAGGGATAAAAGGTATATAATTGAAAATTAATATTAATTAAAAATATAAACTAATTGTATCGTGTAATGGATGTTTAATTAAATATAATTTTTTTTTCAATTTAACATATATTAAATTTGTGTTATATTAATATATCTAATACATTTACATAATTAATGCATTTTTATAAAGAACACAATCACCCATAATATTTTTGTAATTTATTCAATTTTTAATATTCCTTTTAGAATTATATTTATGAAAAAATATATTTAATATATATTTGGTTTCTATTATTTAATTATTTTGAATTTGTTTATTATATATATAATAATTATTATTTCTAAATATTTTATCGAATTTATTAATTTTTAATATTATTTTTCAATTATAATCATATTTGTTTTAAAATATTTTCTTAATTTATTCATTTTCAAATTCTCACTGTTCAATATTTTTGGCAATTTTATTAATTTTTATTAATTATTTATATACTTTTATTAAATTATTATTAATGATTTTAATATGGTTATAATTTTTATTAATAATATGTAATCATTTTTATTTTTATTATATATATTAATAATTATTCACTTTAATGTATTTAAATAATCAATATAATTAATAATACTTATTCATTCGTAAAATTTATTTATTCTTATTATTATCTATTTCATTAATAGATGTATCATATTATATATATCCATTGATCAGTTGAACATATATCAATCTGGTGTTGTGTGTGTATATATATAAACTTGTATTTCACACACATTCACTTAATAAATATAATGTTAAATAGTAACAGAAACATAATATTTATGTAATTTATTCATATTTTAATGTTCATTTTTTTAATTCCAGTTACTAACATGAGATATTTAATATATTGTGTCTTTAATTAGTAAATTTTATTTATTTATTTTTAATATTATTTTAGTTAATATTTTGTTTTTATTTTTAATATTTAATATTTTTTATTCTTTTGAACATTAATCATATTCAAAAATTTACTTATATATATTTAATTACTATGTTTTAAAATTTTCAATATGTATTCATCTTTATTTAAATATATCTACATATTTAATTTCTTTTCACAATTTTTAAAATTAATAAACCATATCCATTTTTAAAAAATTTTAATGTCTATTCATTTATAAATATTCAATTTCACTCTTTTTTATATTTCAAGTATTTAAGATTATATATTCATTAAAAATATTAAAAATATATAAATAAATATTTATGAATATATAAATTTATATTTATATACAAAAATTGTATATGTTTTATACATATGTATTGGAAATGGTACTAAGTGCCTTCCCACTTATTAAATTAAAAAAGGTACAAATGGAATGAGGTTTCAGATATGGCAGGACATCAATCGATCATAAAACCAACATATATCATAAGACATAAAAAATATCAAAATACTAAAAGGAACAGTAAATGCAAAAGTCAACAACATGAGATATATTAGCACCCCTCTGACCCCTTTCTATGAGGGGTAGTTCCACATGGATGTCGACCACACCTCCTTTACTATTCTCTTTTTTGAGGCTCGTGGCCTTCATCTAAATATGTTTTAATAGAATCATCTTTACCCATATTAGCGAAGACTACACCATGGTGATGCCCCGAAAGTGCAGTATCATCAAGGGAATATTAGAAGGGATCTCATTGTTTTTGACATGAGACCTGATCCTACCTCCAATTACACATTCAAAAGAGCCTTCCATATTCACAACTTCAAAGGACACATACTTAGCCGATTATATAACTCAAAAATATTGTAAATAGAAACCAGTGCCCTATTGTGCATTTCAATTTTGAAAACCGGGATGCTTAAGGAATCCTTATTGGTGGGAATATTATTCTTATGATATTCATTATAATATTCTAAATCTAGGTAAGACCAACTCCAGTGATTTTTAGAAGGAGAATCCTCAAGATGGACTTTAGATTGATCTTAATATGGCATTGAAACCATCGGTGTGGAAATTTCAGGACAACCAGTCATGGGAAGATCATCTACACCACTCTCAGGGATCCTATAACTATGAGAATATCTTTTTGAAAACCCAATAGATTAGGAAAGAGATGCTTCCATAATAATAGATGCATTAAAAATTCCCCTTCCTTTTGCATGACCTGTCTTGGGATCAGTATCCACCTTATTACTAGTAGGGAAACAACCTACTGATTATACAGTGTTGTTACACTATGAACCATCCAAAAAACATTTCCACAAAGACACAACATCTATGGGAAAACAATTCAACAGTGTAGTGTCAATCAATCCTTGGTTTTGAGTGATCATTCAAGACATTTATTTCTTATTAACCCCATCATCCAATTTTTTCATTCCATTCCTAGATCTTGAAGAAATAATCTTATCTTGAAAAATAATGTGATCAGAAAAATATTTTTCCACTACTTTATCATCTGAATTTTCATCACCGACCAGCCATTCTTCCATAATCTCCACCCATATCTCGGTGGCCCACTTCCATTTAAGTTCTATTTCCCACTCACCAAATGATGGATGCTGGCCCGAAGGTCTTGAGTCATTCATAACATCAGCACATTCCCTTGGATAAGGGGAATATTCACTTGTGTAGACCCATCCAAGATGATTATATCATCGATAGTGGGTTTAGTTAGACTAGCTATAGATAGATTATCTAGATAAGCCAAATGCACGCCCTGACCAGGCTCACGAACGTTCCGATCTTCCTCTGATACCACCTGATTTTGAACTCATCCATCTTGCGGCTAAACATGATCATTGTTTTAATGACCTAATTTATAAATAGGATTCAATCATATTATATTTTTAAAACTTGAATTTTCTTCATGACCTCACGTATATAAAATAACAAATAATGGATCTATTTTAATTTAAAACATCTCATCATATAATTATAAAATCCATATGAAATAATGTAATTTTTATGTTCTCTATTATAGAATAATTCAAATATTCATCACATGAATGATAAACTCTTCCAACCAATATAGAACACAAGTCCTCTTTAACTAAAAAGCTAGAATATTAACCCTGTCTATAAACCTAAGTTTCTCTGTCCATGTTTAGGAGAACCTTGATAGACAATACAATATCATAAATTATAATAGGGTTCTAATGTGTTGTGCTTAAACCATATTTCTTGAGCCACAATTAAATAGAGTTGTTTGAAACCTACATATGTTTAAACTTTTGTTCCCATTCCCAAATGTGTAGAAAACCAGACTTGAGAGAGATTGATCAAAATCCACATGGATGGATCTTCAAATTCTATATTGTGGTTTTTTTTATTCTCCTATCTCTTTTATCATCTTAATTAAACTTTTCTTAGAGTGCATCAACCCCCTCATGCATACCTAGAAAGACCTCGTATTATACAATACCAAAACTCTAACCTTTTTTGGGAGACACAATCTTTCCCATGAAACCATGTGCATCATAATCCTGCCAACCATGGAACCCCATAAGAATTCTAAGAAATTATAATGAAATTGATTATGAAGAATTTATAGAATATTAAAGATGGTTATAAATCAGTAATAATATAATTTACAACTAGTTTGACCAATACATCATTCCCATACCTAGATAGATCCATCATATTCCAACCATTAATTCACTTCCAAACCTCATCCAAAACATATGAAGACACATTATTTTAGGTATATCAATAACTATCGAAAGTACCTGTTTCATATTATTCTTATGTACCTGATTAAAATAAAATAGAGTACACAAATCATTCCTCTCATTTGGAATATGAGGTTTGATCTGAAACTATAGTTTCAAATCATTTCTTTTTTCATTCTATTTAGGGGGAGGTAATTTATTTTTCATCACATTTCATGTTTTAAAATCTCATCCATTTTCTGATTTGGTTTAATTATATTCCCTTTCGGGATTCTCCCTTTGTATTATAGGATTTTAGTTTTTATTTTTAAAATAATTCATTATATATTAAAAAATTACAATTTTTTATATTCCTCGAAATAATAATTAATATAATTCAATATTTCATGTAATTATTTCATTATATTCCAATCATAAGGAGGGGGTTTATAAAAAAATTGACAGGATTATGAAAAATATTATGAATATAGAGATGGGGGATTCCATAATAAAATTTCGAAGTAATATATATTACAATAGTGTACTTGTGAAAATGAGATTCAGAATAACGAATATTTAAGAATATAAAATGAATTATTTATGAATGAGAAATCATAATATATTTTACCCATTTTAATGAAATTGAAAATAGAATAGTTTATGATTGAAAACCAGTATCCCTTTTACCATTTTGTGAAAAACTAGATTGTGAGGATTATGAAAAATGTCAAGAAATAAGAGAAGGGTGATTCAATGATAAATCTATGATGCAATATATATTATTATAAAAGAATAGTGGGAATTATATTGAAAATAAGGATAATTTGATGAATAAATTAATAGTTTATGAATGAAAACCATTTTCATTTTTTACCCACATAAAATTAAAATGACTTAATGAAAACAATCAATTTAAATATCCATGGATATAAAAATATAAAACATCAGGGGGAAGAAGAAAACCAATGTGAATCCCCCTAACAACTCTAAAAGGAATCCATTACATGTGTTGTACGGTTTCCCTCTCTCCCCATTAAGGAGAAACCACAATAAGAACACAATGGTTCCAAATTTATGATATTATCAATAAATTACCCAAATGGATGGGGGTTCCATTCTTCCATCTCCAAATCATTGATAAAAACGTGATAGCCTTATTCAACCATGACATAACTCAAAATATAAGGAGAATAAAACTACATTCCATTCTAAATGGCCATGGCTTCAACCACATGGGGGAAACCTATAATAACTATTTAGTGATGATCCACGACTACAGAACCCACATGATCTCAGATATAAGAACTGATGCAAACAACACCATCACTAGGAATTGTTATATCCGTATTAATCTTGAAGATCCATTGAGGGGGATAAATCCAACTATACCAAGGGGAATAAACTGACAAAGGAAGACAATCCCCCATTAATTAGTCCAAAGATAACCCCATCTACGAATCATATCCAACTAGAAACTTTCATCGATGGAAGTGTACAAAAAAATAGGTGTTTCAATGAAACAAAATAATCCACACCTAGAAACACAAACACACAATAATTTTCACTGGAAATGATCTTAACCATTCCCACACCACAAGTTTAATACCCCTATTACTTATTCAAATATTATAAAAATATGTCTTTATCACAAAACACATACTGGTCCCCCAAAGGAAAGATAATATCACATGAAAATGAGTCTCCAAATTGGTCTCGTAGAGTAGTCATAATGAGATCTCAAAAAGCATTCTCACAATAATGTGGAAAAAAGAGGGAAGGATACTTCTACACATTTTCCAATTGATTATTTTGGACACTGTTGGTGATTTTAAATTTTAAACATTCTCCCACAATGGGGGACCTATAAAAAAATCCCCAAACTAGTCAATTCCTATAGCATGAGGAGACTGATTTGTGTTTAGAACATTCTTAAAAAAATAGAGAAAATATTCACTAGTTAACTGTCCCACTAGAATCACTAAAACATCCTTATGTTCAGGCATTGAGAACCAAGGACCATGCTTCTGGGGATCCCACCCACTAATATCCTCCAATAGAAGATCCATCAATAAAAAATATTCATGATCTAGAGCTGGCATAGAGAAGGGTTGTATACCAGCAAGATGAGACATCCAAGGGTCACTTAAGATATTAACCCTACCATTGCAATAAATTCTGTAACATAGACCACAATTTAGTATATATTTATATACCAAAATTACCCTCAATTATAAGATCAGCTGATAACCCAAATTGGAGGTAAAAATCATCATGAGGGGCATACATGGAATTGACTACATTCACACAAAAGCAATCCCAATCCTATATAAATCCCCAAACATTATTGTGGGGAATTAAATTGTAAAAAATATTCAGTTCAGTGAATATCATGCTTCTAGAGCCTTTGGTTCACAAATAATCCACTAAGAGACCCTATGTATTATTTTTTTACAATTATCTTAACACCCCAAAAAATTAGAAAAGGATGAGTGTAGTTAATTAATGATGAAATCTTGGAGTTAAAAGAGATATATCACAGATGATACTACTTCATAGAAAACTGATTTGATAATGAACTCCTTTCTGATTTGGTCCGAAAGCCCTTAAAATTATTATTCGTTCAGGGTGGGTCAAATTAGGGCAATGATGTTAGATTTTCAATAAATAATAGGGAAATAATAATTAATATATTTTTTAAATTTTAAGAACTAAGAAAACTTCATTTAAAATTCTGGTTTGTTCAGGAAGCCCTTAAATTCATATTTTGTGTTTTAAAACACTAAATTGTGCATGTATTGATGAAAACACGGAGAAAACTCAAATTGATGTAAATTTATTGGAAAACTATTATTGAGTTATTGATGATGTGTTGGCATAGAAAACTTGTTAATCTGACATGCAATGTTGTAAAAATGAATTAGTAAACACTTCATAAAGGTACCAAAACATAAATAATCCTATTTTTGTAGTCAAACTAGAATAGTGACATCGAGATTCCATTAAATATAAGAGAAAACAACCATATATTGATTTTTTAAATGTTATAATTGACGAAGTTTCATTATGAGGTATACTATTCCCATCATTCTTGTAAATAAATTTTTAGTGTTTTAAAACACTAAAACATGTGTTTAGTGGTCAAAACCATAGCGAATGACCTTAGGATGATGTGAAATAATGGGGAAACAAATGTTGAGTTATTTTTATGTGTACATAGAGAAAATATACTAATATGATGTGTGGTGTTTTTATAATGTCTCAGTAAACCATTTTTAAATGCACCAAAACCAATAAATGCATGGGTCGAGGAGTCATAAAAAGGAAAACAACATTGGATTTCTATAAAAATAGATGAAAATGTCTATATATTTATTTTTGAAATTTTGGAACCAATTACACATCATTAAAAGTTATGGTTTGTGTGGGATTCTTGTAAGAATGTTTTTACTATTTTAAAACACTAAAACATTCATGTAACAGTAAAAAACATACAATATATACTCAGATTGATGTAAAATCAAGGGGAAACAACCTTTGAATAATTATTTACTTGTACATATTGAAAACACATCAATCTGATATACTGTGTTTTTAATGACTACATAAATAGTTTTTAAACTAAACAAAGCCTCTAATAATGCGTGTCGGGGGGGAGGGAATTAAATGTTATATTACAATGAAATTAGATGTCAATGGAAATTTATTTATTTTTGAAATCAATGAACTAAAAATACTTAATTCCGAGTTATAGTTTTCATGTGGTCCCAGTAAATTTGGTAGCAGTGTTTTAAAATTGTAAAATATGTGGGTAATGAAAAGAAACATAGAAAATTACAAACTAATTTATGATAAATCATGGGACAATAATATTGGTATAACTTTTGACATATCCATATAGAAAACATGTCAATCCAACATTTAGTGTTGTTGTACTATCTTGGAAAATAGTTTCTAAAGGTACTAAATCCTTTAAAATTATGTTTCGGGGGGGGGGGGGGGGTCACATCTAAGAAATCAACATCAAATTACTATGAAATTTGAGGAAAAGAACAATAGATTGTTTTTTGAAAGGTTGGAAACAGCAAAACATCATTTCACTTTATGGTATCCATGGAATGATCATAAAAACATTTTTAGTGTTTCAAAACACTAAAATGTCCATTTAATGGTAAAAAATTGAAATGGACCTCATACTGACATGTAATCATGGGGAAACCACTATTGAGTTATTTTGGAGATGTACATGAAAAATGAAAATCAATATGATGTGTGGTGTTTTTGGAATGACTCTGTAAATAGACATTTAATGTACTAAGGCCTTTATAAACAAGTTTTAGGGATTCAAAACCATAAAAATGACATTTTTCCATGAAATTAGAGGATAATAACCATTGAATTGTTTTTAAATATAGTAACCAATGAAAAGTCATTCTGTGTAATGTTTTTCATGGGATGCGTTTAAACATGTTTTTAGTGTTTTAAAACACTAAAACATTTATTCTACAATAACAAAAAATAAAAAAAATACCTCAGATATTGTGAAATAATGGGAAAACACCATTTAGTTGTTTTGTATATTTAGAAATAGAATACACATCAATTTGTTGAGTGGTGTTTTCATAGTGACACAGAAAACAGTTTTTATGGGTACAAAAGTCTTGAAAAACATGTTGGGGGTGGGGTCAAAACTAGAAAAATTATGATGTATTGACATGAAATCATGGGAAAATTAAATTGGATTTAATTTTTTAATGTAGGAACTAATGGATCGTCATTATAATGTATGGTTTTCCTACAATTCCTGTAAATGTGTTTTTTGTGGTTAAAACACTAAAACATGTGTGTAATAGTAAAATACATTGACAGAGAGCATTGATTGAAGTGAAATCATGCATAAAATACTATTTAGTTATTTATTATGTTTTTATAAAGACAACACATAAATATAGCAAGCAGTGATGTCAGAATGACTCCGTAAATGGTTTTTTATGATAACAAAGCCTTTAAAAGAGTGTGTTCGGTTGTCAAAAGCCAAAAAATAATGTCTAGATTCCATGAAACATTTGGTTCATTACAATAGATATATTTTTAAAAATTTGGAACCTACAGCACATCATTCTGATTAATAGTTTTCCTGGGTTTTCCTTAGATGGGTTTATTAGTGTTTTAAAACACTAAAACCTGTGTGTAATGGTTAGAAAATACAAAAAAACAATAGATTGTTATTAAATCATGGAAAACCCACTTGTGAGTTATTTTTCACATATACTTGTCTAAGACATTCCAATCCAACATACACTATTATCATAATGCCTTGGAAGATAATTTTTAAAGGTACCAGAACCATTAAGAACGTGTTCTAGAGGATCAAAACTAGGAAAACCACATCATATTGCAATGAAATTTGAGGAAAATGACCATAGTAATATTTTAGAAATTAAGGAACTAACAACACGTCATTATAAGTGTTTTTATTCATATTATTATAATAAACACATTTTAGAGCTCTAAAACACGAAAACACGTGTCTGATGGTTAAAACCATAGAAAATGACCTCACATTGATGTGAAATCATGGGACTACCACCATTGTGTTTTTTTGAAATATTGGGCATGAATTTATATCAATGTCATTACCAAAATAATATCTAAATTTCATTAACATTTGACATAGACTTAGAAATTAATTAGTCTTTTATATACCCATCCCTTTTCAGTTTCATGTGTTGAAACATGTCTTAAATATGTATGTTTATTTTTCAAAAGTAATTTTCATTATAGATAATTATTTTTTAGGATAAAATTACCTCTTTATGAATAAATGAATAACAAATTGTACGTAAAAATTTCTATATATATTCTGTGTCTTTTCTTTTTCGCATTTCCTTTCCAAAATGTTCTAGTTTTTATTGTAGGTTACATATAACAACCCTGCTCTTTATTAGATACATAAACATGATTTATTACAAAAATATAACTTGATAAAAAAATATAATAACAAGAGTTCTTGTGTCTTTTTGTCTTATGATCATTACCTCACTAATTAAAACATTAAATACAACATCGATGTTGAAAACTTCCTTTACATGACAATTACATCCCCCCATACTTATCATTGCATGGGATAACTTGAGGACATGCATAAGAAAAGTGTGAGCTATAATTCACAGTAAGGGAATAGACATGGAATAATAATAGGATTAAAATAAATGTTAGAAAATAGGAATATCAATTTATGAAAAGATAAATATGAACATAAATGAATGATAATGAATGATAATCATAGCATGGAAATGTGGTAACAACACTTAACATGTAATTTAGCATGAGTCAGGGCTCATTTCCCATACAGCATGAGTAAACCCTCATTACACATGAAGTAGGAGTATACCCTCATTGAACCATAATTATCATGAGTCAACATTTGTTGCACATGACGTATCATTATACTGTTCTTTACCCAATGCATTGGAGTCCTATTTGGGCATGCCTTTCTTAAACATTTCATTTAATGAATAAGTGTGACACATGGATCATATAACATGGAATCAATCAAAATGATAAGTTACTCCATGATTAATTAATATGTAATAAATACATGAATGTAACATTAAATATGTATATTTTCATAAATGTGATTACCCTTGAAAGAGTCATGGGTAAGGTATTCACTACACAATGATCTAGGCTTGAAAAAATGCGATGCAATTTCGGCAGCATAACATATTGTCATAAGGATTCATGAAAATGGTTGATGAGAGTGAAATGGGTGTCTCATCATATGTACATGAAATGTACATTAATGGGTTTTTTATAGATACATGTCCCATCCAATGTAATGAAATTTAGATGCGTAATACAAATGAATTACTTGGATGTGAAAGAGGAGAGGGAAATTCCTCATGAAATGTTGCCATGGTAACGGGAGAACATGGGATGGATTAATGAGAGAGAATGGGTTATCCCATCATCCAAACATAAAGATGGTATCATGGTAGAGGTTAAATATCATATCCCAACATTTTTAATTGAAAACAAAAGGGCATAACAACTTATTGAAAATTGGAAAAAAATGGGATGGAAGAAATCCCTTACATCGAAGTGAGATACCAAAAGCATTGGAGAGGCTAGAGGGAGGATTCATGAGAGATTGGGAACTATGTGGGGATTATAGAGAGAAGAGGGATGGGGTTGGTCGATCTCCAAATGCATTGAGTCAAGAGGATGTGGGAGCTTTGGTGGGATTATATAGGAAAGGGGATATAATGCTTTATTATTTAGGTTTGGGACAACTCATATTAAACTAAACAAAAACACAAACCAGACCATGGTTTTTTCCAATGATTTTTTCCAAAGGGGAGTGGAAAACAATATTTTATAAGTCCAATGGCCGAACTTCTTAAAATAATATTGTTTCTTTTATGGAGGGGAGTCAAACTCTAAAGGAAAACAATTTAAAATGAAAAAATGTTTTATAAGCCTTGAAGGGTCAACTAATTCATTGTAAAATAAATAAATCAAACCCAAAATCCCATAATATTAATTTGAAGACATATATTGGCAGATAATAATTTATATTGTATTTTATTATATCACTATTGGGTCATTATGATGTCTTTAAACACATTATAAATTTAAATGGTATTTATTTTTTACCCCAAAATTCGACTGTCTCAGAAAATTACAAAAAATTCACTGTTGGGTAATTTTGACGTCCTGATTCCAAAAAATAATATTCATTTTATACAAATAATTTTCTAAATATTTAAATTTTTTACTTTTAAAATAAAAACAGACATTTATAGAAATTTTTTGTGATTTGACAAAAACATCTTTCAATCCTTAACAAAAAATTACAATTACATTCATAAAATTATATGATAATTTATATTTCATAAAAATTATTTTTATATAATTAATAATATTTTATTAATATATTATTTAATTTCAAAATCCATTAATTCATCAAAATATATTTTTAGTTTAATATTATAAAAATACTCTTTGTGCATTAAAACTATTCACAAAGTAACAATAATAAAAAGAATGTATATGCTCTATAGAAGAATAATGTACATAATCATAGTAGTAGGGTCTTGTTACATAACACCTTAAAACACCCACATAAGACCTTTGGGTATGTTGGGTGGTGGTACCGGACTTGTGGTGTGGATCAGATTACACTGCTCCACTTGTAATCTTTATCCACTTCCACTTCTCTCGTAGGTAGTTCTACTCACACAAAACGTATTTAGGATTGGCTTGTCCTTAGTCAAGAGTGAAGTCCAATTATGACACCTCTTTTCCAAGCTCCGACAAACTGGCTTCATATAGGGCGAGTCTACTGGATGTGGCCATTGCTTCCTTTTTATGAGTAAATTGGATTTGTTAAAAAACTATATTTATACTGATCATGTGATCACTGTTCAATGACTATATTATCAATAATACCAATTCTTAATGGTATTTTAAAATCCAAAACCTAGAACCAAATAATTTCATATATATTACAAAAACATAAGAATATATTTAAATAGTCCACACGGAATTTTCATTAATAAATTTTTGTGTCATTACAATATTCCCCCCTTAAGAAATTTGGCCCTTGAAATTTCCTTTTCCCACTCTAAAACAAATGCGGGTAACATTTCTTCATCACTTCTTCTGATTCCCACATAGCTTCTTCAAACTTTTGGTTTCTCGATAACACCCTGATGAGGGGAATTTTCTAATTTTTTTGAACTTTTTTATCTACGATCTAAGATCTTCACTAGTTTCTCCTTGTAAGAAAGCACATCCCCTAGTTGTAATACCTCTGAAGAGAATACATGTGAAGGGTCTGGTATGTACTTACATAAGAGGGATACATGAAAGACGTCATGTACATTGGAAATGGTTGGTTTAAGTGCTAGTTGATAGGTCATAACCCCAACATGATGTAGAATCTCAAAGGGGAAGATGTACCTAGGACTAAGCATCCCTTCCTTTCCAAACCTCATGACCTTTTTCAACAGAGATATGTATTGAAATAAAATGTCTCCAACTATAAACTCACAGTCTCGTCCATGACTATCGGTATAACTCTTCTGTCGACTATGGGATTCCATGATATGATACAAAATAGTTTTCACCTTCTCCACATTTTCTTCGACCATTTATGGTCCTAGCAGCTTACGCTCACCGACATCATCCCAACATGCTGGTATTCTGCACCTCTTGCAATACTGAAATTCATAAGGTGTATTCTGATGATTGAGTTGAAACTGTTATTTTAGGAAAATTCAACCCGAGGAAGATGTTGGTTCCACTCTACTTGATATTCCATATAACATGATTATAACATATCCTCCAGTCTCTGAATAGTTCACTCGGATTGGCCATCCATTTGAGGATGATCAGAAGTACTGAAGTTCAGTTCAGTATCCATAGCATGTAGAAGAGTCTTCCAAAACATAGTGGTGAATCTTGGATATCGATTGAATACAATTGATAGTGGTACACCATGAAGTCTTACTACTTCCCTGATATATATCCTTTCCAATTGATCCAATGTGAAATCCTGTCGAATTGCAATTATGTGTGCATACATTGTAAGAAGATCCACAATAACCCATATTGAATTGTTTCCATCGCATGTGTTCGGAATAATAGTGACAAAGTCCATGGTTATGTTCTCCCATTTTCATGCTGGTATGGGAAATGGTTGCATCATCCCCTTAGACTTCTGCCTTTCTACCTTCTCTGGTTGACACACCAGGCACTTTGATGTATACTTAGTGATCTCTTTATTCATATGACCCCCCACTAATGCTCGGATATATATTGATTTATCATTGTGTTTCTTGGGTGAATAGGGAAATTCTAACTATGTGCATCATCCAAAATTTTCTACTTCAACTCCAGACTTGATGGAACACATTTTATTTTCCCAAATCTCACAATTAATTCTTTATAAACATTGATTTCCGAGGATTTCCCTTTTTTGATAGCTTCTACACTCATCTAAATTCCCAAATAATAATTTTTAGAATCTTTTATCATTTCTAAAAGAGACTGTAACACCCCAAACATACACGATACATTTCCCTTTGAATAATTAAATAGCTTGAATTGTATGGATCTTCGGCATTCTAACACACCGTCACCAATCAAACTAGGCGTTATTAATCTTAATACCCACTTTTGAATTTTTTTAAAATTTATTTTTTAAAATGGCATTCATTTTTTAATTCAGAATATCAAAATTATCTTAGGGTAAAAAAAAATTTCTTTTAAAAAATCATTCAATTTTTGATCACTAGTGAAAAACACTACGTTTTTGGTTAAAACCGATATTTTTATAATAATTATTATTTATTTAAATTCATTTTATGTCAAAATAGATACATAATACCTATATATGTTCTATTTAATTCATTAGAGGCATTTTATAATATGTTTAGATATATAAAAAATTATTGAATTTTTTAACGTATTTTACCCACTTCCTAGGAGCATTTCCTAATTTTCATAATAAAAAATAATACCTCTTCATTGAGTTGAATTTAAAAAATCCGAGATACATGGTTTATATTATTAACTATTATGTGTTTTAATAAGTTGAAAATAATTTTTGATGAATATAAACTTTTGACTTTTATTTACCACGGTTAAAAGTAAATAGGGTAATTAAGGATAAAAATGATACCATAATTACCTTATGAAAAGTAGTAATTACAATTGGATAAGATTAATTCGACCTGAATAATCCATAGGAATAAAATATTATCCCCTTTGGTCTAGTAGGATTATATTATGAAATTTATTATTATATTATTTAATGAAGAGTTAAAAGAGTTAAATTCAAATTTTAATAACTAAACCATTTTTAATATGCGGTTAAGCACAATATAAATTAGACTATGAATATTAATTAGAAATTATAAATGATTTAATACATAATTGTATTTTATTTATAATTTTTATACATTATATAATTTAATTTATTTATCACACAATGATGACCAATCAGTTACCTTATTAATGAAATATTAAAATAAATGATATTATAAATAACCAAATAAATTCAATTTGATACTTTTGATGAATTCCCATTATTAATATTTTAATATGGCATGTTAGGGTTGATTAAATAATTTTTTTGATGTAAATATTCTGTTATGATTTTTACAAAAATCAAATACAAAATAGTGTCAAAATTGACATAATTGAGTTTTTAGCACAATTAATATATTATTAATAGATATAATATTCCTAATAATATAATGTTCAACCCGAGGACATAGATAACGTTATATATATATTAAAAATGAACAACATGGGGTTCTCATGGATTTTTATATTATGTTTATTAAAAATAAAATATAAAAATAAAAAGAGACATGGTAAATGTCAAACTAATTATGTTAGAGTTAAATCTAAAAGATAAGGTTAATATAGTGACCAAAACATGCCTAAAACCTATTAATTGAGAGTGTTTCAACCCATCGCGACCTTTTAATCTAAATAAATCATTTTTGAGCCATTATCTACCAAAAATTATTTTATTATAAAATAATATTTCAATCTTTTCCTAAAGTCACCCTCACCTCTATTATAGAAGGAAAATTCCCCCTCTTAATTTCACACCTCCAAGTCCTTTTGTCTCTGCCATCCCCTGCCCACATATCCTTCCAAATATCATTTCGTATTCCCTCTAGGCCTTCCTGTAGTCCTAAAGTGATCCTATGGATCCCTTTTGATCAAATCAAAATGAAGAACCTGAAGAAGAGGTAAATATTTCATCACCTCTTTCATGTTATTTTCTTCTTCCACTTCCTCTTTCTTAGTTGTTTCCATTATAAATTAATTATTCCAATATCTATTATATACATTACTGTTATTATAAATATGGTACAACCATATTAATTATTCTATCCATCATATAAATGACAAATTCACTATATGTGCGTACATACGACTTACCGTCTCCACGCCGTGGTGAAGTTTGTTATTCAAACACTACATTATTTTGGATGGGTATAATAAAGAATTTAACTAAATTAAATAATAAATATTACATTTTATTGATTCTTATATATTATATATCATCCAATTACATTTTATTTTACAATCCATATAATGATATTATTGATTGTGCATACATACGTATTACCGTCTCCATGAACGCGATGAGATTCATTCCCCATCAATATCATTCAAGAATTATTTTAATTTTTTGATTACAAATAATGTTTATGAACATGATATCATTATGTATATGAATCTAATACATCCTATCCATAACAATCATGGATTACGTAACCAAGCATATAATGGAAAACGAATTAGTTACCACTAGAAACGATGATACTACTGAAATATTTTTAACAAAGAAACTTGGAGGGTCATATATGATATCATATATATGTATATAGTTCCTGTAAATTTAATAACATTCATTTAACTATTATATAGGATTTTAACATACCCACAACAAAGATAAATTATAAGGTAAGGTTAAATATCACAATCTCTTTATTATCTACGGTTGTTTTTACGTATCTATATACTGGGACCTCTTTATAATCGACATCCATGTTCTTAAAAAATTATTTTGAAACATTTTTACTATTTACTATACTATGGGTTAATTTCATTTATACCCTTGATTTACTTTTTATAATATAGTTTTAATGGAATCTTTCCGTCATTATCCAAACAAGGTACTTTACGACATTTTTGACAAAATTAAGGTAAGAATGTCTTTTTTAACTTATACGGTGGGTGTGGATATTTTTCATCATTATATCATCATTGATGCTTCCCATAGAAGCTTATAAGAATATTTTAAAAATAATTGTTTTCATTTATAATTATATTACTTTTAAATAATTTCAAAATAGAAAGAGATATTTCTCTAGAAAGGTTTTGAGGTCATCTTTGTGAACCTCCTCTGATGGATTTTAAGCATGTTTGAAGTTGTTTTTTAATACCAAAAATTCATATTTTATTAATGGTTCTTTGATATGTTTTACTATTGATGTGTTATTTTTAAACCTTTAATGGATTATGGATAATGTATGGAAATCACTTAATCTTGTTTTATGATGAATTTTTTTTATGTTTAAAACTTTTTATATGAGGAATGAATTGGACATAGGATGTGACCAATTGAGCCTGCTAAAGATCCTCGATGCATCAGTAGGTCTTATGTGACAAACTAGTGCCTTGGATTTAGGCCTTGAAAAAATATTATTTGTATTCCGGGCACAAGGCCTTGACTATTTGGTAATGAAGTCTGGCATTATGCATTCCATCATTATAAAAGTTTCTATTGATATTGCATTTTATTATTCGACTAGTGGAATATCCATAAGAATAAGTTAATGGAATTATTTGATTTTATCTTTTCATTATTATACTGAAGTTTTTGATAAAAAGGCTTTTGTTTTAGTCTTATACATTTCCATAAATATTTATGAATATTTATGAATGTTTCTACTATTTTTTTATCATTATTGAGCATCTCAGATCACCCCTTTATAAGTTTTATTTTTTCCAGGATTTGAAGAATTTTTTTGGGTTGACCCGCAGGGATATGATAAGCATATAAGTGTGTTAAAATGGGGACAAAATGTTGTTTCTGTTTTTATTTCATGGTATAATGTAAAACTTATGATTTTTTCTATTATTTTTATGGCAACTAAACTGATCGGTACTTCAAGATTTGATCCCTTGTGATCATCCCAATGTTATGTAATAATGCACAGACTCTTGGTAACTGGGGTAGGGGTATTACTGTTGGTATCAGTGGAAGTTTAGTACAAACCCAACATGCAACATTTATAAAAAATCTGATTAGAGAACACTACCCTACAATTGACTTTGAATTTTAGTATAAAAAAACTTCCTAGAATTTTGGTACAGTAGATATTGCATGAGTTTTCAAAGAAATACATCCATATCTAGATTAGAGTAGGTATAGGTGGCTCTGGCTCTGATGTACTAAGGAGTAATACCTAAAAACAATGGTTTGATCGAATGAGAACACGTGCATGACAATGGGCCTTGCTGCACTCTTTGTGACGACACTCTCAGTGGATATTCTTAGGATAATTCTCATTTTCATTACAAACCATCATGAAAGGTTTATGAGTATATACATCGTCAAAGAATATATTTTTTTGATTATGGATTATATCTATAAGATGTTCAATTTATGTTATGTGTTTTACTGGTTTGTAATTATGTATTGTGATTCATAAACAAATATAGTGTATGCCAATGTTTAGAAATGGAGCCTAGTGGAAGGAATGGAAAACGTATCAACGCACGTTATCCATTTAGGGATTTCCCTACAACTCAAGATAATTATAGTAGATCTGGTGATGAAATTGGTGCTAATTGGCTTATCACCATACTGGGCCAACTCACTCAGGTTACGCATAATAACAGTACACGTATGGAGGTACCTTATCCACAATGTGGAGGATCTATGTTAGATCTCTTAATGAGGAAACAACCACCATCATTCAATGGGAGTAAAAATCCATTAGTAGCTAAGAAATGAATAAATTACTTAGAGGAAATATTTTATGCATTGGAGAGTTGCGAAAGGGAAAAATTTGTCAAAGTATTTGATGGAGTCAAGAATGATGGAGATCAATGGAGGTCATTTATCCTTAACAAAAACAAAAATGAAGAAGTACAGAACATGTAATGTAGGGAGTTTATAGAGATTATCATAGAAAAATACATTCCTTGTGACCATAAATTTGATATAGAAAGAAAATTTCTGAGTCTCAGGAAAAAGAATGACGAGAATGTCGCAAAGTATCAGGATAACATTAAAAGGATAGAAAAGAATAAAACAGATTATATACATAACCCCTGGAGTAAGATTGAATGATTATTTGATGGGTTAAAACCATTTCCCTGTTGATCATTATACTCACAATCCTTCTCATCGTATGAAGATATTGTCTCATGCGCCATCAAGAAAGAAAAGTAATTCTCTATGCCTTATTAAATTATAGAAAATAAAGAGAAAAAGAGATCTATTAAACACTTTAGAAATGGAAAATAATGGGAATAAGGGAAAATTTGAATATCCATCATGTGGTATAGTTGGGAAGAAACACCATGGTACATGACTAATGTGAATGGTAGTCTGTAACAAGTGTGGTGAACAAGGCCACCATGTTCGTGATTATTAGGGACATAAAGAGGTTTTCAATGTTAAATTTTAAAATTGTAGAGAAAAGTGTAATTATGAAAATGAATATCCTAAGCTGCAAGGGAACATACATCAAAAAAGACCAAGGGAGCAAGGCCAAGAATATGAAATCACTACTACTGAGGTTGAAGCTTCGAAAGACGTGGTGGAAGGTAATTTAATGGTTTCCTCATGTTTAACCAATGCTTTATTTTATTTTGGATCATCACATTGTTTCATATTTTCCCAATTTTTTTTTGAAAAATAGATATTTTCAATTTGACCTAATAAGGGAGATGTCTGTCAAAACACAGAACAGAAGTATCGTTGCAACAATGTTTTGTGAATCAATTCCCATTAGGGAATATGAATTTTCTTTATCTAATGATCTCATCGTTATACCCATGATATAATTTCATATAATCCTCGGTATCTAATGGCTTTCAGACCATGACGCATAAATTTATTTTAAGAACAAGGAAATTACAATTATCAATTATGATAACGTGTACCTAATCTTTAGAGCAGAAATGTCACCACCCTATTCTAATCTATATCCACCCCAGTATCTCAACTAAATTCAATTATTGTGGAGGAAGAGAATAAAATAACTTTGGGTGGGGAATGTAATGTTCAAATATAGGATTTACCTATTGTTCAAGAATATGTTGATGTGTTTCTAGAGAAGTTATTTGGACATCCTCTAGAATGAAAAATTGAGTTTTCCATTGATTTAATTCCTGTTTCAAGGCCTATATCTAAGAACCATTATAGAATGACCACTGTGGAATTAGTAGAACAAATGAAACAACTAGAGACATTGAGTAATAAGGGATTTATTCTCCCTAGTGTTTCTTCAATGGGATCCCCTGTTCTTTTTGTTAAGAAGAAATATGTATATATGAGGTTGTGCATTGACTATGAGGATATAAATGCTATAAAATTAAAGAACAAGTACCCCTACCTCAGATTGATGATTTATTTGATCAACATACTGGAGCTCAAATATTTTACAAAGATTGACCTTTGATTGGGATATCCCCAGTTTTGTGTGAAGATGGAAGTCATTCCAAAAACCCCATTTTGAACTAGGTACGGGCATTACGTGTTTATAGTAATGCATTTTGGATTGACAAGTGCACCCTCTATTTTCCTGGATATAATGAATAGAGTTTTCAAGGAATATAATAATGGCTTTAAAGATTTATTTATTGATGATATCTTGGTATACTCCAAAAGCTATGAATATCATGAATATCACTTGCACATTCTCCAAAGGACTCTTAGAAGAAATAAATTATATGGGAAGTTTAGAATGTGTAAATTCTGGTTTCATGAGATTTATTTTCATTCCCATATTGTCTCTATGGATGAATCTATATTGATACTTCAAAGTCCAAGGAAATCCAAGAATGGCCAACACCAATGATTATTACTGAGCTACACAGTTATATTGGTTTAGCAGGTTATTATCGACGTTTTGTCCATAATTGTGCCCGATTGGCAAACCCATTAACCAAGATCACATATAAAGGGCAAAAATTTGATTGAAAAAAAGGGTGTGAAGAATATATCAATGAACTGAAGAGAATATTAGTCAATGCTCCTATATTAACTCTTTCATCGGGGAATGAGGGGTTTGTTATTTATATTGATGATTTAAAGAATGAACTTTGTTGTTTCCTTATGCGTAATGATAGAGTTATTCCATATGCATCAGGACAGCAAAAAATTCATGAAAAAACTATCCATCTCATGATATTGAGTTAGAATCTATAATCATTTTACTAAAAAAATGGAGACACTATCTCTATGGTGAAAATTAGAGATTTATACTGATCATAATTGTTTGAAGTATATTTTCTCACCAAAATAACTCAACATAAGACAAAATAAATGACTTGAACTACTAAAGGATTATGATTTCACTATACACTAACACCGGGTGAAGGTAAATATGGTGGAAGATGCTTTGAGAAGAAAGTATCATGGAGTTTTGAAAAAGATGAGGGTTGAAAAGGATCATATTTTGACGGATCAAGTTAATAGGTATAAGGAAATAACCATGGAAGGTAAAACATCAATGCTTTTTTAAATAGTTTCCAAACCATCTTTACTAGAAAGGAAGAAATGTTATCAAACTGATGATGAGGAATTGAAGAAGAAAATTAAAGTTGTGAATGATAGGAGATTGTTCAACTTCATATATAAAGATGGAATTTGAAATTTGGAAGGAGACATTGTGTTCTCGATATACCTGATCTAAAAAAGGAATTGTTGGATGATGCTCATAGATCCAATTTCTCTATACACCCTGGTAGCACAATGATTTATTGATATTTGAAAGAACATTTTTGGTGGGCCACCATGAAGAGAGGGATTTCTGATTTTGGTCATGATGTATGGTTTGTGTACAAGTGAAAGCTGGAGGGAAACAACATGGAGGAGTTATGAAACCTCTTCCCATACCTGAGTAGAAATGGGACAATATTAAGATCAAAATTTTCATGTGGCTACCAATGACTCCAAGAAGGAATGATGCAATATGGGTCATTTTTTCTCGTCTTACCATGTCAGCACATTTTATTTCTACTAGAGACGATTTTCCTCTTGAACGTATGGAAAACTATATATTAAATAAGTTCTAAGACATCATGAATTACCCCTATTGATTGTTTCTGACCATGATCTTTGTTTGAAATCAAGATTTTAAAAAATTCTTTAGAGAGCTCTGCATACTAAACTTCATTTGTGCACTGCATTCCACCCTCAAATCGATGGACAATCATAACAAACATTTCAAAACTTAGAAGACTTGTTGAGATCTTTCTCACATGATATTCAAGTTACGTGTGATCAATATTTACCTCTGGTAGAATTTTCCTATAACAATAGCTTTCATTCAAGTATTCAGATGGCACCTTATAAAGCTTTATATGGAAAGATATGATGAACACCAACATGTTGGGATGATGTTGGTGAATGAATAATAATAGGCCCAGAACCTGTTGAGGAAAAAATGGAAAAAGTGCTGATTATCCAAACCCACATCAAAGAAGCCCATTATAGGGAAAAGAGCTTTGCTGATAACCGATGGAAGGATTTGGAATTTCACATAGGATACCATGTTTTCTGGAAGGTATATCCATGGAAGTCTGTTATACATTTCTATAAATATTGTAAATCGAGTCCCTGGTACATCATACCTTTCAAAATTCTCAAATGAATTCAAGTTATATATTACCTTTTGGAAATGCCACCAAGTATCTATAATTTTTATGATGTCTTCCATGTAACATTGTTGGGAAAAACATGCTTGACCCAATGAATGTACTCACATATGATGAAATCTAATTAGAACCTGATCTGTCTTATTGTGAGGGGCCTGTCAATATTCATTATACCATAGAACAAGTGCTGAGAAAAAGGACGACTCATCTGGTAACAGATCTATAGAGAAATCATAAGATGGCAGAGGGACTTGGAAACCTGAAGAACATATGATTAATATCCACCAGATTCATTTTAGACAGTAATATTCTAGAAATTCCATGGAAGAAATTTCTTTAAGAAGGTTAGAATGTGACACCCCAAGCTTCCATGGTACGTTTCCGTTTGAATAATGCAATAGCTTGCATTGTACTCAACTTCAAAATTCTAACACACCACACCCAATCAAACAAGCTGTTATAAATATTAAAACCCACTTTTATAAATTTTATAAATTTTATTTACTAAAATGGGCTTCATTTTTGAATTCATAATATCGAAATTTGCTTATGGTGAATTTCTTTTATTTTTCTAAAAACATTCAATTTTTGATCAATAGTGAAAAACACTGCGTTATTGGTAAAAACCAAATTTTTCATAACAATTATTTTTAATTTAAATTAATTTTAAGTAAAAATATATACATAATACCTATACATGTAACACCCCAAGCTTCCACGGTACGTTTCCCTTCGAATAATGTGATAGCGTGTGTTGTACGCAACCTCGAGTTCTAACACACACCACAACTAATTAAACTAGCCGTTGTGAATAGTAATACCTACTTTTTGAAATCATATATATTTTATATTTCAAAATGGACTTCATTTTTGGATTCGGAATATCGAAATTATCCTAGGGTGAAATTTTGGTACTTTTCGGATAACTTTTATATTTTGATGAATAGTGAAAATTACTAAATTTTAATTAAAAACAACTTTTTTAATCAAAATAATTAATAGTGATAAATTGTGATTTTGAGTGGTTTTAAAGTATATTTAGAATATATTTTTACCATTTAATATAATGTTGGTCATTGGACATAATTTTACAATTAAACCGAACATAAACAAGTGTCAATCTTTTGATAGTTATTATCTCTTAAAAACACGCTTTTTGTTTTGACAGCGGGAATTAATTTTAAATTAATTTCTGCCACTTCTGTGTTTTGAATTTAGGAAAATGGATTCCATATTTGGAATCAGGATGTTCAAATTGTGTAAATAGGTAACTTTTATTTTTAGACATTTTGAATAGTTACTGTGGTAAATATTTTATTTACCATGGTTAAAGGGTAAATCCGGTAAATAAGGGTTAAAAAATAATATTATAATAATACAAAATTACCCTAAAACGTGTCCTAACCTTATTGGTGGACACATACCCGACCATGAGCATCCTTGGGTCAATTTGGGGACCCCATGGATCCACTTGTAAGTGATAATGACACATTATATTAATAAAGTTAAAATAAAAATAAAAATGGCATAAGCTTACATCTTTTAGAAGAACAATTTTTACATAGGGTTATACATGTTGGATTTTAGATTATAAATATTCATTAGAAAGCTAAAAAGATTTCCTACATAATGATATTTTATTTATAATTTTTAGACATTGAATAATTTATTTTATTAATGACACAATAATGATGCAATGTTTACCTCATTAATAAATCATTTAAATAAATAAGATTATAATGATTAAAATATTATCTAAAACCTGTCCAATTCTTATTGGTTAATGTTATTTAGAATATGAGTCATCTTATCTTCGACCTCAATGATTTTTGGACCATTATAAACCGAATACAAATATATTATAAATTAATACTTTCACACTTTCCTAAAGAGCCCCTCCTCTCCCTTATAAAAGGAGACCACTTCTACTCATTACTCACAACTCTCAAGCCACTTGGCTCGTCCAAACTCTGCCCAACTAAGCTCCCCACATCCCTCTCCTCCTCCTTGAAGCTTCCCCTTAGGCAGAAAGCATTTCAACAAGTCCTTTGGTTCTAACCAAAGTGAGTTACCTAAATTAAAGGTAACGATTTCTCTTAAATTATTTTCAATTATTTTGCTTCTCCAACCCCCAAACTCTTTTTATTTCCTTTCTTTTGTAACAACACCAGTATCCTCAATATACTAGGATGTTTTTATAAGAAGGATTCAAACTACACATACACACAACTCCATCTAATGGATGATGAACATAATGTTTCTGTGGATGGCAAACTAACGCCTCACGAAACGATGATTGTTCAAATACATCTTACCGCCTCTCATGGTGGCCATTATGATGTCACTGTAATTAAATATGATATTAATGATATATATTTTATATATAAGCTTCTGTAATTCCATTTTATTTCATACCATTATTCGTTTCATGTTGTATATACATACGATAATTTCATTTGAGGAAGTGCGGACTACCGCCCCCTTAAAATGATATGACTCGTTCATACCACACATGGAACGTATAAAGGATGGTGTTAATGAACTTAAGTAACATATATAAAATATTATATTATACTGGAATAGTAATATACCTATGTATCATTTGTATTCGATTCTTTTAAAATAAAAATTAAATGGAAGTAGCGTTCGTGCGTACGTACGGACTACCGTCTCCACGAACGCGATGAGATTCATTCTCCATCGTATCCATTCAAGTATAATTATCATTTAATTATTTAAAAATGATGTTTAAGGACTTGATATCATTCTGGATATGAATAAGATACAACAAACATGACTTATGTAACAAAACATATAAAGAAAATGAGTAAGTTAACACCCGAAACGGCGATAATACTAAGATATTATTATCAAATCAATATTAAAAGATCATATATGATATCATATTAATGTATATGATTCTTGTATAATTTAGTAACAATTATTTCACTATTATACAGGAGGTTAACCTACCCCAACCAAGGAAAAGTACAAGGTAAGGGTTATTTCACAATCTCTTCATTATCCGAGGTTGTTTATACGTAATAATCTACTGGGATATCTTTATCATCCACATCCATGTTTCTTAAAAATGTATTTCAAAACATTTTTACTATTTACAAGAATATGGGTTAAAGTCATTTATACCCTTGTTTGACTTTTTCTAAGAGGTTTATAAAGGAATCTTTCCGTCGTTTTCAAAACAAGGTCCATTTTAACCTTTTCGACAGAATTGAGGTAAGAATGTTTTTTTAACTTATACGGCGGGTGCGGTTATTTTACGCCGTTATAAAATCTTAAAAGCTTCCCTTACAAGCTTATAAGAATATTTTCAAAGAGAATGTTTTATTTTATATGGATCTTAAATGATTTCAAAATAAAAGGAGATATTTCTTTTAAAAGAATTTTGATTTCATCTATGTCAACATCCTTTGATGGATTTTAAGATTATTTGAAGTTGATTTATTATGATACAAAACTTCTATATTGTATTGAAGGTTTTGTGATATGTTTGACTGTGGATGTGCTATTTTTATACCATTCATAGTTTATGGTGAAAGTATTGACATTTCGTATGCTAGTTTTAATACGAATGTTTATGTTATGTTTAAACCTTTTCATATGGGAATGCATTGGACTTAATAAGTGACGGTTGGAGCCCGCTATAGCTCCTCGATGCATCGGTAGGTCTCATGAGACAAACTAGTGTCTTGGCACAAGGCCTTGACAAAATCTTATTTGTAGTCTTGGCACGAGGCCTTGGCTATGTGGTTATGATAGTCTGGCATTATGCATTCCAACATTATGAAAGTGGTAATTGATATTGCATGTGATTATTCGATTAGTAGAATATCCATGTGAACAAGTAAATGGCATTATTTCATTTTACTTTTGCCATACTATGTTGAAGTTCAATTTTAAAAGGCTTTTGTTTTAGTAATTCATTGCCTTAAATGTTTATGCTTATTTTGAATGTTCCGCTATATTGTTATCCTTACTGGGCATTTGAGCTCACCCCTTTTCTATGTTTTATTTTTCCCAGGTAGTGAAAAAGTAATTTATGAATGACTTGCAGGGATATTATGAGGGTTTAATAGTGTGGATATGAAGACTTTGTTTTTGTAGTAGTTTTTCACTTTGAAATGTAATGTAAAACTTTATGATTATATCTAGTGTTTCCAAGGCTACTAAACCAATCGGTCTTTCGGGATTTGATCTTTCTTGTGATCATGCCAATGTTACGAAGTAATGCACCGACTCTGGGTAACTGGGGTCGGGGCGTTACAGTTGGTATCAGAGGAAGTTTAGTACAAACCTTGGAAGCTAGATTTAGATAAACTCTGAGTAGAACACGTAGACCTAAGATGAACTTTGAGGATTAGTATAGAAGAACTTCCTAGAATTTTGGTATTGTAGAGATTTTGTGAGTTTTCCGAGCAATACATCCCTGTCTGGATACGAGCAGGTAGAGGCGGCTCTGGCACAGATGTACCTAGGGGTAAAACCCGAAAACACCGCTTTGAGCTAGACTCGAACGGGAACTGGTGCACGACAACGGGCCTTGCTGCACTCTTGGTTACGACACTCCCGGGGGATATGCTTAGGATAACTCTCATTTTCTTTACAAATCATTATGAAGGGTTTATGAGTATATACTTCCTCAAAGAAAACATTTTTATGATTATGGATTATATCCATAAATAGTTCAATTTATGTTAAGTGTTTTATAAGTATGGGATTATGTATTTTGATTCATAAACTGATCTAGTTTATGCCATTGTTTAGAAATGGCGCCTAGTGGAAGAAATGGAAACCGTATCAATGCACGCACTCCATGTAGGGATTTCCCTCCTGCTCAAGATAATTATAGTGGGGCTGGTGATGCAACTGGTGCTGATCAACTAATCACCATACTGGGACAACTTACTCAGGTTATGAATAATAACCTTACCCGTATGGAGCACCCTGATCCGCAGCGTGGAGGATCAATGTTAGATCGATTCATGAGACAACAACCACCAACGTTCAATGGGAATACAAATCCCTTAGTAGCTGAGCAATGGATATTTTCCCTAGAGAAAATATTTCAGGCTTTGGGGAGCAGTGAAAGGGAAAAAGTTATCATGGCAGTTTACCGCCTCACTGGAGATGCTGATCAATGGTGGTCATTGATTCAGAACATGAAGGAAGATGATGAAGTATCAAATATGGAATGTAGGGAGTTCAAAGATCTGTTTTTAGAAAAATACTTCCCTCGCGACCATCGAGCAGATATGGAAAGGCAATTTCTGAGTCTGAGACAGAAGGAGGATGAGAATGTCACAAAGTATGAGGCTAACTTTACAAGGTTAGCGAGGTACGCTGGTGATTATATTCGCAACCCAAGAAGTAAGATTGATCGTTTCTTTGATGGGTTAAAACCATTTCTCCGTCGAGCATTAGTCTCACAATACTTTTCATCGTACGAAGACATTGTCTCATGTGCTATCAAGACCGAAAAGGAATTCTCTAAGTCTTATGACTTTAAAGCAAAGCAAGAGAAGAAGAGACCTGCTGATCAATCTGGGAATGGAAATAAGGGGAAGAAGGGAAAGGTTGAATATCCATCTTGTGGTAAGTGCGGGAAGAAACACCCCGGTGCTTGCCTGAAGGGAATGGGAGTCTGTTACAAGTGTGGTGAAAAAGGCCACCAAGCTCATGATTGCAAGGGGAAGAAGGAAGCTACCAACATTCAGTGCTACAATTGCAGGGAGATGGGGCATTATGCAAATGCATGCCCTAAGCGTCAGGAGAACTTACCTCAGAAAAGGCCAAGGGATCAAGGCCAGGCTTATGCTATCACTACTGCAGAGTTAGAAGCTCCAAAAGACGTGGTGGCAGGTAATTTAATGGTTTCCTCAAGTTTAGCAAATTCATTATTTGATTCTGGATCATCGCATTGTTTCATATCTTCCCAGTTTGCTAAGAAAATTAGATATTTCCAATTTGATTTAATAAGGGAGTTGTCAGTTAAAACTCCTAAGGGAAATATCATTGCAACAAAGTTTTGTGAATCAGTCCCCATTAGAGCACATAAATTTTCTTTATCTGCTGATCTCATCGTCATACCTATGATTGAGTTTGATATAATCCTCGGTATGGACTGGCTTTTGGACTATGATGCGAAGATTTATTGTAAGAAGAAAGAGGTTACGATTCTTGATGATAATGATAAGGAGCACCTTATTTTTAGAGCAGAATCGTCACCACCTAATTCTTATTTAGATCCACCCCTAGTAGTTCAACTTAATTCAATTATTGGGGAGGAAGAGAATGAAATAACTATCGGTGAGGAAAGGAATGTTCAAATAGAGGATGTACCTGTTGTGAAAGAATTTGTAGATGTATTTCCGGAAGATTTACCTGGACATCCTCCAGAACGAGAAGTTGAGTTTTCTATTGATTTGATTCCTGGATCAAGGCCTATATCGAAGACCCCTTATAGAATGGCCACAGTAGAGTTAGTCGAACTAAAGAAACAACTAGAGGAATTGAGTAATAAGGGATTTATTCGCCCTAGTGTTTCTCCATGGGGAGCCCCTGTTCTTTTTGTTAAAAAGAAAGATGGATCTATGAGGTTATGTATCGACTACAGGGAGATCAATGCTATAACAATAAAGAACAAGTATCCCCTACCTCGTATTGATGATTTATTTGACCAACTGCATGGAGCTCAATACTTTTCAAAGATTGACCTTCGATCTGGATACCATCAGTTGTGTGTGAAGAAGGAAGACATTCCGAAAACAGCATTTCGAACCAGGTATGGGCATTACGAGTTTACTGTAATGCCGTTTGGATTGACTAATGCACCATCTGTATTCATGGATCTGATGAATAGAGTTTTCAAGGAGTATCTCGATGAATTTGTGGTAATATTTATTGATGATATATTGGTATACTCCAAAACCTACGAAGATCATGAAAATCACTTGCGCATTATCTTGAAGACTCTGAGGAGGCATGAATTATATGGGAAGTTTAGCAAGTGTGAATTCTGGCTTCAAGAGATTTCTTTTCTTGGCCATATTGTCTCTAAAGATGGAATCTCTGTTGATCCTTCTAAGACCAAGGCAATCCAAGAATGGCCAGCACCTACGAGTATAACTGAGGTACGTAGTTTTATTGGTTTGGCAGGTTATTATCGACGTTTCGTCCAGAATTTTGCCCGATTGGCTAACCCATTAACGAAGCTCACACGTAAAGGGGTTAAATTTGTTTGGACAAAAGAGTGTGAAGAATGTTTCGAAGAACTGAAGAGAAGATTAGTCAATGCTCCTATATTGACTCTACCATCGGGGAATGATGGGTTCGTCATTTATAGTGATGCATCAAAGAAAGGACTTGGCTGTGTCCTTATGCAGAATGATAGAGTTATTGCCTATGCATCACGACAGTTGAAAATTCATGAACAAAACTATCCTACTCATGATCTCGAGTTAGCAGCAGTGATCTTTGATTTGAAAATATGGAGGCACTACCTCTATGGTGAAAAATGTGAGATTTATACTGATCACAAGAGTTTGAAGTATATTTTCTCACAAAAATAACTCAACATGAGGCAAAGGAGATGGCTTGAATTACTCAAGGATTATGATTGTACGATACACTACCACCCAGGGAAGGCAAACAAGGTGGCAGATGCTTTGAGTAGAAAAGACCATGGAGTTTTGAACAATATGAGAATTGAAAGGGATCCAATCTTCATGGAGCTAGTGAAGATGGACATGGGAATAACCAGGGAAGGTCAAACATCAATGCTTTTTCAAATGGTTGCCAAACCATCTTTACTAGAAAGGATTAAGAGTTCTCAGACTGATGATGAAGAATTACAAAAGAAGATTAAAGCTGTGAATGATGGGAGATTGAGAGACTTTGCGTATGAAGGTGGAATTTTGAAATTCGGGAAGAGACTTTGTGTTCCCAATATACCTGATCTAAAAAGGGAATTGCTGGATGATGCTCATAGTTCCAATTTCTCTATACACCCTGGGAGCACCAAAATGTATAGAGATTTGAAGGAACATTTTTGGTGGGACAACATGAAGAGGGAGATTGCTGATTTTGTGTCAAGATGTATGGTTTGTCAACAAGTGAAAGCTGGAAGGCAACAGCCTGGAGGAGTCATGCAACCTCTTCCCATACCAGAGTGGAAATAGGACAATATTACAATGGACTTTGTCATGGGGCTACCAAAGACTCCTAGAAGGAACGATGCAATATGGGTTATTGTTGATCGTCTTACCAAGTCAGCACATTTTCTTGCTATAAGAGAAGATCTACCCCTGGAACGTCTAGCAAGACTATACATTAATGAAGTTGTGAGACTTCATGGAGTACCCCTATCGATTGTTTCTGATCGTGATCCCCGTTTTACTTCAAGATTTTGGAAAAGTCTTCAGAAATCCCTTGATACTGAACTTCATTTGAGCACTGCTTACCACCCTCAGACAGACGGACAATCAGAACGGACTATTCAAACCTTAGAAGACATGTTGAGATCTTGCTCACTTGACTTTCAGGGTATGTGGGATCAATATTTAACTCTGGTAGAATTTTCCTATAACAATAGCTTCCATTCGAGTATTCAGATGGCACCATATGAAGCGTTATATGGAAAGAGATGTCGTACACCAACCTGTTGGGATGACGTTGGTGAAAGAAAACTTGTAGGCCCAGAACTAGTGGAGGAAACGGTGGAAAAGGTGAAAGTAATCCAAAATCACATCAAAGCAGCTCAAAGTAGGCAGAAGAGCTATGCCGATAATCGAAGGAAGGATTTGGAATTTCAAGTCGGTGATCATGTTTTCCTGAAGGTATCTCCATGGAAGGGAGTCATACGTTTTGGTAAGAAAGGTAAATTAAGTCCCAGGTACATCGGACCTTTCGAAATTCTAGAACGAATTGGGGTTGTAGCTTACCGATTGACAATGCGGCCAAGTCTCTCCAAAGTTCACGATGTGTTCCACGTATCTCTGTTGAGAAAATACATGCCTGACCCAACGCATGTACTCACCTATGAGGAATTAGAACTGGAACCCGATCTGTCTTATTGCGAAGAGCCCGTCAGGATTCTTGATACAAGAGAACAAGTACTGAGAAACCGGACGACGCGTCTGGTAAAAGTTTTGTGGAGAAACCATAAGATGGAAGAGGCAACGTGGGAACCCGAGGAACTTATGATGAAGAACCACCCGAGTCTTTTTATGCAGTAATACCCTAGAAATTGCGAGGACACAATTATTTGAAGGAGGGGAGAATGTAACACCCCAAGCTTCCACGGTACGTTTCCCTTCGAATAATGCGATAGCGTGTGTTGTACGCAACCTCGAGTTCTAACACACACCGCAACTAATTAAACTAGCCGTTGTGAATAGTTATACCTAATTTTTGAAATCATATATATTTTATATTTCAAAATGGACTTCATTTTTGGATTCGGAATATCGAAATTATCCAAGGGTGAAATTTTGGTACTTTTCGGATAACTTTTATATTTTGATGAATAGTGAAAATTACTAAATTTTAATTAAAAACAACTTTTTTAATCAAAATACTTAATAGTGATAAATTGTGATTTTGAGTGGTTTTAAAGTATATTTAGAATATATTTTTACCATTTAATATAATGTTGGTCATTGGACATAATTTTACAATTAAACCGAACATAAACAAGTGTCAATCTTTTGATAGTTATTATCTCTTAAAAACACGCTTTTTGTTTTGACAGTGGGAATTAATTTTAAATTAATTTCTGCCACTTCTGTGTTTTGAATTTAGGAAAATGGATTCCATATTTGGAATCAGGATGTTCAAATTGTGTAAATAGGTAACTTTTATTTTTAGACATTTTGAATAGTTACTGTGGTAAATATTTTATTTACCATGGTTAAGGGTAAATCCGGTAAATAAGGGTTAAAACAATAATATTATAATAATACAAAATTACCCTAAAACGTGTCTTAACCCTATTGGTTGATACATGGTCGACCATGGGCATCTTTGGGTCTATTTTGGGACCCCATGGATCCACTTGTAAGTGATAATGACACATTATATTAATAAAGTTAAAATAAAAATAAAAATGGCATAAGCTTACATCTTTTAGAAGAACAATTTTTACATAGGGTTATACATGTTGGATTTTAGATTATAAATATTCATTAGAAATCTAAAAAGATTTCCTACATAATGATATTTTATTTATAATTTTTAGACATTGAATAATTTATTTTATTAATGACACAATAATGATGCAATGTTTACCTCATTAATAAATCATTTAAATAAGTAAGATTATAATGATTAAAATATTATCTAAAACCTGTCCAATTCTTATTGGTTGATGTTATTTAGATTATGAGTCATCTTATCTTCGACCTCAATGATTTTTGGACCATTATAAACCGAATACAAATATATTATAAAGTAATACTTTCACACTTTCCTAAAGAGCCCCTCCTCTCCCTTATAAAAGGAGACCACTTCTACTCATTCCTCACACCTCTCAAGCCACTTGGCTTGTCCAAACTCTGCCCAACTAATCTCCCCACATCCCTATCCTCCTCCTTGAAGCTTCCCCTTAGGCAGAAAGCATTTCAACAAGTCCTTTGGTTCTAACCAAAGTGAGTTACCTAAATTAAAGGTAACGATTTCTCTTAAATTATTTTCAATTATTTTGCTTCTCCAACCCCCAAACTCTTTTTATTTCCTTTCTTTTGTAACAACACCAGTATCCTCAATATACTAGGATGTTGTTATAAGAAGTATTCAAACTACACATACACACAACTCCATCTAATGGATGATGAACATAATGTTTCTGTGGATGGCAAACTAACGCCTCACGAAACGATGATTGTTCAAATACATCTTACCGCCTCTCATGGTGGCCATTATGATGTCACTGTAATTAAATATGATATTAATGATATATATTTTATATATAAGCTTCTGTAATTCCATTTTATTTCATACCATTATTCGTTTCATGTTGTATATACATACGATAATTTCATTTGAGGAAGTGCGGACTACCACCCCCTTAAAATGATATGACTCGTTCATACCACACATGGAACGTATAAAGGATGGTGTTAATGAACTTAAGTAACATATATAAAATATTATATTATACTGGAATAGTAATATACCTATGTATCATTTGTATTCGATTCTTTTAAAATAAAAATTAAATGGAAGTAGCGTTCGTGCGTACGTACGGACTACCGTCTCCACGAACGCGATGAGATTCATTCTCCATCGTATCCATTCAAGTATAATTATCATTTAATTATTTAAAAATGATGTTTAAGGACTTGATATCATTCTGTATATGAATAAGATACAACAAACATGACTTATGTAACAAAACATATAAAGAAAATGAGTAAGTTAACACCCGAAACGGCGATAATACTAAGATATTATTATCAAATCAATATTAAAAGATCATATATGATATCATATTAATGTATATGATTCTTGTATAATTTAGTAACAATTATTTCACTATTATACAGGAGGTTAACCTACCCCAACCAAGGAAAAGTACAAGGTAAGGGTTATTTCACAATCTCTTCATTATCCGAGGTTGTTTATACGTAATAATCTACTGGGATATCTTTATCATCCACATCCATGTTTCTTAAAAATGTATTTCAAAACATTTTTACTATTTACAAGAATATGGGTTAAAGTCATTTATACCCTTGTTTGACTTTTTCTAAGAGGTTTATAAAGGAATCTTTCCGTCGTTTTCAAAACAAGGTCCATTTTAACCTTTTCGACAGAATTGAGGTAAGAATGTTTTTTTAACTTATACGGCGGGTGCGGTTATTTTACGCCGTTATAAAATCTTCAAAGCTTCCCTTAAAAGCTTATAAGAATATTTTCAAAGAAAATGTTTTATTTTATATGGATCTTAAATGATTTCAAAATAAAAGGAGATATTTCTTTTAAAAGAATTTTGATTTCATCTATGTCAACATCCTTTGATGGATTTTAAGATTATTTGAAGTTGATTTATTATGATACAAAAATTCTATATTGTATTGAAGGTTTTGTGATATGTTTGACTGTGGATGTGCTATTTTTATACCATTCATAGTTTATGGTGAAAGTATTGACATTTCGTATGCTAGTTTTAATACGAATGTTTATGTTATGTTTAAACCTTTTCATATGGGAATGCATTGGACTTAATAAGTGACGGGTGGAGCCCGCTATAGCTCCTCGATGCATCGGTAGGTCTCATGAGACAAACTAGTGTCTTGGCACAAGGCCTTGACAAAATCTTATTTGTAGACTTGGCACGAGGCCTTGGCTATGTGGTTATGATAGTCTGGCATTATGCATTCCAACATTATGAAAGTGGTTATTGATATTGCATGTGATTATTCGATTAGTAGAATATCCATGTGAACAAGTAAATGACATTATTTCATTTTAATTTTGCCATACTATGTTGAAGTTCAATTTTAAAAGGCTTTTGTTTTAGTAATTCATTACCTTAAATGTTTATGCTTATTTTGAATGTTCCGCTATATTGTTATCCTTACTGGGCATTTGAGCTCACCCCTTTTCTATGTTTTATTTTTCCCAGGTAGTGAAGAAGTAATTTATGAATGACTTGCAGGGATATTATGAGGGGTTAATAGTGTGTATATGAAGACTTTGTTGTTGTAGTAGTTTTTCACTTTGAAATGTAATGTAAAACTTTATGATTATATCTAGTGTTTCCAAGGCTACTAAACCAATCAGTCTTTCGGGATTTGATCTTTCTTGTGATCATGCCAATGTTACGAAGTAATGCACCGACTCTGGGTAACTGGGGTCGGGGCGTTACAATACAAGTTCAATGTAATTCATTAGAGTCATTTTATAATAAGTTTAGATATATAAAAATTTTATTGAATTTTTTACCGTATTTTACCCACCTCCTCGAAGCATTTGCAAATTTTCATAGAACATAATTTTACCACTTTTTTGAGCTGAATATCAAAAATACAAGAGACACGGTTGATATATGTAAGTTAAATCTAGTTCAATAAGAATAATATAATTTATGGTGAATAGTAATTTTTCACTTTTATTTTCCACGGTTAAAAGTAAATAGGGTATTTAAGGGTAAAATGATATCATAATTACCCTAACCTAAGTACTAATTCAATTTTATTACAGTAATTTGAACAAAAAACTTTAGGAGGAAAATATGATCCCCTTTGGTCCACATGGATTTGATTAGGACATTTATTATTATTTTATTTATGGAAGAGTTAAAAGAGTTATATTCTATGTTAAATAACTAATTAATTTTTAATATAGGGATACATAACATATAAAGTTGACTATAAATATTCATTATAATTCTAGAAGGATTTACTAAATAATGGTATTTTATTTATAAAATTAGACATTAAATATTTTAATTTATTTATGACGCAATGATGATGCATTAGTTTCCTTATTAAAGAAATATAAAAATAATTGATATGATAAATAGTCAAATAAATGTTATTTGAGGCTTTTGATTAATTACAATATTTTATAGGTTAATATGACATTTAAGGGTTAATTAAATAATTTTTTTGACGTAATCATTCATTTATGATTTTTACAATAATCAAATACAAAATACTGTCAAAATTGACATAATTGAGTTTCAAAAACAAATAAATTATTATTTATTGATATAATATTCCAAAAAATATAATATTCGACAAAAGGACATAGATAATGTTATATTTATTAATAATTAACCCCATGAGATTCACATGGATGTTTATCATATGTTTATTATCCATATAATATAAAATTACAAAGAGACATGTTAAATTTCAAACTATTTGACAAAGAGATAAATCTAAAAGGTAAAGTTAATATGGTGAACTAAACCTATCTAAAATCTATTAGTTGAAAACTTTTTGACCCATACCCACCTTAGACTCGAAAAAAATCTTTTTGAAGCCATTAGAAACCTAAAATATGTTTATTATAAAATAATATTTCAAGCTTTTCCAAAAGTGACCCTCACCTCTTTATAAAAGGGAACTTCCCATTATCATAGTTTCACACCTCAAAACCTTTTGTCTCGGTCAAACCCTACCCAAATATCCTCAAAAATATCCTCCCTTCATCCTAGAGGCATTAATTTCATTATAAAGCCAACCTATAGAGACATTTTGATCACATCAAAAGGAAGAACCTGAAGAAGAGGTAAATATTTCATAACCTCTTCCATGTTCTTTTCTTCTTCCAATAACTTTTTCTTTTTTGTTTCCATTATAAAATAATAACTACTGTTTCTTCTATATAATTTGATGTTATTATAAAAATTTTATAACCATATTCGTTATATCTATCCATCCTATAAATGAAAAAGTCACCATACGTGCGTATATAAGGCTTACTTTCTCCTTGTTGTGGTCTAGTTTGTTATATAAACACTTCATTGTTTTGGATGTGTATAATATTGAATATAACTTATGAAAATACAGAATATAACAAGTTAATGATTCTGTATATATGATATATCATCTAATTAGATACGATTTCACCATCAATATAATTACATTGTCGCTCGTGCATACGTAGAGATTATCATCTCCAAGAACATGATGAGATTCATTCCCCATCGTAATCATTCATCAATAATATTAATTTAATGATTAAAAATAATGTTTATGAACATAATATCATATTTATATGAATCAAATACATCCTACCCATAACAAAAATGGCTTTCATAATCATGCATATAAAGAATTATGAATCAGTTAACACCTGAAATGATGTAACTACTGAAATATTATTAACAACGAAATATTCTAGGGTCATATATGATATCATATTTTTCTATATAGTTCTTGAATAATTTAATAAAACTGATTAAACTATTATACTGGACGTCAACGTACCCTCGACCAGGGAAAAGTACATGGTAAGGGTTAATTTCACAATCTCATTATTTTTCGAGGTTGTTTTTATGTAAGTATCTATTGGGACTTATTTATCATCTTCATACATGATTCATTAAAAAGTATTTCAAAAGATTTTTACTATTAACTGGAATATGGGTTAATATCAATTATCCTCTTGATTTAATTTTTATAAAATGGTTCGAAAGGAATCATTCTGTTTTTTTAAAACAAGGTACTTTATGACATTTTCAACAAAATTAAGGTACAAATATCTTTTTTTAACTTATACTGCGGGTGTGGATATTTTCTGTAGTTATATCATTGTTAAAGCTTCCCATACATGATTATAATAATTTTTTCAAAATAAATGTTTTCTTCTATAATTATATGACTTTTAAATGATTTCAAAATAGAAAGAGATATTTTTCTAAAAATGATTTCATAGCATCTAAGTCAACATCCTTTGATGGATATAAATCACGTTGGAATTTGATTTATTTTGATAAAAAACATCCATATTATATTTAAGGGTTTTGTATATGTTTGACTATGTATGTGTTATTTTTACACCATTCATGGTTTATGGATAATGTATTGACATTTCAAATTCTAGATTTAAGACTAATGATTATGATATGTTTAACACTTTTCATATGAGCAATGCATTGGAATATGTAAGTGATGGGTGGAGACCGCTATATCTCCTTAATGCAATGGTATGTATCATGAGAAAAACTCGTGTATTGACACAAGGACTTGACAAAATCATATTTCTAGTCTTCTCTAAAGGCATTGACTATGCGGTTCTGAATTCTGGCACTATGAATTCCATCATTATAAAAGTGGCTATTGATTTTGCATGTGATTATTCGACTAGTAGATTATCCATGTGAATAAGTAAATGAAATTATTTGATTTATCTTTTCCATATTATTCTAAAGATTATCTTTAAAATGATTTTGGTTTATTCATATACATTGCCTTAAATGTTTATGCTTATTTATGAATGTTTCTGCTATATTGTTATCCTTATTAATCTTCTAAGCTCACCCCTTGCTATGTTTTACTTTTCCCAGGATGTGAAGAAGTATTTTATGGTTTAATTTTAAGGATAGTCTAATGATATAAGTGTGTTCAAAAGGGAAAAAATGTTGGTGATTTCTTTATTTCCTAATGTAGTGTAAAACTTATGAATGTATCTAGTACATTAAAATCAACTAAACTGATCACTCTTTCCGGATTTGACTACTTGTGATCATGAAAATGTTATATAATAATACACTGACTCTAGGTTATAGGGGTTGGGGCATTACCGATATGGTTGAGAAATCATTTGTGAAAAGATTGATGATGTTCCCTTCTTTAATAATGTCATGTCCATCTTCATAAAATCTAAGAAGATTAGGTCCTTCTCAATTCTCATCAATGATATAATTGATGGGTCCTTTTAACATAGAGAATCTTCCACCTTGTTCTCTTTCACATGGTTTCAATGGATTGAGTAGTCTTATTTATTGATTAGTTCTTGCCATATTCATTGGTGTCAGTTCTACTATATTCGTATAAATATATATTTGAGGATTTTGTGGTCTGTATATATTTCACAATTCTCCCCAAAGTGATAATGATGACAAATTTTAAAAATCGAAGATCATTGAAGCCAACTCCATATCATGATTGGGATAATTATGCTCATGAACATTCAATTGCATTGAAACAATGGAAATGACTTTGTAATTTGGCATCACCACACAGCCCAGGCCCTTCTTTGAATCATTACTGAACACTACAAAAAGTTTTCCACTTATGGGTAGTGTGAGCACAGGTTTAGTGATAAACATCATTTTCATCTCCTTGAATCATTTTTCACATTCATAATTCTACAAAAACATTACTCCCTTCCGAGTTAGCTTGGTATAAGGATTGGAAAGTCGTGAGATATTTCACACAAATCGTCGATAATATCTAGAAAACCCCATGAAGCAATGTATATTGTTACCAATGTTGGCCTTTTCTATAACACTATTGCATCTATCTTGGAGAGATCCATATATATCCCATTGTTAGTGATAATATGTCCCAAGAATGAGACCTCCTGCAACCAGAACTCACACATGTCGTACATTGCATTGAGCTTCTCTATTCTCTAGGTCTCTAGTACAGTTATTAAATTCACCTCATGATCCTCCATGGTTTAGATGTATATTAGAATATCATCTATAAGGACTACCAGAATTTTGTCCAAGTAATCTCTAAAGTATATATTCATTAAGTCCTTGAAGTTTTATGGATCATTAGTGAGCCTGAAAGGAATTATTATGAATTCATAGTCCCTGTATCTTGTACAAGTGCAGTCTTGGGGATATATTCCTTCTTCACCATTACATGATATTGTCTTGACCAAAAAGCTATCTTGGGGAAGTATTCTGCTCCACACAGCTAATCGAACTTGTTATCAATTCATGGAGAGGATACTTATTCTTTATCGTGATTCCATTAAGATCATGATAATCGATGAAATGGTGCATTGACCAATCCTTCTTCATGATGAAGAGGACTAGTGAAACCCATGGTGAAGCACTTGGGCGTATAAACCCTTTATCCCGATTATTCTGTAGTTGTTTCTTTGGCTCTATATGATCCACAACAGCCATTTTATACAGAGTCTTGGATATTGGGAATGCTCCAGGTATAAGATCAATTAGGAATTCAACATCTCTTCTTGGAGGAAGGCCATACAATTCCTCAAGAAACACTCAGCTAATTCCCTCACAATATACATGTTTTCAAGGATGGATTCATCCTTAGACTCAATCATATGAGCCAGATATGTTTCCTCATAGGGAAGTAATATCCATGCTTGAGATGATAAAACTAAATAAGATCCATCATCCTGCTTTTACTTGTAAAAAATCGTGGGTCAATTCTCCACATGGAGAGTGATTTCCCTCTAATGGAAATTTATGTGGGCTCTATATAGTGATAGTCAATACATTCTAAGAATTGCATAAAATTCCACCATATTTAGTATGATGATGTCTTCCAGGAAGTTTAATCCACCGCTTATGACAGAGGAGGAGTAATATTTATTGGATGCAATGATTTCCCCATTTACCACACTCACCGAAAACTTTAATTCCATGATTTGTGGTGGTTTTGGGATTGTTATACTAATCTTTCAGGATATAAATGAATGCGTAGAACCTGAATCAAAAAGAAAAATCTCGATTCTGGAATTAATAACTAGAGTACCTGTCACCACTTCATTGTTGGGGTTCACAACTACAGTAGTGATGGAAAAAGCTCTCCCTTGCTGCCGTGGAGGTTTATGGTTTCCTCTAGAAACACTTGTCTTAGAGAATGGATTTTCAAGATGCAATTCTTCTTTTCAGTTAATGAAATGAATAATGCATTGAGAGTCATACGGAGCATTCCTCTCCTCTGTCACAGCCACAGGTTTTTTCGGATAGTTGTTAACTACTAGGGGTCCTTCTCTTCCACACCTAAATCATTTCTCATCCCCTTAAGGCAATTCTGATCTGCTTCTTTCTATAACTTTGGAATGTGGGGTACTGAATTTTCATAGGACTGTATGATTTATCCAACAGACTACAAGAATTGAATTCCACCTTACACTTCTTATCCACATGATTACCCTGAAATTCATGGATCTCCATTTCATCATTGAGGGCACATCAAACAATTTCCTCATAGTTATCGACGTCATGGATCAACAGGTATATCCTCATGATAGGTTTCATCCCACTAAAGAAGCAGTCAACCTTGCATTTTGGTGTAATGACAAATCCGAAAGTGTATCATGCAAGACTTGTAATGTTTGCCTCATAAACTATGTCTGATTTTTCTTCCTATTACTTGAGGGTGAGGATGTTCATTTACTTTTTAAGTTAGAGGGTGTGTGAAAATTATTTATCAAAAAACATCTTCCATAAATCCTTCCATTCCAATTCCATGATTGCCTCCACAGGCTTCATATTTTTTATCAATTTACACCATTGATGGGATTCACCCTACATACGATAAGAAGATAGAAGAACCTTATATAGTTTATAACATTGTAGGATGGAGAAGAACTTTTCAATAGAGTAGATCCATTGTTCAGTGATTGAGGGATCAGATGATCCATTAAATGTAGGAGGCCTTTTTTTATGAAGCTCTTGATATCAACTTGTTCATTATTAGGGAGGGTTGAATATTCCTCATGACCCATGTTTCTATTCAATTCATGAGATAACTGAGAGAGTATCATGACAAAGACCGTGATTCATGCTCTCATTGTATTGGGCATCTCATTAGAATAGTTATCACATGGGTCTTCACATCGGTTGATAGCCCAAGTCATCCTATTACTATCCATTGGCTGGAATATAAGGAAAGTTAGGGGTAACACATAAAGGTTAATCCAAAAATAGATGACTTATAAATATTTTTTATTTCCTTTTCTTATGATCTATAGGCTCAAATCATTGTTATCCATGATCTACATTCTAACATATATTATTAGGGGAATTTTTTTTATTCCCTCAATAATGGTTCATACTATGCTTGAGAATTAACCAATCCATATCCCCTGGGATTTTCGTAACCTATAGTGCAGTAAGGCCAATTTTTGTGTACCGGGATACCAGAGGTCAAGACGGAAACTCCATGTTGGGGTTTTCACCACTAGTTACATCTATTCCAGACCCGCATCTACCTACTTTTATGTATACCGGGATTTATTTCCTTGATAAACACTTAAAAAATACCCAATTAAACATAATTTCATTTTTATTATACTTAGTCTTGTCTCTAAGGATTCTCGAGGTTTTTCTAATCATAATCCCAGAAATAACTAAACATATCCTCTGATACCCACTATAACAACTCTAATCTTTATTAAATATATAAACAAGATTTATTACATAAACACCAATTGATACCACATAGAATATCAAGGGGACAAGTGTCTTTGGGGATTAGGATCATTAGATAACAACTTAAAACCATAAATACCATATCTTTATTGAAAAATTCCTTTACCTGACAACTACCTTCCCTGTTACATTGCATCGCATGGGATAACCCGAGGAAAATAATAAGAAAAGGGTGAACTATAAAGCCCTAGAAGAAATAAAAATGGGATAACATGAATATTACAATAAATTTTTGACAATAGGAATATCAATGGAACACAAGAGAGACATGAACATAAAGAAATAATAAAGCTTTTACAATTAAAATTTCATAAACACTATTTCTAACTTATGCTGGCTAAAAGCATTCAACAAAACATGGATTCGGCCCTCAAGATTTACTCTTGTTTGGCGTAATTCTCATCATAGAATCCACAATGAGGTTTTCGAGAAATATTTGGGGATTCATCTTTGTTCTCGATGTCAATAGCCTTTTTCTATCTTGTTCTATATCTGCAGCTCTTTGGGATTATATTATTGATATTTTTTATTGCAGATGGTTAATTTTGGATTATTTCAGCTCTCAGTTGCAACATTGTGTTGAATTTGATTCTTCTCAACAAATCAAGAATCTATTTTTGGCTATTGTTGCTGAGTTTTTTAATGTGATCTGTTATGATAGGAATGACATAATTTTTAATAGATGCTCATTTAAGATTTATGTAGGTAAGGTTCGGATTCTCATTTCCATTCGGAAAGCTTCCTAGATCGAGAAAGCATATTGTGATAATTATGTTGGGGACTTTAAGATCCTGCATCATCTTCGGATCACTGGTGTTTACAGATAGCCTCTCTGCTCCTTTGAGGTCTTTTGGCAGGCTTCATTTCTAGGATGGATCAAGGTTAATGTCGATGGTGAATCTAAAGGCTACCCGGGTCAGGCTGGTTGGGGTGCTATATTTAGGGATTACCTTGGACGATGTAAAGGATGCTTCTTTGGTAGCTGTGGTATGGCCTAAGCTCTGGAGACTGAAATGATGGGAGTTATCCATGCGGTTGATTTTTTCAAGCATAAGGTGTGGAACAATATCTAGATTGAAAGTGACCCAACCACTATCGATCAAGCTATTTGGAAGGGGGTGATGCATATTCCATAGCCACTCCCCTCAATTTGGATAAATTGTCATGATTTTCTCAATGATATTAACTATATATCCACTCATACATTTTGTTAAGAAAACAAGATTATAGATGGTTTCTCCCACAAGGGCGTCAATTAGGACATTACATGGAAAGACGATTTGCCTATTGATTTGTTCCAATTTTTTGATAAAGATTGTAATAAGATTCATTCCTTTAGACTCATGTAATTTGTTTCTTTATTTTTCAATAAATTTTACCTTATTCTTAGACTGAGGCACCACCATTCTATAAGAATCATAACATGGAAATGTTTCAACCACACATAAAATGGAATATATCATGATCCAAGGCTCATTGCAAATGGAGCATGAGTAAACCCTCATTGGACATGATGCTTTAGTAAACCCTCATTTCACTTGAATTATCATCAGTCAAAATTAATTTCACTTGAGGTATCTGATACTATACTTTACCCAATTCATTTAAGTGCTATCACGAAGAACACTTCTTAAACATTTCATTTCATTAATATGTGTGCCACATGGATCATATTACATGGAATCAATCAACATAAAATTTCATGAAATGATTATGTAATGTGGAATAAATACATGAAAGTACCATAACATATGCATATGTGTATAAAGATGAATACGATAGATAGAGACAAGGTTATGTTATTCATAACACAATGATATTGTATTGAAAAAATTCCCTGTTATTTAGGCGGCATAACGACGTGACATAAGGATTCATGAAAATGGTTGATGAGAGGGAAATTGGTTTCCCATAATATGTAAATGAAATGGAATTTATGGGGTTCATATATATACATGTCCCTATAAACTTAATGTAATTTTGACAATTAATATAACTGAATTAATTGGATGTAAAAGAGGAGAGAGAAATCCATCACAAAATTTCATCATCGTAATGGGTGTTCATGGGAAGAATTAATGAGAGAGAAAGGGGCCTCTCATCATCCAAACATAAAGAGAGAGGTATGGGGAAGGTTTGAAATAATATCCCAAAATTATTAATTAAAAAAGGGGACAAAAACTTAATAGAAATTTGAAAAAATGTGAAAAGAAGAAATCCCTTACTTTGAAGTGTGATGCCAAAAGCTTCGGAGATGAATAAGAGTGGCTTCTATTTAGCTTGGGGTACTTAGTGAGGATTTTAGAGAGATAAGGGTAGGTTTTTGTGGAACTCCAATTGATTTTAGTGAAGGGGAAGTTGGACCTTGGGTGGGTTTATATAGAAAAAGAGAGGGAATTCATTATTAGTTGGGTCTGGGATACATCACGTTAAACTAATCAAAACCACAAACCAGCCCATGATTTGTGGCTATAGTTTTTTCCACAGGTGAGTGGAAAAAAATATTTTATATGTCCAATGGCCTAACATCATAAAATAATAGGGTTGCCTATGTGGAGGTGAGTCACACTCTCAATGAAAACAATTTAAAAAGACACAATGTATTATAAGCATTGAATGGTCCACTAAAGCTTTGTATAATAAATCAAATAAAACCATAATCACATTATTTTAATGGTAAAAAATATATTGTCCGAACATAATGTTTATAGTATTTTATTATATTACTATTGGGCCAGTATGATTCCATAAAAGACATTATATATTTAAATAGTATATAAATTTTACATAAAAATTCGATTGTCTTAGAAAATTATGAAAAAATGACAGTTGGATAATTTTGACATCACGATTCAAAAAATAATATTCATCTTATCTAAATAATTTTCTAAATATTTTAATTTTTTACTTTTAAAAAAAATTGACATTTATAAAAAATTCTTGGGTTTTGACAAAAACAACTTTCAATCCTGAATACAAAATTACAATTCCATTCGTAAAATTATACAATAATTTATATTTAATAAAAATTAATTAAATTATAATAATAAATATTTTTTATAATATTATTAAATTCAAAAATAAATTAATACATAAATGTAAATTTGATAGTTTAATATTAACTAAAAATAATATCGGTTTTTAAAAAACTATTTTCAAAGTAACTATAATAAAAAGAATGTACATTATCTATACAAGAATATTGAACATAATCGTATTAGTAATTTTATGTTAAATATCCTCTTAAAACACCCGCATAAGACCGTAGTGGTATGGTGTGTGATGGTGATAGAGTCTGGGGTTTATCAGATAACATTGCTTGAGTGGTAATATCTATCAACTTCCACTACTCTCATTAGTTGTTCTTCTCGAGCTTAACGTATTCAAGCTCGGATTGGGATTGGTCAAGAGAAATTCTTAATGACACCATCTCCTATTCGAGCTCCAACAAATGGGATTCGTATGGGTAGAGTCTGCTGGATGAGGTCACCACTTTCTTTGAATGAGTAAATTTGATTTGATAATGCCCAATATTTATACTAATCATGTGATCACTAATTAACATCTATATTAGCATAGTACCAATTCATAATGGTATTTTAAAATCCAAAACATAGAACAAAATATTTTAATACATTTTACATAACAATAATAATATATTTAAATAGATCAAGAGGAATTTCCATTAATAAATTTTTGGGTCGTTACATTACATATGTCAATTGTAGACACGATGTTGATTATTCTTATATGTAACATTCTTTAGAAGGTAGATGTGATTTTTCATAGTTTATTTATTATGTATAAATTTTATCTATTATTATTCATCAAATATAATTAATTATAGTAATTTTTGACTTATGTCTTCATTTTTGTTGTAATCGACAAGATAATGTGGTCAGTTCCAGTTGAAGAAAATATTTGGTGGCAAATGGATGTAACAGTGTTCTTTGTGTGGTCATATATTCGTCATGGGTTATTGTCAGATATATTTTGTATGAATATTTTACAAACTAAGGTATGGGTTGGATGGGTTTATTAGTTGAATAATTTTTTGGTGTTTGAGATTTCAGTGATTGTGGATGGAAGTATATATGATTATTGTCACACTCATGTTTTTGAATTTTACCTCATCCCTATTTTGGTCGGGTTCTTGGTTATTTTCTTGGGAAATAGGTAATATATGTTTCAAATTTTGGGTCATTATTTCTTCAGATTGTTGCCCTTTCATTCCACTAGTTTTTTCATTTTCTCCCCCTCAAATTTTGGATGAAAATGAATATTTTTTGGGTAGATAAAACATGGAGCATGGTTTGAACACACAGTTCATTAAACCATACTACCAAACCGTGCACAGTGTCCAAGAGTTAAAAATGGATTTTGATCATTATTTAATCTAGAAATAAAAATAATGCACCACTGCTTCTCCCATTCGACCCTAAAATCCATGAGAGGCCTCCAATCTCCCTCAATATCCCTTAGAACACAATTTTTATTGGGGATTTTGTGGGGAAACATCAAGAGACATCATGTAAGTGACTATCTCTCTAGTTTTATCCTTCTCATTAGGGTGTCATTACACCCTTTCTTGTGGTTCTATGTTTACAACACCTAGGGTATCATCCTTATGGATTAACCATTGGGTTTTGGGTGAAATATTGTTGGTTGGGGTATGTTTCTACTTTCTTATGGTGTACTTGGGATACAGTTGATGTTTCACAATGTTTGGGGGGGGGTTGTCATCAAAGGAAGGTGGTTATATATATAAACACTATATGATGATTTAACATTATTTATTAAATTTTGGAGCATATTATTTGAATTATATATTGTGTGAAAATGTTGTTTTGAAAAATATTACCATGCTTTGGATTTTTAGGTGGCATGTTTATGATATTGGGGTTTTTTTCATGTCAACCCAATTGGTATCACTTGGTAATGTTTTATAATTTTCTAAATTAAATTATAAAAAGATGAAAAGGCTGTGAATTCTTATTTGGTGTGGTATTTGTGTGTGTTTCATTCAAAAAGAGGGATTTTGGGAATGATTTTGGTGTAAGTTCATGTTTTTTTCTTGGGATTTTTTATAAGTAATCAAAATGGTGTACTGAATGATACAAAAGTTGAAAATATTATTAGAAAACTAATTTTGTTGTTGAATGTTTTTAAATGGTTATTTTGAATTGAATTATTTATTTTTTATGTGTACCACTTTGGAAATGTCCCTTCAAATTGATAAAACAATTTTTATGTAGCAATGAATAAGAATTAAATTTTAACGCCAAATTTTGACAAGGCATTGGGTCCTTTCCATATGTATTCCCCATTGTATCATTTGGGGTTATCTTATGATTCATGAAATTGATTTGTTAAATGGTGTTAGGGATTCCAATTCTAGTTTTTTGTGGTGTTGTTGGGAGTTTGGCTGTAAAATAGGATTTCTGAATTTGTTTGGTTTGTAGAGACTTGTATCCCCACTTCCTGTTGTTGATAATATTTTTATTGGGATTATAGAATTACATAAAGGGTGTAAAACATTTTTGGGGTACTGTTTTTTATGTGTATGATTTAAAAATTGAGTTTTTAAGTGAAAATGGAATTTTAGAACATATGGAACTTGTTTGATCACAAAGAGGTATGCTCAGGTATATAGGTGGGCTGAATATGACTAATATTCAAGAGATTCAGTAGTGGATTCATCCCAATTTCACATAATAATATTTATGATGAAAATTCTAACTAAAATATGATTATGTTTTGGGAAAAATAGGACATTATGGAACCCCATCCTAGTGGATCATGCAGGATAAGGAGATTGGATATGGGTTCTTTTACATTGCGATACGATGTTCCAAGGGCCCCAAAGCTAGGAAGTGCCTAGTTGATTTTCTTATAACTAGTGATAATGGATTATATATTGTGTTCCATCAAAATAAAGAGTTTTTATTTGGTAATTTCATTAGCATGTCTATTTTCATTAAAATGGTTCATTATTTAACGTTCCCACTTCAAAATTGTTTGTATCTAATGTTGCATCCTTTAAAATAATTACTATCATTCCTTGTTTATGAAAACATGATATATTTTTGTATTATAATGTTTATATCATGTAATAATTTCATAGATGGTATCCTATTTCTCTTAGGAAGACACCCATCATATGCATTGGGATGTATGTAGACATGGTAATGTTTGGCTCAGGTAAGGGCAAGGTCTTTGGAGATAGTTGTTTGGGTTGATAGCCTCCTAACATGGGACAATGTTGTGGATATGGAATGTGGGTTATTCCCCTATCCATGTGGTGGTTTTCTGGATAGTCTTGAAGCTTACTTTTATTGGGTTCCCCTTGGGTTTTTTTTAAAATTATGTAACTCAATTCATAATTTTTCGGAAGACGTATTTGGAATAAATTTTTTGAGATTCGGTTTGATGATTATTGTTGGTTGTTTTATGAATATAAAAACTAGTTATGTCATTCCAAAAAATTATTTATGATACCCATGAACATATGCCAGCCCAATGGGATATGGAACCCCATTCATGACTTTCCATAGACTATGTCGGGCCCCAGTTCAGATGATAAGCAGGCATGGTTTGTGAAAATTATGGATGTATATGCTTTTATGATGGGTGTTTTTCTATTTATGTTTTATTTTATTAGAGATAAAAGATTTTATAGTTATATTTTATTCAATATTTTTTAAATAATTAAAAATTTAATGATATTTTTATCAATAGATTTTATAATGTGTAGAAAAATATATAAATTAAATTCCTTTTTAGTAGTAGTTTCAAATAACTAACACTATACATAACCCCATATAAATATAATAACTATAGTTATGTTTCATTTTTCAATTTTTAATTAATTGTTTTTAAAAAATTACTCTAAATAAATATGAATCCATGACTAAATGCCAATAAAACAAAAAATATAAAAACTGTTGCTAAAAGAAAAATTTGACACTAAATGACTGTCAACTGTGATATATGTATTGGTATATATAACCACCACTAAAATTATTAGTGGTACTTTAAACCACCTCTAATTCATTATTTTTGGTAGTATAGGTATCATGATTCCCCTGTTCAATTAGGATAGCGTCAGTGGGTAGTTATCCAGAGAATGATAAAACACCATCATGGTAGGAAATTTTAGAGGAACCTCCTTTTATAGGAGAGTGTGAACCAGACCTCCCTCCTTGGGTGGCTCTATAAGCTAATAAAGGGGAACCTTCATCTCACCCATAACATCCGGGCAATGATTATGAAGTTACAATAAAAGTTGGGACCAAAATTATGGTGGACCAAATGTAATACCCGAACATAAACATTACATAATCATGAATTATGATAATAATTCAAATTAAGGATCTTTTCAGGGTTTTAACGTCCATGAATTATGTCAAAACTTATACATAACAACGTTTATATTACATGTAGACACATCTATTGAGTTTTCATTTTTTCAGAAAGTAAAAAACTCTTAAAAAATAATCATGTTTAGTTCCATGTATTAATGAACATGACTTTTCTGTGATCCAATCGATGGCCATATTCCAATTTATGTCTTGGAAAAAAAACATTTAAAAAACATGGAAGGAGCATAAAAAGATCAATAAAGGATTAATAATTATATAAAACAATTATTTTTCAAAACAAAATCTAAACCATGAATAAATTATCATAAATTAATTCTTTTCTCTTAAAAGAAGTAGCAAAAACACTTCACTGAATGTAAGCTCGTTTCATTACCTTCTATTGTAACCAAAATATTACCGAAAAAAACCCATATAAATCAACATAAAGAATATAATGGTACCATGGGACATTAACATACTAAAATGGAAAAACCATATGATCAGATTACACACATATCACAAAATGGATTTTCCATACAACTGACATCCATACCCATTGAATTGGAGGTTATAACTTAACCACCCATCCTTGGTTTATCACAAAACCACCGGTCATTTGGTTTATCACATAACCACCCATCAAATGTCCATGTTCCTTTATCGAGTTATAAAACATAAAATAATACAAATATAAACATTTCACAAAGAACATTACATTTTCAATCAGTTGAAATTATTTCAAGGTGTTGAAAAAACAAATCTATTTTAAAAACAATTTTCAATACCGAAACACCCAAAATGGAATTATTAATTTCCTTTCCTTTAAAACCATTATGGCTTATGGAGGAACCCATATAATGATTATGGTGGAAGAGATGTCATTTTATCCACATATATTACAAACAATCATTTTAAAGTTTAGTAAAATGATTAATAAGAGAACAATCCCTTTGAATGAACGTAGAAGCTAAAGGGTTTTATTCTACACTATATAAATGAAGTAGTTATATATTTCTATATATTCCTTAATGAAAAGAGATTAAGACAAAGTCACATAAAAAGTTCTTTTTTAATGTAAAATAGTTGAATTATGTCTTTTCACTAAATGTACACATAAATAAAGTATAAACACGGTATCAGATATCAAAAGTTATTTCACTCATAATCATATCACGACATAATCAAGAAGTAGATGTTTAACCCAAACAATGGAAATCGGGTTTGGAAGTCCCCTTACATCAAGCTAGACATGTCTTGTAAGTTACTTATTCTTCCTAAATAATAAACATAAGTTAATTTATACTTGTTTCAGAACCATTTTCATGATTACCATTCCTTTTATATCACATAATTCATTGCTATAACAATTAGTTAATTATTTGAGTTCATATCAGACATTTTTTGGATGTTTGGAACTTTAGTAAAAAATGAACCAGTTATAATTACAAATTGTCCATCTGGACATAAGCCCATTATCTAAATAATGATATAAAGAATTTAAATATCATATATCTAGTATATATTTATTTTTAATACTCCATATTATTTGGATTTAATAAATCAAATGCATGGTTCATGGAGACAGTAAGCCATACGTACCCATTAACTCTACTTTCATTTATATTTAATATTTAAAGAAATTAACACTAAATCAATTAAATGTGTATTATAATTACATTATAATTTATATTTCATATATGTAACATATGTTCATTAATTTTGTCTTTTATACATTCCTTGTATATGAACGATTCATATGACATTAATGGGGCGTTACTCCACGATTTGTCAAATTTAATTATCGTATATATACAACAAAAAAAGCATAAAAATGTTCTAAATTATAAATACATAAGAAGAGAGATAAAATAAAAATAATATATATGTCATATATAATTGAAATTTCATCATAATTTCCACCATAAGAGTTGGTATGAGAATATTGAACAATCATCATTTCGTGAGGCAGTAGTTCGCCGCCCAGAGAAATGGTATGTTTTATATCCATTAGATGGGGGTGTATGTAGGTTTTGTTCAAATAATTCTAATAAAAAACAACCTAGAATATTATTGATACTAGTTTTTATATATAAACATTGAATAAAATGATCATTGGTATTGGAGAAGAAAATAAATGAAAAGAAAATGAGAGAAGAGGTTTCCTTTAAATTTTGAAACTCTCTTTGGCTTGAACAAAATTGAATTATTGAATTGAATTATGCCTTGGGGAGGGATTCTTGTAGGAATATAGGGATGTTAGGAGCCTAGTGGAGCTGATATGTGATGATCCAAGACGCTTGATAGGTGTTTGTAATCAGTTATAGGTGGTGTCCCTCTATAATACGGAGGAGTGGAAATTTTGGAATGTTTGAAAGTATTATTTTATTATAAAATAAATTTATATCTAAAAATTTCTCCATATCGTTTAATTTGAATATAAGTGTATTATTGTTTTACATTCGTTCAGAAAATGGGTTTTAGATAAGTTTAGGGAATAAAATTAACCTTATCTTTTAGATTTGACCTTTAGTTAACTAATATAACTTCTCTCATGTCCTCTTGTATGTTCGTACTATATAGTTAATATATAAACAATAAAATTCCAAGAGAACCAAAAATGGATCATCAATGACATTTATAACTTCATATATGTCAATTAGATGATTCTTATATTTTTAAAATTATTTTATCATTTAATAAAATAGTAATTATTTATAAACTCATTGAAGTCTATATATAAACTTTTCATATCAAGACATTTAAAAATCTCTAGCAACAAGATTCATTTCTAAAACCAACATTAATTAAAATATAACAAGTTATATTCTTCCATAAAATTTGTGGATGGAAAAAAAGTATAAAATTAAATTTATTTTAATTGTTATAAATATCATTTATTTAATTCATTCATTAATAGGGTGATCACTACATCACCATTGTGTCATAAATAATTTTATTTATTTGATGTTTAAAAATGAAAAATTAATTACCATGATGTAAGAAATAATTTTATATTTCAAATTATTATTTATAGTTGAATATATCACTTATATTACCCCATATATGCTTTTTCCTAAAAGATATATGTATAGGTTACATTTTATTTAACATTAAATCAATTATTATATAATGATACCTTCACTTACATGTGTCTCTTTGGGGTCCGAAAATTGACCCATGTATCCCAATGGTCTGAAATTTATCATCCAATAGGGTTATACCCATTGCTTGGGAAATTTAATTTTGTTATAAAAATTATGTTTTTCACTTATTTTCCAGATTTACCATTTAACCATTGAAAATAAAATATTTACTGAAGTTACTATTCATAATGTCTAATAATAAAGGTAACCTATTTAAAAAAATTAGTTCTTTTCATTCCAAAGATGGAATATATTTTTCCAAATTAAATACAAAAAATTGGGTGCAATTAATTAAAAATTAATTCCCATTGTCAAAACAAAATAGCACACTTTTAAAAATAATAACTATCAAAATATTGACAGTTTTTATGTCCCATTTTAATGTGAAACTAATTCCAATGACCAAATTTGGGTTAAAGGATGAAAATAAATTCTAAATAAACATTAAATCTAATTAAAAATACAATATAATCATATATAATTTATATTAAAACACAGTTTTGACATAAAATGCATCATTTTTCACTATTTTATAAAAAATTAACTTTATCCGAAAAATACCAAAATTTCCACAAAAGTAAATTTTGATTTCCTGATTGAAAAAAATTAATTTCATGTTTTTCAAATAGATTATATAAAAGTGATAAAAAATATATTTAAAAATGATTCTCCATCAAAAGGAGGTAAATCGTCTTTAAAAGAATATTATAGTATTTAATTCTTAAAATCAGATTCGTTATTATTGTAAGCCTCAAAATTTTATTGGATAAAAGTAAAAAAATTTAACAAACATGTGAAATCATATTTTAGTTATATATATTCAATCCATCCAATACAATGGAAAGGCATTAACTACCATTTAAAATAATATTAATATCTCATTATTTTTCAATATAACTCAATGATATGTGGAACGTATGATTTCAAAGAAACCCATTGTTGCATGTTGAGTATTGTAACGACCCAAACATTAATTAATAGAAATACCTCTTATCAAATTTAATGTCTCTTTATGTAAAATGTTTATATAAAATGTTATATTCTTTTGTTTTATGTTTTTGGATATTATAATATTGATATGAATTGTTACCATTGTTAATGTAGCCATTGAATAATGATCACATGATTAGTATAAATATAGGGATTTAACAAATCCAATTTACGCAGAGCTTCAATGGGTTAAGCTCAAGCGGGACCGCCTACAAGAGAAGGGGAAGTTGATAGAGATTATCACCCGAGCAATGTTATTTGAGCCACCCCGAGACTATGTCAACATCGCACACCATAGTCCTCAGTCTTATGCGGGTGTTATAATGAGTTTTATAACAAGACCATAGCAATATGGTTATGTACATTATTTTTGTTTATAATAATGAATATATTTTCATTATATAATTGTGACCTTGTAAATAGTTTTTAAACCACAAATAGTATTTTTACTTAATGTTCAACCAAGTAATCAATTTTGATGAATTAATAGATTTTTGAATTAAATAATAATTTAACAAAATATTATTATTTTATTAATTCTTTTATTAATTATAAATGATTGTATAATTTTATGGATGAAATAGTAATATTTATTAAGGTTTGAAAGTCATTTTTGTCAAAACACATGAATATTCCATAAATGTCGGTTTTTATTTTAAAAGTGATAATTAAAATATTTAGAAAATTATTTAGATAAAATGAATATTATTTCTGGAATCTGGACATTGAAAGTATCCAATGGTGAATTTTTCATAATTTTCTGACCCATTTAAATTTTTGGGTAAAATTTAAATAACGTTTAAATATATAATTTGTTTTATGACATCATAATAACCCAATAGTGATATAATAAAATACTATAAGCATTATGTTCAGCCAATATATTTGTTACCATTAAATTAATGTGATTTTGGGTTTGTTTGACTTATTTTACAAAGCATTAATGGACCCTTCAAGGCTTATTAAACATCTAATATTTTTAAATTGTTTTCCTTGGGAGAGTGACTCACCTCCACATAAACAATCCCATTATTTTACGATGTTTGGAAATTGTGTTAATAAAATATTGTTTTCCACTTCCCTTTTCCGAAAACCAGGGGGAAAAACCATGGGAAGGTTTTTGGTTTGGATTAGTTTAATGTGAGGTGGTTCAAACCTAAATAATACAGAATTCCCTCTCCTTTCAAATATAAACCCACCCAGATTCCCACTTTCTCCTCACTCAATGTCATTGGAGTCCATCCAACCACTAACCTACTCTCTCTAGAATCCTCCCAAGGTGACCCAAGCTCCCATGAGGCCTCTCTCAAGCCTCTCTCAAGCCTTTGGAATCACACTTCCAAGTAAGGGTTTTTCTTCCATTCTTATTTTTGACCAATTTTCTTAATGTTGTTATGCCCTTTTAATATCAATTATAAATATTGGGGTATGTTTTTTCACCACCACCATACATTCCTATTTATGTTTTAATGAAGGTATACCCCTTTCTCTTTAATTAAATGCCTCCCATGTACACTCGTTACTAAGCCAAAATTCTGAATGAAATTTCAATCTATTCTTATACATTCAAGAAATTCTTTTGTATCATAACTCTATATTCCATTTCAATTGTTGGGACATGTATCTATATGACCCCCTTGATGTAAATTAATGTATATATGATGAGACACCCATTTCCTTCTCATCAACCATTTTTATGAATTATATATTCCTGCTGTTATGCTGCCAAAATTCCACAAATTTTTCAAGCCAATGTCATTCTATAATGAATACCATGCCCATTTCCCTATCATTGGTATTCAACTTTATTCACATTTACTTATTGATCATAAATATTCTCGTATTAATTCCACATTTCTTTATCATGGAATAAATGATTTTGTTTTATGAATCCATGTTATATGATCCATGTGGAAAACTAGGCATGAAATGAAATGTTTAATAAGGGTGCACCCTTATAGCACTCCAATGCATTTGGTTAAGAATAATATCATGCTACATTATGGGAAATTGGTTTTTACTCATGCTAATTAAATTGAAACAAGGTTTTACTTGTTCTTCTTGTGCAATGAGGATTTACTAATGCTCCATGTGCAATGACCCTTGGCTCATGCTAATTTAATGTTAAGTGTTGTTTCCACATTTCCATGTTATGATTATCATGAATTATCATGCCTTTATGTTTATGCTTCTATTGTGATCTAATGATATGCCTATTATCTAACATTTATTTTATTCTTCATTTTATTCCATGTTTATTACCTTTCTGGGCTTTATAGCTCACCCTTTTCTTATGCATGTTGTTAGGGTATCTCATGAAATGATATGTACGAGGGAATGTAGTGGTCATGTAAAGGACGTTTTCAATAAATATGTTGAATTTCATGTTTTAAGTTGTTATGTAATGAACCTAATCCCCCAAGACACAAGTCCTATTGATATTATTTGTTGTATCAAATTAATATTATGTAAATAATTATGTTTAATTGTGTAATAAAAGATCAGGGTTGTCATAGTTGGTATCAATGGATAGATTCAATTATTTTTGGGATTAGGATTAGAAAACACTAGTAAGACCATAGAGACAATACTAAATATAATAAAAACATACCTAAGTTTGGGTGAGTATTGAGTAAGTGGTTTATCATGGAAATACATCCTCGTCTGGATATGAGCAGGTAGAGGCGGATATGGCAGAGATGTATGCTTGGGGTAAAACCCTAAAACACTGCATTGAGCTAGACTCAAATGGGAACTGGTGCACAACAACAGGCCATGTTGCCCTATTGGTTATGAAACTCCTGGGGTATATTCTTTGGTAAATTCACAAGCTTATTATAAACCATTATTAACATACAAAAAAAATTCCCTATGAATATATGTTAGAATATAGATCATGGTGAACATAGACTAAATCCAATAGATTCATAAGTTAAGGAAATAAAATTTATTTATAAGCCATTAGTTTTTACCATGGATTACCCTTTATGTGATACCCCTAACTTTCCTTCTATTCCAACCAATGGCCAGTAATAGGCGGACTTGGGCTAACAATCGATATAGAGATCAATGTGAAGATTGTACAAATGAGATGCCAAATCCAATGGTAGTGGGAATCGTGAACATTGCCACGCTTCTCTCTCAGCTAACTCATTCTTTGAATAGAAACATGTGTTAAGATGAATGTTAAACCCCCCACCCCTATGATAGATAAAGTCACTATCGAGATCATAAAAAGATAGAGGCCTTTTACTTTTAATGGATAATGTGATCCCTCAATCTCATAACAATGGATCAACTCTATTCAAATGATATTTTCCATCCTTCAATGTTCCAAAAATGAGAATGCTCTCCTGGATGCTTATCGTATGGAGGGTGAAGATGATTAGTGGTGGACATTGATCAAAAATACAATGCTTGTTGAGGAGATTGAGGCGTTGGAATGAAAGGATTTATAGAAGACATTATTCGATAAATATTTTCCGAGAACCCTACTACTTAAGATGAAAAGGGACTTCCTTTCTCTAATGAAAAAAGATGAAGAATCTGTTGGATCATACAAGGAAATTTTCCCAAGTCTTGCATGATACACTTCTAGAATTGTCATTACCCCTGAATTCAAGGTTGACCACTTCTTTGGTGGGCTTAAACCTGGCCTGTGGAAAGAACTGACAATCCTTGACTTCGACGGCTATGAGGAAATTGTATGATAATCCCTAAAGGTCGAAATGGAGATTGTAGATACTATGGGGTATCATAGAGATAATAAGTGTAAGGTAGATATCAATGTTGATGGTATGATGGATAAATCCAACAGTGCTATGAAGATCCATCACCCCACTTTCCAATGTTGCGGAATGAAGTACCCTAGAAATTTCCTGAAAGGGACGATGAAATGCTTTAGGTGTGGAAGAGAAGGGAACCTAGCTGTAAACTGTTGGCATGAAAGACTCGCTACTACAATATAGGATAGCAAAACTCCGTTTAAACATTAACACATAGTTCATTGATACAAATGCAAAGAAACAAGGATCTGGAAAATCATTTCCTTAAGCCAATGGTTTTCGGAGGCGACCAACAACCTCCAAGGAAGCAAGGGCGAGATTTTTCCATCACTAATATTGAAGTGAACCCTGACAACGAAGTGGTGATAAGTATGATAGTTATTCATTCATGAATAGAAAATGTACTTTTTTATTCAGGTTCTATGAATTCTTTTATATTTCAAATGTTTAGGATAACAATCCCATCACCACCAAAAATCATGGAAGTGAGGATGTCGGTGTGTACGGAAAATGGGAAATCATTGCATCTCATGAATATAACTCCTCCCCTGTCATAATCTGTAGATTATACATCCAAAGAACCTCATCATACTCCCTCTAGTGGAATTTTTTGTAATTCTAGGCATGGATTGGGATTCCATATATAGAGACAACATAAATTCCCACGAGATGGAAATCACTCTCCATTTGGATAATTGACCCCCGATTCATTACATATGCAAGGAGGAATTTGAATCATCTTTAGCTCCATCGTCTCAAGAATTGACATTACATTCCTATGAGCATGCGTATCAGGCTCAGATGATTGAGTCTAATGAGGCAACCATCCATGAGGACATGCTTATTGTGAGGGAATTCACTGAAGTGTTTCCTGAGGAATTTTCTGGTCTTCCTCCTATAAGAGATGTTGAATTCTCAATTGAACTTATAGCTAGAGAATTACCAATATCCATGAATCTGTAAATAATTGATGTTGTAGAGATTGAAGATATGAATAAACAAATATAGTAGAATCTATATAAAGGGTATATACTCCCATGTGGTTCACCATGGGGTGTACCAGTCCTCTTCATCATGAAGAAGGATGGGTCAATGCGTCTTTGCATCGATTATAGTGAGATTAAAAAAATCACGATAGAGAAAAAGTATCCTCTCCCACAAATTGATGACTTGTTCGATCAATTGCATGGAGTGCAATACTTCTCCAAGGTGGATTTTTGGTCGATATATTATCATGTAAGAGTGAAGAAGGAAGATATCCCCAAGACTGCTTTTCGTACAACATAGAGGCACTATAAATTCATTGCAATGCCATTAGGACTCACTAATTCTCCATAATTATTCATGTAGATGATGAATATAGTATTTAGATATTACCAAACCCAATTTATTGTAGTATTTATAGATAATATTCTGATATACTCCAAAACCATGGAGGATCATGAGGAGCATCTATGAACTGTACTAGAGACCATGCAAAAGTAGAAACTCTATGAAAATAAAATAGCTGTCAGTTATGGTTGAAGGAGGTCTCATTCATGGGCCATATCATCACATTCAATGGGATATCTATGGATCCCTCTAAAAAATGCATTTGAGGGATGGCCAAGGCCAACATTGGTAATAGATATCTGTAGATTCTTGGGATTAGCTAGATATTATCAACGATATGTGAGAAATTTACCACGATATTCTATCCCTCATACCATGATAACTCGAAGGGAGTAAAGTTTTCTCAGAGTAATGAATGCGAATAAATAATCATGGAGTTGAAAAGGAGGCTTATCACTGTGCATGTGCTAACTTTACCCACATGTGGAGAACATTTTGGGGTATTCAGGGATGCTTCGAAGAAGGGAATGGGATGTGTGTAGATGTAAATGAAAAAAGTAATTGCATATGCTTCAAGGAAATTAAAAGTTGATGAACAAAAATATCCAACACAAGATCTCGAGTTGGATGCAGGGATAATCACTTTAAAAATATTGTGGCACAATCTTTTTGGGGAGAAGTGTGAAATATATACGGACCTCAAAATCCTCAAGTACATATTCCCACAAAAATAGTTGAACCTGCCCCAACGAAGATGGTTAGAGCTGATCAATGACTATGACTGCTCAATCTATTACCACCATAGGAAAGCGAACAAGGTGGAGGATGCCCTATGTAGAAAGGACCCAGTGATTTTATCATCGATGATAATTTAAAACGATCCAATATTCTTAGATTTGATGAATATGGACAAGGTAATAAAAAAGAAGGGAACTTTATCAAACCTTACACAAATGATTCTCAACCGCCACTTCGGGAAAGGTGAAAGGATGATCAAAAAGATGATGTGGGAATTCAGGAAAATGTGGTAGCTATCAAAAATTGTAAATCCTCAGAGATTAATGCTAATGAAGAATGAATTTTGAGATTTGGGAAAAGTATATGTGTTCCATCAAGTCCAGAGCTGAAGAAGGACCTTTTGGCGGATGCACATAGTTAAAATTTCTCTATTCACCCATGAAACACAAAAATGTATCGAGATCTCTGAGGGAATTGTTGGTGGGATATTATGAAGAAAGAGATCGTTGAATATACATCAACGTGCCTAGTGTGTCATCATGTGAAGGCAGAGAGGTAGATGTCAAAGTGGGTGATTCAACCATTTGCCATACCAGAATGGAAATGGGATAACGTCACCATGGACTTTGTCACCAGGCTTATGAAGACAACTAGAGGCAATAATGCAATCTGGGTTGTTGTGGATCGTCTTAAAAAGGATTCACACTTCATTGATATTCTTGAGGATTTCTCATTGGATCAAATAGCATGAATATATGTTAGGTATGTGGTAAAGGTGCGTGGAGTACCATGATATGCTGTGTCCGATCGAGATCCAAGATTCACCTCTATGTTTTGGAAGAGTCTTTAACATGCTCTGAATACTGAATAGATCTTCAGTACATCTTATCATCCTCAAACTGATGGCCAATCCGAGCGGACTATTCAAACACTTGAGGACATGTTGAGAGTATTATCAATGGACTTTAAATCAATATGGGATCATCATATTACTCTGGTTGAGTTCTCATATAATAAAAGTTTCCACCCAAGCATCTAAATGGAATCATATGAAGTTATTTATGGGAAAAGGTGAAGTACACCGGTATGATGGGATGAGGTCAGTGAGCATAAGCTGCATGGACCAGAAATGGTCGAAGAGACGATGGAGAAGGTGAAAACCATTCAGCAGCATATCAAGGTGGCACAAAGTCGACAGTGGAGTTATGTCAATAACTGTTGACGAGACCTTGAGTTCAAAGTTGGAGACATGGTATTTCTAAGGATATCTTCATGGAATAAGGTCATGAGGTTTGGAATGAAATGGAAGTTACGTCCAAGGTACATTGTCCCATTAGATATTCTTGATCGTGTCGGGGTTGGGGCCTATCAACTAGCACATCCACCTACCATTTCCAAAGTACATGATGTCTTTCATATTTCCCTTTTAAGGAAGTACATACCGAAACCATCAAATGTACTCTCTTTAGAGATGGTACAGTTAGAGGAAGACCTTTCTTATGAGCAGCAACCACTGAAGATCATATATCTTAGAGAAAAAGTTCAACGAAATAAGACAATGCCCCTCTTCATGGTGTTGTAGTGAAACCACAAGTTTGAAGAAGCAATGTTGGAATCGAAGGAAATTATGAAGGATGGCTACCCACATCTATTTTAGTGTGAGAAAAGGAAATTTCGAGGGTGAAATATTATTAAGGGGGGAAGATTTTAATGACCCAAATATTCATTAATGGAAATACCTCTTGATCAAATTAAATGTCTCATTATGTAAAATTTCTATATAAAATGTCAACTTTATTGGATTTATGTTTTTGGATTTTAAAATACTATTAATAATTATGATCGTTGTTAATATAGCCGTTGAAAAGTGATTACATGATTAGTATAAATATAGGACATTTACAATTCCAATTTATTAAAAAAAAGGAAGTGATGGCCTCATGTAGTAGACGTGGCCCATAAGAATCCCATTTGTCAGAGCACAGAAAAGATTTTTCATCATTGTGCATATCTATTGACCAAGCCCAAGCTAAGCTTCAATAGGTTATTCTTGAGCGGTACAACCTATGAGATATGTGGAAGTTGATAGAGACTACCACCCAAGCAATGTTATCTGAGCCATCCCAAGAGTCTATCACCATCACAAACCTTAATCTTCAATCTTATACCAGTGTTATAAGGGGATATTTAGAAAGGCCTTTTCACTATAGTTATGTACATTATTTTGGTATATAACAATGAAGATACTTTCATTTTATTATTGTTACCTTGTAAATAGTTTTTAAAACACAAATAGTATTTTTAGTTAATGTTCAACTAAGAAATCCATTTTGATGAATTAATGTCTTTTTTAATTATATAATATTTTAATAAAGTGTTATTATTTTATTATTTTTAATTTTATTAAATATAAATTATTGTATAATTTTATGAATGCAATAGTAATTTTTATTAAGGATTGAAATCCATTTTTGTCAAAACCCATGAATTTTTTATAAAAGTCTGTTTTTATTTTAAAAGTAAAAATTAACATATTTAAAAAAAATAGATAAAATTAATATTTTTTTTATAATCAAGATGTCGAAATCATCCAATGGTGATTTTTTCATAATTTTCTGAGACATCCAATGTTTTGGGTAAAAATTAAATACCGTTTAAATATATAATGTGTATTATGACATCATAATGACCCAATAGTGATGTAATAAAACACTATAAGCCTTTTTATCAGTCAATATATGTTTTAAAATTAATTTAATGTGATATTGGGTTTGTTTGACTTATTTTAGAAAGCATTAATGGACCCTTCAAGTCTTATTAAACATCTTGTCTTTTTAAATTTTTTTCTTTGGGAGTGTGACTCACCTCCAAATAAGCAACACGAATATTTTACGAATTTAGTACTTTAGCCTCATAAAATATTTTTTTCCACATCCCATTTCCAAAAACCATGGGCAAAAACCATAGGATGGTTTGTGGTTTGGATTAGTTTAATGTGAGGTGTCCCAAACCTAAATAATAAAGAATTCCCCCACATCTGTTATATAAACCCACCCATGCTCCCACTTTCTCCATACTCAAAGCCATTAAAGTTCGTAAAAACCATTCCCTACTCTCTCTAGAATCCTCATAAGGTTCCCCAATCTCCCAAGAAGCCTCTATCAAGCCTCTCCCTAGCCTTCAGAAGCACACTTCCAAGTAAGGTATTTTCTTCCATTCTCATTTTTGTCCAATTTTATTAATGTTGTTATGCCCTTTTAATTTCAATAATAAATATTGGGGTATGAGTTTTCACCTCCACCATTCTTCCCTCATTATGTTTGAATGAGGGTAGACCCATTTATCTCTCATCAAATGCCTCCATGTACACTCCTTACTATGCTGAAATTCCGAAAGAAATTTATCTTTCTTCTTTTACCTTCAAGCAATTCATTTGTATCCTGATTCTATATTCCATTTCAATTGTTGGGAAATAAATCTATATGACCCCCTACTTTCTATTTCATTTAAATATGATGAGATTCCCCATTCTCTCTCATGATCAATTTTTATGAATTATTACGTCACACCGTTACGCTGCCAAAATTGCACTGATTTTCCAGGCTATTTTCATTGTGTTGTGAATAAAATGCTTGTTTCTCTATTAAGGGTATTCACCTTTATGCACATTTACTTATTGATTATAAATTTTCATGTATTAATTCCAAATTCCTTTATCATGGAATAAATGATTGTGTTTTATGATTCCATGTTATATGACCCATGTGGCACACTTATGTATGAAATGAAATGTTTAAGAAGGGTTAACCCTTATAGCGCACCAATGCATTGGGTTAAGAATAGTATCATGATACGAAATGTGAAATGGGTGTTTACTCATGATAATTCAAGTGAAACGAGGCTTTACTGGTACTTCATCTGCAATGATGATTTACTCATGCTCCATGTGAAATGATCCTTGGCTCATGCTAATTCCATGTTATTTGTTGTTTCCACATTTCCATGTTATGATTATCCGGCATTATCATGGCTTTATGTTTATGCTTATATTGTGATATAATGATATGAATATTTGTCTAATATGTATTTTATTCCTCATGTTACTCAATTTTTATTCCCTTACTAGGATTTATAGGACAACCTTTTCTTATGCATGTCCTCAGGTTATCCAATGCGATGCTAAGTACAAGTGAATATAGTGGTCATGTAAAGAAATTTTTCAATAAATTTGTTGTATGTCATGTTTTAAGTACCTATGTAATTATCATAAGCCCCAAATAAACTAGACCTCTTGATCTTCTATGTTGTATCAAATGATGTTTATGTAATAAATTATTTTTAATTGTGTAAAAAAAGATCAGGGTTGTCATAAGTACGATATCAGACATAGCATCCCCTTTACAGGAAAATTAATATTTAATTCACAAATATTAAGAAATATGAAAATGTCATATTCTTTATTTACCTGGTATCTTAATCCATCCCACCTTTTGGGAATTATATCCTCACAATTTTTAAAATTGTTTTTGGAAACTTCACTAAATGTCCCACATCAGAAATATAATCAATAAAATATCACTTTAATAGAAATAAAAAGAAGTAAAAAAGGTCACTTGAGATAACACATAATATGAATCCATGAATATATCGATATCAAAGAGAAAAAAAACCATCATGTTATGATGGAGAGTGATGTAAAACATGATTTATAGTATGTTAATAAATAGAAAACCACAAACATTTAAAGGGTTAAATGATCATTGATTCTATAGTAGGAAAAGTAAATGGACAAAGTTTTTTTAGTTACCTTTCAAAAATTTGGAGATTTTATTCATGTGATTGACTAAGAGCATAACAAAATATAATTACTTTCCATGCTGAGTTTCATCCTCTATTACGTTTATACCAAAAAATCATATTTTCTACCAACAATGTGTATTCAAGATGACATGGTCACACCAGAAATCCTAAAATCATCATATAGAGAATTAGGTAATCCACAAAATATGAAAAATATTTTTCCCAATATTTAGACCTTAAACCAAATAAAAATGGTTAGTATGAGATCAGTTAATCCCCTACAAGGATAATCCTTAAATAAATATACAACTCTTAACTTCCAAAATTCATCAATCATAGCCAAATTTCATCAAATACCATTAAATAAATAATTTTCCATAAAATGCTTCAAATTAATTATAACTAATTTTGAAACTCAAAATATAGAAAGATTTAATCACATAGTATTCCATAGTAAATATTAACATTTTTCTCCAAATAACATCGACTACTCTTAAAGTCTCAAACTGAAGTGTTATTAATTTATTCACATGTTCTCTATGATAGGTTAATCAATTCCTAAAACAACATGAATCACTATATGTCCACAATAAAAATAGATATTATTACAAAATAAAATTCCACCACCACTGCCCAAATAAATTACAATGTATTCTGCTTCCCTTAGGCATATAATGTTCCCAAAATAATAAACATCATCCAAAATCACCTTTATCACTTAATCCCAAAATCATTTTATCTTTACTAAGGATATCTATTTGAAAAAAAAACCTAAGATCCCATATTAACTTATTCTTGATCAGGAAAATCATTTAACAAAAAAGAAAAGGCTGTAATAGCTGAGGACTTCTTGTAGTCCAATGGTAGGTGATAAATCCCTTTCGCACCTTAGTGGTGGGTTAGATTCCCAACGTTTTTCCAAAACGATGGGTTATCACACTGTGTATCTGTTTTCATTTTAAATATACTATACAATTTTATAAAATTCAGAAAAAAATAGATAAATTCCTCAAAAATAACCATATCATTATTTTACAACAAATGATCACTAATGCATCTCATTTTCATCCCAAAATGTAATAACCTGTAATTTCCTCGAAATCACTGACCTTATAAACTCATATGGTACCTTATACCTATATAAATAAATGAAAAGATAATTCTACCATGATTTTTTCCCATGTTAAACATTAGGGGTACACATAATTGAAAAATATACATCCAATTTATTACCATTATCAAAGGACCCTTTATACTTTTACTTATTTAATCATCCTAAAATATAGCAAAACTCTTGAATCCCTTATATGTTGACTTCTTACTCATTCAACTTTTTTATGATCAAATAAACATTATTTTATAACTTATTATGAAATACTTCCTTCCCGAAATCAAAATCATGAAACATATAAAAATATTTAATAATGTCAAAACCTCAGCTATGAAATAATACATTCCATTTGTTGGTAATTGTTAGTTTCTTCATCCTCAATTGGAATGACATTAGGAATTGGTAAAAATTTAATTATGTGGTCTGGTTGATCACATTCCCAAACCTACTTCATAAGAAATCTATTAGTATACCGACCACTAACAAAATATTTAAAACATTCAATTGATACATTAGAAAGAACTTCATTCTCTTTCCTGGAGTCAAATGGATGCATCAATTTTTGAATTTTCTCACCATTATGATTATTACCTAAACATCCATTTATATTTTTACTCATATATATGATTCCTTAGAAAATCACCATGGATTTTGTGGTCAATCTGGGCTCTGATAGTTGGATAAGAATAAAAAAAATAGATTCCACTACAGTTCCCATTTCATTTGGTTGCTCATTCAGAAAACAAACTAAATATTCTTCACATCCATTTTTTTACTCTGCTGCCTTCTAGATCTATCCACATAATAAAACCAAAAATATAAGTGTGTGTATATCAGTAAATTCATCATATAATATCTTATGAGGAGGGTAAACACTAAGTTATATTAATTCATGTTATCTTAAACTCATTTGATTTATCTCAATGAACCAATACTATTTCTAATATGATAACAATTACACTTATGTCACTTATACTTAAATGCCACCATTATATATAATCGTATCTATATAGACCTCTGATACATACTTTAAGGGCCCATCCATAAACATTAAATAATATTGAATTAAGTTAATAATTCACATTCAAGATCTTTTCAGGTTTAGAACATCAGAGACTTAGGTCATAACATATAGCTTACAACTAGAATACTATATGTTGACACTTCTACTCAGTATCCTCTTTTTTCATAAAATTAAAACACATAGAAGAAAAGAAATGTGTTTACTTCCATGTTTTAAACAACATGAATTTTCCATGATCCCTTCCTTGATCATGTTCCACTTTATGTCTTTTGAAAATCATTTAAAAACATGGGATTATCATAAAAATCTCAGTAAGCAATACATAAAGAAGGAAAACTGTCAATTTTTAAAACAACAATTAAACCATTAATACAATATCATAATGTGATTCCTTTCACCAAAAAGAAGTAGTGAAAAAACAGTACTGAATGTATGCTCTTTTAATACCCATCTTTTGTAACCAAAAAATTACAATAAAACCCATATAATGAAACATAAATCATATAAAGGTAACTTGGGACATAAAAATACGGAAATTGAATAACAATACAGTTGAATTATACACATATCACTAAATGAAATAGCCATATGACTGACTTCCATACACAATACATTAGAGGTTATAACATAACCACCCATCCATGGTTTATCATGGAACCACCCCTCACATGGTTTATCATGTAACCAAAAATCAAATGTCCAAATACCATTATATAATCCTAAAACATAAAATATTGAAAATATAAACATTTCAATTATAAATTTTAATATTCAATCATAAGAAATCATTTGAAGATGTTGAAATAATAAATCCATTTCAAAATCCATTTTAAATTCCAAAACACAAAAAATGATAAATGGGATTACTTTTACTTTTAAAAACAATAAGGATTACAAAATTTGAAGAATAATGATTATGGCGGTTGAGTGTTCATTATCATCATATATGTTAAAAACATTTCTTTGTAATTTAGTTAAATGATTCATAAGAAAATATTCCCATTGAATGAATGTAAAGTCAAAGGTTATTATTATACACCATATCAAAAAAGGAGGTATATATTAACAAAATATGTATCATTGAAAATAGATTCAGACGAAGTCTGGTTAAAGGATCTTTTTTTAAATAAAATAGATCGATTATGTGTTTTCAGTGTAACTACCTGTAATGAATATATAAATACAATATAGGGTATAAAAATATATTTCTCACATAATCATAGCACGACATAATCAAGATTATAATTTTACCCAAAAGAACGGAAATTGGGTTAAGTAGTTCCCTTACTTCGAGCATGAGTTCTCTATTATGTTCCATGTTCTTCTCAAATAATAAACTCAAGTTAATTTATACTGTATTTAGACCATTTTCATGTTTATTATTCTTTTTAAATCACATATTCCATTTCTGTCACACTTAATTAATTATTTGTGTTCACATAGAACATTTCGTGGATGTTTGAAACTTGAGTAAAAAATAAACTTATTATAATTAAAATCAGTCTATGTGGTCAAAATTACATTATATATTAAATCATATTAGAGATTTAGATATCATATATATCATATATATCATATATATCATATATATCATATATATCATATATATACTATATATATGTATTTATAATTATACATAACATTTGGATATAGGAAATTAAATGCACCGTCAATTATGACAGTAAGTTGTACGTACGCATGAACGATACTGTTATTTATTATTCATATTTAATGGAATGATAACTAAATGATACATATATATAATATAATTCCAACATAATACCTATGTTATATAAGTTACATAAGTTAACTCATTCCATTCATTATATGTCACATGTATATGAACGAGTCATATCACATGGAGGGGGTCGTAGTCCGCACTTCCAAAAATGAAATTATCTTATATATACCACATGAAAATAATGATGGTTTGTTATAAATGAAAACTAAGGAATAACATAGAAAAGTTATATATCATAAAATTCATATACAATGATAGTTCTTTCAAAATGGCCACCAAGATCAGTAGTAGGAGAAGACTGAACAATCATCGTTTCGTAAGATAGTAGTTCACAATCCACAGAAATAGTATGTTCTAAATCCATTAAACAGAGGTGTGTGTAAGTGTTGTTATAATAAATCATGTAGAAACTATCCAGTATTTTTAGGATACATGGTTTATTTAATAAACAAAAAAATTGCAAGTTAATATAGAGTATAGAAGGAAAAGAAAAGAAAAAAACATAAGAGAATATGTTACCTTAAAATATGGTAACTCCCTTTAGAATTAAGCTAAATGATTTATTAAATATCCTTATGCCTATGGAAACCCTTATAGATGGAAGATAGTGATGTTTGTATTTTATTGGACTAGTGGTTGGATGAGCCAACTGTCTTGAGAGGTGTGTGTAAAGGGATAAATGCGGTTTTCTTTTATATGAGGGAGGAGGGACACTTTAGGAATGTTTGGAAGTATTACTTTATTACAAAAACATTTCAATTTAAAAAGGTCCACAACTAATTTATTAAAAATATATGTTGAGGATATTTTTAAATCATCTCATCCAAGGGGTTTCATACATGTTTAGGGCATACAATGAACTTCATATTTTAGCTTTCTTCTTTAGTTAACTTATTTAACTTTTAGCATGTCATCGTGAATATTTATATTATATGTATAATATATTTACTATAAAATTCCATGGGACCCAAAAATTTATCATTAATAGAATTTATAACAACATATATGTTAGTTGGATGAATATAATATTTTTAGGATTATTTTATCTTTTGGTAAAATAGTATTTATTTTAAAGACACATTTATGTCAATTTGTAAAATATTCATATCAAGACATAAAAATATATTTAAAAAAATTGATAATTTCAAAAATTTTACATTAATTCAAACATAAGAGGTTATAATCATCCATATAATTCCCGGATGGCATAACATGTTTTGAAAATTATTTTTTAAATATTTATAATCTCTTTCAATTAAATCATTCAATAATAATGTAATCAATAAATTACCATTGTGTCGTCAACATTTTTATTTATGTGATCTCTAAAAATTATAAATAAAATACCATGACGTAGGAAATATTTTTGTATTTCTAATTACTATTTATAGTCAAAAGAATAAATTATATAACACCTTATTATTATTGTTTTTCTAAAAGATATATGATTATTTTACATTTTCCATTACATTAAGTTAATTTTTATAAATTTTCATTTTCACATACAAGTGGCTCCATGGCTTCCCAAAATCAACCCAAATATTCCCAAAGTTAGAAATGTATCATCCAATAGGGTTTGGACACTTGTTAGGGTAATTATATATAATTATAATATTATTTTTTTACCCTTATTTATCAAATTTAACATATCACCATGGTAAATAAAATATTTATTATACTAACTATTGATAATGTTTAAAAATAAGGTTAACTATTTACCCATCTTGGACCTCTTTATTCCAAATATGGAATCCATTTTTTCAAATTCAATATAGAGAATATGAAAACATTAATTTAAAATTACTTCCTATTTTCAATTACAAATAGTGCGTTTTTAAAAAATAATAACTATCAAATGATTTATATTTGTTTATTTCAAATTTTAATGTAAAATTACTTACAATGACCAAAATTGGATTAAATGATATAAATATATTCTAATTATAATTTAAAAACAACTAAAATTACAATATTATCATATATATAAATTAAATTTAAAAAAAGTATTGACATATAATGTACTATTTTAACTATTCATTAAAAAATTAACATTATCAGAAAAATACCAAAATTTCGTCCAAAGTAAATTTTAATGTCACGATTTTAAAGAAAAATTTTATTTTGTCGTATAGAACATATAAATTGTACAAAAACTATATTTAAAAATAGTTCCCCATCAAAATGTGGTAAATCAACCTTTTGAAGAATATTATATTATTCCATGATTAAAATCAGATTCATTCTTATATTAAGCCTATAAAATATATTGGATAAAATTTAAAAACCTTTAAAAAAATGAATAATAATATTTTAGTTTGTTTTGTTCATTTCCAGAAATACTAAGTCTAGGCGTTAACTACCATTAATAATAATAATATATTATTATTAATATTTTTTTCAATAACTCAATGTTGTGTTTAATATATGATTTAAAAAAAATCTATTGGTGCATGTTGAGTACACTATCAAAAATTGAATCCCATTTATAGTAAAATTAATATTTAATTCATAAATATTAATATTCATAAAAATGTCATATACTTTATTAACCAAGTATGTCACAACAAATCATTCTGCATGTTCTATATGGGAGAAAGGAGGTTGTCCTGGAAAGTATTACTATCCCCTACCTCATGTGTACCTTTATCCCTTGAACAATATTCTATTATCATATGAGTGGAATGGTCATCACTCAATGGAACTAAGGGGCTGCAGTCAATTTTGAAAAGAAAAGTAGATATCCCTAGTACTCAGGGGAATGATGGTAGCCCTACTAATATTGTTGTATCCTTTGATATCAGAAATCGTTGATCTGGTAGTTTGTTATGACTTTCTATAGATGCTTTTTTTTACCTCAGAAGTTAGTGAACACCTAGGGGTTTCGCTCGATGCCACATACTATATTACAATGTGAGCCTCCCATGTAGGAATTTTTTTTTTCATTCCATACTCCTTATCCAAATAACCAATAAGGAAGTAGATGAAACAAGATAATGAAGATTTGTTTATTAAACAGACACCCAATATCTTGAAGTCTATGCATTTTATGAATGAACACCTCATAATGGGTTGTGTAAAGACAACAATTTCCCTCATTCACACTGTTGAACCATATTGGATTGGGTCTGAGACATCTTATTAGATTAACACCCCAATATTATTATAAATCCCACTAATGAATTAATTAGTCGTGCCTAAAAATGGAATTCCACCCTATTTTAAGTACATGTAAGTGAAGAAAAATATACATTGATTATAGGTGTGCTAATAAATTTAATATTTTAAATTTATATTTTTATGAGATATAAAAATCAATTATTAATAACATAAAATTATAATTGTTATTTAATTGAAAATAAAATGTATATTATTTATATTATATAAATATAAGTAAATATTATTTTTAATTAATATTAAAATATTCCATATCTATATTCATATAAATATAGTCAACATCATTAAATATATAAATATTATTAGATATGAATCTTGTGGTAGATGTACAGTAAAGATCCTTAAGTTATATATCGTGAGTAATGGAAGATGTTTGTAAATATTAAAATAGATTCATGTTATAGGGTAATTGCATAATTTACAGTATCAAAAAAACATAAAAAATAGAATATAATAATTTTTTTTAATGATGCAATTTTTTTCTTAATTATTAAAAAAAATTCTATGAACCATGAGAAACAAGTCGTTCCTCTTATTTCTAGGTCTCATAGTTTTCAGGAAAAAGAACAATTTTGGTTTTTATTTTATCCAGTATTATTTAATTCATTTTATTATATGTAAATATTTTTTATATCTAGTGTATTTTTTTATAAAGTATATTGAATTAGTTCAATATCTGTTTGAATAGAGATGTGTTTTAAATTTAATAGAAAACCTTATGGATGTTTTGTAAACGAACCTACCAAATATTTTAGAGTAAGAACTTCTCATTTTCATTTCATGTTATTTCATTAATAGAAAAAATAATAGTGAGAAACAAATTATAAGAAACAAAAATAATTAAACACAGTTAAATATGGTCTAGTACTTGGATAAAAGTAATCCAATTTCTCAATTTTAGTATATCTAGCCATGACCAATTAATTGGGTTTAAGGATTGTTTTCTGCTATAATTTTTTTTCAATATTATGTTTTTATATTTATATATTAACAATAAATAGAAATTAAAAATTTATAAATTATTAAATATTATCATGTTCAGATATTTTTAAAAATAAATGTAAATATTTTTGTATTAATAGGTTAAAGTACATGATGTATTGGTTGAAAACTGTTCGCAATTGTTTTATAGAAGGACCCTTCTAAACACAAACAAGGGATAGGTTATGGGCCTACACCATCAGATATCTTTAGTATGTAATCATCATTAATTACTGTTACACCTAGTGGGGGTTTGAGTAGTGTCATTGATCGAGGATCACAAAGAATAATTTAAACTTGGATAAAAAATGTGCAATAACCTGAATTTTATAGGAAAACATAGGGTTTTAATTAGTGGAAATTGATTTAGATTCTATATTTTAGCATATGATCAGGTGGAGACATAATAAAATTTGAATCCCAACATCTCATATATCTATGGTAAATTCAAAATTCTCTTGATCATACACCCATTTCAGTGAACACATACGTCTTCCAAAAATAAAAGTAAAATGAAACTTTTATATTGAAAAAAAACACATCAAATCATAACAACACCACATTCCATAAGATTGAAGTTTTATTGATTTCTACATATAAAAAATTAATTATAGATCATTATCCTTATGTTTGAAAATAATTTGACCTCGTCCTCTCAAGTTTGACTCTGTAAATAGTTTTTAAAGGCACTAAATCCGTTAAAAAACTATTCTTTGGGTAAAATAGTAATAATTCATTGTATTGTCATTATATAAGAGAAAAATGACCATATATCTATTTTTGAAATGTAGGAACCAATATTACATCATTTTGAGTTACGATTTTCTCAGGATTTTTGTTATTATGTTTTTAGTATTTTTATACACTAAAACATGTATGTAACAGTAAAAACCATATAAAAAACCTCATATTTACATGTAATCTTGGTACAACCACCTTTGAGTTATTTTTGATGTGCACACATAGAAAATAGATCAATCCAACATGCATTATGTTCGTAATAAAATGGTAAATCATGTTTAAAGCTATCCAAGCCATAAAAACATGTTTTGGGGGATCAAAATCATGAAAAAAACTAATATTTCCATATAATCAGATAAAAAAACCTTAGATTGATTTTTATGTGTATGTACTGATGGAATATTATTATGAGTTACAGTTTTTTAGGGATTCTTATAATGATGGTTTTAGTGTTAGAAACCACTAAAATGACCATGTAATGGTCAAACATGACTATCCAACCCGGTATTGATGTGAAATCAACGTAAACAACTGTTAAGTTTATTTTATTTATAAAAATCAAAAAATTGTTAGTGCGACATGGGGTATTGTCAAAATGACTAGGTAAACAGTTTTTAATGTTAACAAAACATTTAAAAACATCTTTTTGGAGGTAAAAATTACATAAAATATATAATATTTCCACGAAATATTCGGTAAATGATAGTTGATTTATTTTTAAAATATATGAAATGATGGAACAAAATTTCAAGTTATGGATTGTTCGGGATTCTCGTAAATTCCTTTTTGTTTTTTTAAAACACTAAAACATGTATGTTATGATAAAAACATAGAAAAAAACCTCAGATTTATATGAAATCATGGGAATACACCCATTGAGTTATTTTAGATGTGTATGTGTAGAAAACACATCAATATGACAAGCGATGTTGTCAAAATGAATAGGTAAACAATTTATAATGACACTAAAACCATTAAAAACATTTGTTGGGGGTCAAAATAGGGAAAAACCAGCACATTTCCATGAAATGTATGCTAAAAAACCATAGATTTATTTTTCAAATGTAATAATTGATGACATGTAATTTTGATTTATATTTTTCCTATCATTCCTTTAAACACATTTTTTGTGTTTTAAAACATTAAAAAGTGTCTGTTACTATCTAAACCATTGAAAATGTACTCATGTTGATGTGAAATAATTATACAACCACTATTGAGATATTTTTTCATACATTCAATGAAAATGCATCAATTAGATGTTTGGTGTTTCTTGAATGACTCAGTAAATAAAATTTTAAAAGTACCAATGCATTTGATAACTTATATTGATATTTCAAAACTTAGAAAATCATGTCATATTTCCATTAAGTAAGAAAAACACAACCATAAATTGATTTAAAAAATGTAGGAACAAACATCATATCATTTTAATTTATGTTTTTCTTGGGATTCCCATAATCATGTTTTTAGGGTTTTAGAACACTATAACATGAATGTAACTGAAAAAAACATAGTGAATAATCCCTAATTAAGGTGAAATCATTGGAAAACCTCCTTTGAGAAGTTCTTGACATCTATACATTGTAAACAAATCAATATGATGTATTGTGTGGTAGAAAAAACTAGTTAAATAGTTTTTAAAGGTATCAAGGCCTTCCCAATTTTTTTTTCTGGGGTCAAAACTAAGAAAACGATTGGTCATTACCATTAAAACAGAGTACAATGATAGTTGATTTATTTCTTAATTGTAGGATCTTACAACACTTCATTCTGAGATACAGTTTTCCAAATATGCCCTTAAACATATTTATGTGTTTTAAAACTCTAAGACATGCGTTTAACAAACAAAAACATAGAAAAAGGCATCATATTGGTGTGAAATCATGTTAAAACCATCATTGAGTAATTTTTGTCATGCACGTGTGTAAAAAACATCAATTCAAAGTGTGTTGTTCTCGTAATAGATCCTGAAATTGTTTTAAAAGGTACCAAAGACATTAATGTCGAGCTTCAAATGGTCAAAGCAAAGAAAGAGTGATTGGCTCGCAATAAAATTATAGAAAAATTACTATATACTTATTTATGAAATTTACGAACCAACAACGCATCATTTTGAGTTACGGTCTTCATCAGATGCCCATAAACACATTTTAAGTGTTTTAAAACACTAAAGCGCTAATTTAATGGTCAAAAACATTTAAAGGGAACTCAAATTTATGTGAAATCTTGGGAAAACCACATTTCAGTGATTCATGACATGTACATGAAAACAATGCGTTAATCCGACTTATGATGTTATTGGAATGTCATGGTAAACAGACCTTAAAGGTACATATGCCTTTAAAAACATGTTTCAAGCGGTCAAAACATGGAAAACGAAATTGTATTGACATGAAATTAGATGAAAATGAAAATAGATTTATTAATTAAATGTAGGAACCAATGAAACTCCATTTCGAGTTAAATAGTTCATTGGATGTGTATAAATGTGTGTATTGTGATTTAAAACACAAAAACATGCATAATACACTAAAATACAATGAAAAAAAATTAGTTTGAAATAATGGGAAATTTAATTTGAGTTATTTTTCATGTGTACACACATACCACATGTCAATTTTGTATACGGTGTATTCGGAATGACTCTGTAAACTGTTTTTAAAGGTACCAAATCCTTTAAAAATGTGCTTTGGGGTGTAGAAACTAAAAACAATGATAACAGATTTCCATGAAATCAATGGATAATTATCTTATATTAATATTTTTAATGGAAGAACCTAAAGTACGTCATTCTATGGTATTATTTTCCCAAAATTCTTGTAAATTATTTTTTTGTGTTCTAAAAAACTAGAACTTCTGTGTAATATTAAAAAACATAGAAAAATAGAATGGTTTAATGTTAAATGATGATATGAATACATTGAGTGATTTTTTATGCATATGGAAATTCAACACATCGATATGGTAGGTGGTGCGGCCAGAATGAGTTGGTAAATGCTGTTTTAAGGCAACAATGCCTTTAAAAACATATGTCAAGTGGTCAAAACTTAAAAAAAGAAAAATTTCCCTAAAATTATTAGTAAATGACCACAAATTTTTTTAAATGTTTTAACCAATGACATACCATTCTAAGTTGCATTTTATTTTAAATATTCCTGTAAATGTGTGTATTTTTTATTTTTAAACACTTAAAATAGCATGTAATGATAAAAAAATGAAAATGACATTATATCGACATTAATCATGAGAAAATGGTCACTGAGTTATTTTTTACTTGTATACATAGCCAACACATCAATATGACATGAATTGGTATAGGAATGACATGTAAAATAGTTTTCAATGTTACCATAACCTTAAAAAACATGTGTTTAGTGGTCCAAAATAGGCAACCGATGTCTTATTTCCATGATATTTATTAACATTGACCATAGATATAATTTTGAAATATAATAAATGATGACACATAATTCTGAATTATGGGTTTACCATGATGAACACAAACACATTATTACTATTTAAATACAATAAGACGTTCATTTAATTATTAAATACATTAAAAACATCCTCACTTTGATGTAAAATCATGGGAAAACAACCGTTGATTTATATTTGAAATATAAGACATGTTTTCATATCACACTCTTTAAAAAAAGTAAATTTCATGAACATAACACATCAATTTAAATATTAATTAAAATGATATATACTTATCCATTTCTAGTTTCATGTGATGAATCGTGCCTTAAATAGTTGAGTTTATGTTTCTAATGTGTGTTTCATGATATATTATGTGTTTTATGTTAAAATGATTTTTTTATTAAAAATAATTATATGCAAAATTTGTAATATATTTTGTGAATTTTCATTTTATAACTTATTTTCTTTTGTGTTCTGGATATTCTTATATGTGAAATATTTCAATAGTTGATAGGAGGTTGTGTTGAGGTAGAGCCCAACATCATAACAGAAGATGTCCAACAACACACACCTGAAGATTCGCCTGAAGTCCTTTTTTCATCATTGTGCACACATATTCAATATCCTTCATTGAAAAGACATCATAAATTTCTTCATCTTCTCTGAATCATTCTACTCATCATAGATTCACACTAGTTATCAAAAATGCTGAAACCCTATCTTGGTTCTCTCTCGATGGCTACATCGTGATGGCACCCCCTACATCATTCTCTCTTGGTAGCTACATCTTTTCTGGCAGACCCATTTGAAACATGCTAATGCATCTGCTTATATAAAAATGATGATTCCAATTCTAATTAATTCAGTCAACCATAAATTGTCCAACCATTAATTTTGAGAATTATCCCACCATTAATATGGGGATAAAATTTACTATTAATATTGACATAAAACTCTCCATTAATATTTCCCTTTTTTTCAATAATAAAAATTGGAATAAAAAAACCATACAAGTTGATCCATCCGATTAATTACATTCTTCAAAATGCAATACATAATGTTCTTAGATTAGGTATTATGTTTAAATTTTATCAATTCATATAATATAATTCGAATTTGTTATGTTGATTTTTAATTTCTACCTATTCTTTTTTTCTAGTAGATATGATGATGTTCTTGGTTCCAGTCAATGAGATGATTTTGAGGTAAGAGGATATATCAGAGGTTATAGAGAGGGCATATAATGGTCATGTGGTGTTGTGGGACATATTTTAAATGTATATATTGTTGAATGAGGTATGGGTTGAATGTGTTTAATAGTTGACTGTTTTTATGGGTACTATGATTATGGTGATTGTGGAAGGAAAAAAAATGATGATGGATGTATAATTTTTGAATGATAGGTTTATTATGCATTTATGTTTTACATTATTATATATAAGAGTATTTGATGTTTTATATTTTTTCAAAATTTTTAATTTAATATTAAATTTAAATGAAAATTATAGAAATATATTTTATAGACTATCATAATATAAATATCTAAAAACCCCATTTAGACGTGGTTTCTATTAATTTCTTCTAAACATAAACCCTGCTATATATAATTGTAGTGTTTATATTGGTTTCATCTTTTTTTTAATTTATTAAATAAATTCCACTAAATAAAGGTGAAAATGACACTAAATTTCCCAAAAAATGACACATATCAAAATTGTTTCTAAAACATCTGCTGCTAAATGAATGTCGACCTTGATAAATTAGTTTGTTTATGTAACATTCACAAAACTATTTATTGGTGCATTAAACCATCACTAATGCCTGATTTTGATAGCCTGGGTCACATGATGTCTTTGTCAAACTATGATAATATTAGTTGGGTGTTCTTCAAGTGCTTGGTAAAACATCATAATGGAAGGAAATCCTAGTGAAGCCTCCTCACCTCAAAGACTGTGAACCAGACCACCCACCTCAGGTGGATCCATAACATCAGAAACAGAACCTTCATCACCTCTAGAAATTTTGTGCAATTATTTAGCCACTGCTAAAATGTGGTGGGTCTAAAAATTTTGTACACAAAAATCATTATTCATGTACTATATGGGATAAAAGAGTTTGGTTTACAATGTATTCCTATCCTCAACCTCATGTGTACTCTCATCTCACAAACCCTATTATACCATACTAGAAAGATTATGGTCATCTCCCAAGAAAAATGGGGGGCCCAAGTACATTTGTAATGGAAAAGTCAACTCCCTATTGTATGGGTGAAGGATGGAATCCCAACTGATATTGTTTTTTCCTTTGACATCAAAAGGATTTGATCTGGACATCTGATAAGGTTTTACCAGACGATTATTTTATACTTCATAGTGGGTGGACACCCAGGTGTTTCTCTTGGATCCAAGATCTATATTTCATTGTGTGCCACTCCTCCATGTCTGGTTTTTTTATTTTACAGTCCTTAACTGCATGACCAATAAGGTAGTATAAGGAAAAAAATTATGTAAGTTTTTTGAATTCAAAAGACACCAATATCATGGAGTTTGAGAGTTTCATGAATGAACCCCACATAATGGGGTGTGTAATGTCCACTATATCCCTAATTATTTATTGTTGGACCCCCATTCTATTTTTTCTGATACATCTCATTCAATTAACAAACCAATAGTATTACAAATCCCATGCACTACATGATCGGTCTGATATAATAATGCAATAACAACCTTTTATAACTATTTGTTTGTGAATAAAAATAACCATTTATTAGAAGTTTATTAATTAATATAATTTGATATATTAATATTTTTATGAGAATAAAAAAATAAATATAAATAATTTATAATATATAATTATAATTTAGTTAAAATAGAAAATGATAGTATTTAAAATTTATATATAAAAATAAATTTTTATATAATATAATTTCAAAAAATTTCATACCTATAATCATATAGTAAATAGGTGCTCTATGATTTAGCATTAGATCCACGTTCAAATCTCTATGGGAGCAAATTTCTGATGGTTGGTCGTGACGTAGGCAGAGGTGTCGTAGGCATTATGCTGGCATGACACTACACTGGGTCTATGAGCTAGATTATGGGATTTTGGTTCATGTAATGGGCTTCATTACCACTGGGAATTCAGGAAATGTATTGAATAAATATTTCTTGAATGGTGGGTAATCGCAGGGGGCTATGGCCTACTTTCCGGGCTTGTGATTCTGGGGTGTGTGTGTCTTTATTGGAATTTTACTCCATGAATAATATATATATATATATATATATATGTGTGTGTGTGTGTGTGTGTGTGTGTTTAAAAAAGTAGTTGGGGTGTGCCTCAGTGGTAGAGGTGCCACATGATTCTAAATCTGACCCATGTTCAAATCTAGGTGGGAGCGAATTTTCGAAGGCAGGTGGTGTCCCCTACATGGCACAGTTAGGCGGTGACGTAGGTATGATGCAAGCAGACATGGACAAAGACATGATGCATCCAGGATGCTACATTGGGCTTTTGGTCTAAATAATTGGCCTTTTGGCATGTAATTCGATTCATTCCCACTCGGCCATTGATCCATGTATCGAATAAATAAAGTCTTCATTAGTGGGTTAACCCTGGGGGGTATGACCTCCCTTTCATGCCTGTGTGTGTGGTGTGTGTGTGATTAATTAAATTTTAACCCCCAACAATATATATATTTAATATACATTAATTATAGTAATATTAATTTTAAAATTTTATAAATATTTATATTTTATAAATTTTTTTAGAAAATTAATCTCAAATATATTTAGAGTATGAAGAGAGTAGGGAATTTTTTGTAAATTCATCATTATAAAATTTCAATTAGAAAGATAGTTATATATATTTAAATCTTAAATATATATATAATAGTTGTATATTTAAAAATATATTTAGAGTAATAAGATAGTAGGGAAAAATGGTAATTTCATCATTATAGTCATTATGTTTAACTGTAATTTTAATATAATTAGATATAATTATTTAAGAATTATTATTATATACAATATAATTAAAAGGATACTTTATTAATTTAAAAAATTATCATTTACTAATTATAAATAAAATAATATGTTTTTTGATATATAATGTTTTGTATTACATTAAAAAAACTATGAGGTCTTTTTTTGACCGCAATTATATTTTAATAATTATTATTATTTTTAATTGTTAAAATAATACTACTAATTATTTAAAAATTCATATTATTATTTAATAATTTTCTAATTTTAGGGAGTGGTGCATGAAAAAAGACTACAAGAATTATGAAAATGTTATTCATGAAGAGTATTAGTGATTCTATAATGAAAGTATAATGCAATATATATAATTATAATCAACCGGTGAAAATTATATAAAATGTAGTATTTTTAAAAAAACATCAATTGAATTGGTAATGTGTTCGAAAATAAATTTTTTATTTTATTTCATGTATTTATTACTCAAATATATTTTTATCGATTTTGTTTATAGAATAAATTACTTTTATTAGTCAAAAACTAAAAACTACTTTAATTTTTAATATTCACATTCATTAATTATTTATAGCCCAAAAAAATACTTAGATTTTTTTGGAACCAATATTCAAAACTCATAAAAGTGGTTGTTTGACTAAGGATACAGAAAAATATATTAAATAATTGAAAAAAAGTAAAATTTTCAACAATGAAATATAAAAGATTATGCATTTGTTACCATACACAAAATAAATTTTTTTCATCTTTAATATATTTCCCTAAACCAATCGAAGACCTCAATGAACCACACATCGCCAATCTCTCTTCTGATTCCCAGACCATCTCCCAGTTCCAGAAAACACATTGCCCATCTCAATTTCATGTTATAGTGAGTAGAAGGCTTCCAATACCTACTTGGTGTTCTAGATAGTAGAGCGCTTCCTCTATACACCACAAAACATATCACATCCCAAACGATATCTCATCTGTGATCCCGAGAGTATAGAATTTCATGATGATTGGCCCAACGACTTCTACCATTCCATTCCATTTTATACTTCATAATCATATGCATCATCTTCAATGTTCTTGAACCGATAGATAAAGTACACCCTGAATGATCATTCATGTCCTAGAACACAATGTACTTCCCCAACAGTAGAAACTCAAAATTGATTGTTACAACCCACAAAGACGCTCTTCTAGGTCGGGTTCTTAGATTTTTGGGTGTTCATAATAAGATCAATCGACTGAAGAAATCACTTTTCACAAAATACATCAGCAGTGTTAGGAGACCCACAACTCCTCGCCCTCCAACCACAGCTCTGGGCCAATGAAAAGTGTATAGGGTTCCACCACTCAATAATCAATTTTTTTTCATGAGTCAAAATGACTAAGGTTGTCCCTAATAATACCATTGACTATTTAGAGGTTTCAACATTATTTTATACTACATCACATGTGGCTAGTGAGAGTTATCCATGAAAATTTTATATAGTGGAGCAACAACTCGTTGAAGTACAATATAGGGGACGAATACAATGATATCAACACATCAATTTTACTTCATTTTTCTAGTCCACCCATTTGTGATGTTTCATTAATAGGTATTTTATTACTTTTATATTGTTGATTTATTTTTGTAGAGTGTGAGAATCATCTGAATCGATTTAAAAGAGATTCATTTCTTTTTTTTATACACTAGTTTTTTTGTAATAGAGAATTAATTGAAATTTCCCTATCATTATTTGAAAAATATTACTAGTATAATTGATGTTTAACCGTTTGAATTATTGGTTGGACGGTGTATATTTATAATTATCTACTAATTTTAAATGAATTTGAAAAATATTATACGTGTTTATATCTTAAAAAATCTAACACAATTCATTATTAATGGATATCTATTTAACCATTAATAAAATAACAAATTTTATATTTTTTAAAAATTAACATTTTTATCACCCTTATTAGTAATTTTTTATGTTTGTAACTCAATATTAATTCATGAACAATAAAAAAAAGTATATAATAAAATTTCAATAAACAATAAATCAAAATTAATCCCTAAAAACTAATATACTGATTATGGTAATTACATAAAATTAAGTTTTGAGAGACATTAATAGTGTCTTAAATATGTGTTTCTTTATATAAGTGGAAATCAACATAAAATATATTTTAAATTTTTTTAAAAATTGTTATTTTTCACATTTAAAAAAAATTCTTTATATGATAAACATTTCTCTCGAAAATGCTACAGAGAAGTTTCACTATTAAATTTTACAAGAAATTTTTATTTAAATATTTCAAAAATAAAATTTAAAATAATAGTGTTAATTATCTTTGGAAAATTAGAGTTGAAAATACCACTAAAAATTTATAGATGATAAAAAACCTGTAAAATAATCCATTGTAAGATACTAGTGGAAAATCATATTAAATATTTTATTAGAGGAAATCAAAAGTCAAAAATCCCATTAGATTTTTTTGTGAGAATAAAATTAAAAAAATATAATGAAATATAATATTTTAAAATCTCAATAGAATCTTAATTTTCAATAATCCAATGTAAATTTTATTGTATAATTTCATGAAAACCCATTAAATTACAAGAATATTTAACCTAAATATTATAGTGGAAAATTATTCTCTATAATTTTATTTGAAATTTACAATAGAAAAATAAATTGCAAAATAATAAAAAAAATCTCCAATAAATATTATAATTTAATATTCCACTCACAAAAATATTTAGATAAAAAATAAATACTCATATTTAATAAATTTATTAAATGATAAATATTTATTTCAAAAAAAATAATACGGTTTTCAAAAAACAAATGTGTCATTAATGATTTAACAAGTTTGATGTTATTTATTTTTGTCAAATTATTTGACTGTGTAATTTAAAAGCATATAAATTTTTAAAAAAAATGATTTTACATAGATCATTATTAATAAAAAAATATTTTTTCATTGAAAAATATATTTTTTTTCTATAGTTTTTTACAGAATATGAATCCTTTTTAAAAAATTATTCTAATTTAAAATACATAGATGATCATTTTGATTTTCCCTATTGATTATGAAATTTGATTTTTTTAAATAAAAAGTGTATAATTATTATTTTTTCAATGTTAAGAGTCAAATGAATTGTTAGAGCCGATTCCCAAAGTTTAATGTATTATGATTTAAAATAAAGTGACAAGGTCAATGTCTTAAATAAAAATGTCTTGAGAAATTAAATTCATGGAATGGAGATTATATGGGATTATAAAATTAAATTAAAATGCAATGTATATAATTATAATCAACAAATGAGAATGATCATCAAGGAAATATATATTTTAAAAACCATTGATAGAGTTCTCCATGTGGTTGACACTCCATTTGAACTTTTGTGTGTGAATTTATTATTTTATTATATAAATATATATTTCGTTATTAGAATATATTTAAAATATTATTAAAAACACAATTACAGTATTATATTTCAAAATTACGATTCATTAATTTTTTTCATCCCAAAACTGAATACTTCAATGTTTTTTGGGAACCCATGTTAAAAAATCATGAAATTTGATGTTTGAACCAGGGTAATAAAATTATTTTAGATTAATAAAAAAGTGTGATTTTCTATAATGATGTTGACTCATATCTTACAATATGTTGAATCATCATTTTTTGTCTTATATATAATTCGATGACTCAACTGAAGACTTTAACACACCACAATTTTCCATTCTCTCTTTGGAATCCCAAACTGTCTCCTTATTCAATAGAACACTTCACCCAACCCACCTCTATGTTCCAGATAGAATAACACTAACCATACATTCTTTGTGTTCTAGATAGTATAGTGCTTACTCTATGTACCATAGAATTGAGAGCTTAACATACCATATCATTTCCATGTTCTATATATCATTGACTTTATTGTAGACCAGTTCAACATCCCCAGCCATTCCATTACCATTTTAATTTATACTCACATCGAGTAGGATCAATGATCTTGAACTGATAAAATAATGTTTTCCTGCACAATCACTCTAGTCCCAAAACACAACATTGATCCACAATGGTAGAAACAGAGATTTGAGTGGCACTACCCAGATAGATTCTCATACGGGCTGGGTTTGTGGATTAGTGGGTGTTTATAAAATTATTAGTTAATTGGAGAAATCAATTTTTACCCACTTCAATTGTAATGTTAAGAAACCCACAACTCCTCCAACAACCATGGTTCAATCACTGGTGAAATAACAAGAGAGTTAATATTTTTTTTAAGTACCAACAGAGTCAATAATATATTGCTAATATAATAGTTATATAAATTGTTGCAGTCTATTTCCAATGTCTAAAATATTAGGATAAATAATAAAGTCACATCGTCAAGAGTATTTAAAATAAATGTCTTGAAAATTATAAGGAAAGTAAAGGTTATTCTATGGTATTTTATAGGTAAATAATGATACAATATATATAATTATAATCGAATACTATGAATGATATTAGGGGAAATATTTCTTTTAAAAAACCATCAACTCAGTTAGAAGTGTTTTGGACACTCCATTTGTACATTTCTGTGTGGATTTATTATTTAATATATAATTATTTATTTTATTAATATAAACCATTAAAATTATTATCAAAATACTAATTAGTGATTTAAATTTTAACTTTTCCCTTCATAAATTATTTTTTATCCCAAAACAGAATATTGTCATGTTTCATGGGTACTCATTTAGAAAATTCATGAAAGTGGATGTTTGAACGAGGATAAATAAAAATATTTTAGATTAAGGAAAAAATTAGGAATTTGAATTATGAAGTTGAGTCATTTGTTACCATACAATGAATAATCATTTATTCATATCCAATATAATTTGCTGACCCAACTAAGGAATTTATTCCCTACCCTTTTCCAGTCTTTCGTCTTCTTCCAACACCATCACTCTATTCCAAAGAACACTTTTCCCTTCTCACATCTATATTATAAAGAGAAGAGGGCTTCATTCGGGCACCATATAATGGTGTTCTTACCATACCATCTATAATATATTTTCCAAAGATCATATACTTTCATTATGACTCATGTAAATTCCCCATCTTTTCCATTACCTTTTTACATTATGCTCATATTTAACCGCATCAATGTTCATGAACTGATAAAAGGAGCTCGTCGTGAATGGTCATTCAAGTCCTTCTGCACAACGACCTTCCACATCAGTAGAAACCCAAAATCAAGACGTTCCACCATGACAGATGCACTTCTAGGATGGGTTTGTGGATTAGTGTCTATTCATAAAGAGTTCAAATGACTAAAGAAATGAATTTCCCCAGCCACAAAAGTGGTGTTAGATAACCCACCACTAAACCACCAGCAATTGTGATCCAATTTCAATGACAAAATTAAATGGTGCCACCACCCACACATCTTATTTTTCACAATTTCATAAGATTAGGGTTATCCTAACTCAGACCAATGTGCCCTCATTGGTTTTTTCTTTATATAGAACTTCCTCACATGATGCTGGTGAGAGTAGGCCACACAAATGTTATACAGTGGAGTAACAACATGGTGAAGTTGAAAATAGGGGAATAATATGATGATACTTGCACGTCATTTAACTTCAATCATCCCCACCCCCAATATGTGGAGTTCCTTTTTTTATTTTATTACATTTTTTTCGGTGATAGGTTTTTGTGTTGTTTGATATGAATATGAAGCGGTTGAGAGGTCATTCTTTTCTAGTTTTATTTTCATATAAATTTTTTTAATTGTTATCATTTGAAAAGTTTCCATCATTGTTTCGAAAATTTTACCAGTTTAATTGAGTTTTTACCACCCATATTTTTTTCTGGATGTTGCATATTAATAATTAAATACTAATTTTAAATAATTAAATATTGATTACATGTGTTTATAACTCAAAAAATATAACACAATTTATTAAAATTGAAAATAAATTATACATTCAAAAAAAATTAAAAATTCAATATTTTAAAATTGAATATTATTTTTATCAATGTAAATAATATTTTTTTAATTTTATACCTCAATAGTTAATCTTGGAAGTGAAAAAAAAATCATATCAAATTTCAGAAAAAAAGTGAAATTAACATCCAAAAATTCCATATATTGATTGTGTTTATTACATAAAATAAGATTTCTGGTGAAATTAATAGTTCAAGAAATATATATTCTTTATATATGGAAAAATCCACATAAAATTTAATTTTTATTTTATTTAAATAATTTAATTTATTAAAATTATTTTTATGTAATTATAATAAATCAACAATAAAATGCTGCTAAGAAGTTCCTCTATTATTTTTTTGAAATTTTAGGAAAATTATTATAAACACAAATTTAAAATCATAATGGAAAATTTCCTTGGAAATTTAAAGTTGAAATTACAAATACAATTTATTTGATGATAAAATAATTGTTGAAAAAATCCAATGATAAATAATAGTGGAGAAATATATTCCATATTTTATAGTCATAAATCCATAATCCAAAATAGCAAGAGAGAAGTTTCTAGAAAATTAAATTCAATAAATATAATTAAATATAATAGTGGAAAATATCACTCGAATTTATAGTTAAATAATCCACTGTAATATTTTTTTAAATTCTTAGAAAATCTTCTAAAACACAAGAATATTTCAAAAAAAAAATACAGTGGAACTTTATAATTTATAATTTTATTAGAATTTTACAATTCAAAAACACAATGCAAAATTCTCATAAACATATTGCAGAAAACATTGAATTAAATACTCCACTCAAAAAATTCAGTAGATAAAAAATAAATATACATATTTAATAAATTTATTAAAGGATAATTTTCTACTTTAAAAAATCTATTTCATTTCAAAAAAATCTATCTTTTATGATATAATACGTATGAAATTTGTTATTTCATTCAAATTAGTAAAAAGTTTAATTTTACAATATATTCATTATTTAGAAAACACATAGACATGCTTCTTTATATTTAACAAATATTACTTTTAAAAAATATAATTTATTTTTTCATGCATTTAATATAATTTGACACCCAGTTACAAAATTATTAATTTTTAAATTACAAATAATGTTATTTAGATTTTCCAATTGATTAAAAATATCTATTTTTATAAAATACTAAGAGAGTTAATAATTTTTTTTCTAAGTTATGAGTCATATAAATTGTTAATTAATATTTCCAATGTTTAATGTCTTATGATTAAAAAGAAATCCATGCAGTCAATAGTCATAAAAATGAATTTCTTTAGAAACTAAAGACATGAAAACGAGAGTAGAGGGGATTATATAATTAAATTACAATGTAATACATATAATTTTAATCATCCAATGAGAATGGTATTAAAAGAAATATTTCTTTTAAAAACATCAACTAAGTTGTCCATGTATTTGACACTCCATTTTTAAATTTGTGAACACATTTTATATTTCTGTATATAATTATTTATTTTTTTAATGGAATAAATATAAAATATTATTAAAAAAAAATAAATTTTTTATATTTTTATATTTACATTCATTATTATTCATTATACAAACACTGAATACTACCATGTTCTTTAGGAACCCATTTTCAAAATCATTAAAGTGGTTGTTTGACAAAGGATAAATAAAATTATAGTAGATTAATAAAAAAAGTAAGATCTGTAATAATAAAGTTGACACATTTGTTACTATACAAAAAATCATCATTTTTTTGATTCTTTTATATAATTCGTTAACCTAACTGAAGACCTTAACACACCACAATTCTCTAGTCTCTCTTCTTCTTCTCATTCCATCTCCATGTTCTAGGTAATAATTCACCCGTGTCACAACCGTGTTCCGTATAACAATGTGCTTTCCTTACCACCCTTGTGTTCCTCATAGATGAGCGCTTACACTACACACTACGATACTGATCACTTCCCTTACCATCTCTCCTCTATGTTATAGATATCCTAGCCATTCATGTTGAATATTCCAACACCCCTGACCATTCCATTCCCTTTTTTCCTCATAGTCATATGTAGAAGAATTGACGTTATTGTACCAATAGAAGAAGGTCAACCTATATAATCATTCTTGTCAAAGAACAGAACATCCTTTCATGATTGTAGAAAATAAAAATCTAGTGGTACCTCCTAAGAAAACATTCCCCTAGTCCAGGTTAACAAATTAATTCGTGTTCATTAAAAGATCGACCATCTGAAGAAATCAATTTTCACCAGCTGCAATAGTATTGTCTGGAAACCACCACTCCTTCTACAATCACATCTCTAACAACAGTGATAAAAGTAGTGGGTTCCACCACCTTGACATCTATTTTTTCATAATACTATAATATGATGGGTGTCCCCAATTTGATAATTTTGCATTTAGGGTTTTTTTCATCCAACACATTCTCACAAGCGTGTGGTGAGAGCTGGCCACACAAATGTTATACAGTTGATCTATAACTCATTGAAGTAAGAAATATCAGAAGAATACGATGATAGATGCACCACATTTTTCTTCAATCCGACTGTCTACCAATCTATAAAGAACATTATTGGGATTGTATTACTTTTATTTCATTGATTTCATCTCATAGATTTTTTGATGCAGATAAAGCAGTTGAGAATAATTTTTTTTATAAACATTTTGGTTTTGTAATAGTGAATTAATTTAAATTTTTCAATTATTATTTATAATGGTTTAATAAAAATATTAAAATTCTAACAGTCAAATCATTTGATGGATGGTGTATATTTTAAATTATGTAGTAATATTTAAAGTATTAAAAAAATAATATATGTGTTTTTATCTATAAAGATATATCATAATTCATTAAAATTATAAATCAATTACGCATTCAAAATATAATAAAAAAGATAAAAATTAATATTTTCACATCCGTATAATCAATATTTGTATTTTTATAACTTATTAGCAATTAATTAAAATGAATAATGAATACTTTCAAATCAAATTTAAAAAAACAAGAAATCAAACTAAATCACTTAAAAAGTCAGAATATTTATTTTGGATAGTTCATTGAATAAAGTTTTGAGTGACTTTATTAATGACATAAATATGTATTTCGTTATATAAGATAAAATCCAGATAAAAATTATTTTTAAATTTAGTTAAATATTAATATTTTGTAAAATAATTTTTTATATTATTAACATTCAAATTGAAAATGCTACAATGAAGTTCTTGTGTTAAATTTTATTTAAAATTTACGTATAATTGTTTCAATGATAAAATGTAAAATAATAGTGGAAAATTTCTTTAAAATTTACAGTTTAAAATACCACAAAATATTTATACATAATAAAATACTAGAGAAAAAATCTATTCTAAAATACTAGTGGAAAATATTTTTAAATATTTTTCTATTGGAAATATAAAATCCAAAATCCCAAGAGAAAATTTCCTTGAAAATTAAATTTAAAAAGTATAATTAAAAATAATAGTGTAAAATCTAATAAGAAATTTATAGTTCATTAATCCAATGTAAATTATATTATAAAATTCATTGAAAATAAACTGATATATTAAAAAAAATTAAAAAAATCAGTGGAAAATTACTCATTAATATTTAATTGGAAAATTCCAACAGAAATATAGATTTCAAAATACTGTAGAAATTCTTATAGAAACTTTATAATTAAATATTCCACTAAAAAATATATAAATAAAAAATAAATATAGATTATTTTAAAAATTTATTAATTTTTAAAATATGAAGATGATTATTTGGCTATTGCCAATTGATTAAAAAATTATATATTTTTTAAATATGGAGAGAGTTAATAATTTTTTTTTCTATGTTAAGAGTCATATGAATTTTTATAGCCTATTTCCAATGTCTAAAGTCTCATGGTTAAAAACAAAGTCATGTGGTAAAAAATTCATAGAAATAAATTTCATGAAAAATTAAAGGCATGTACCGGAGTGTCAGGGGGATTCTATAGTTAATTATGATGTCATATATATAATTATAGTCGACCAGTGAAAGTGATATGAAAATCATTATTTATTTAAAAAACATCGACTGAGTTGGTCATGTGTTTGATAATCCATTTTTTATTTGGTGCATGCATTTATTATTTTACTTTTTTATTATCCATTTCGATAATACAATAAATTAATATTATTATTTAAAAAGTAATTAATATTTAATATATTAAAATTTCCATTCAGTAATTATCATTTTACCATAATGAAATACTTCAATGTTTTTTGGGAACCCATTTTGAAAAATCCTGAAAGTGGATGTTTGACTGAGGATAAATAAAAATATATTAGATTAATGAATAATATTGGGATTTGCAATATTGATGTTTAGTAATTTGTTACAATAAATAGTATCATAATTTTGTCATCTTAGATATATTTCAAAGTCCCAACTGAATTCCTTAATTAACCACACATCTCATATAATCTACCTATTCTAAAGAACACTTGGCCAATCACACTTTGGTGTTCCATGTAGTGGATAGCTTCCCACATAGTCTCCGTGTTCGATGGAGCAGAGCGCTTCCATCATGCACCACAAAAAAGATCACATACAATACCATTTCTAATTTGTTCTATAGTTATCATCATATTTCATCATTACTAGTCCAAATTCCCTAACCATTACATTCCATTTTTTAATTCATACTCTTGTGTCACTGCATCGACATTCCAGAATCAATAGAAAAAGAAAATAATCATTCAAGGACAATAAAAAACAGCCTTCCATGATAGTATAAACTCAAAATCGACTGGTACCACCCAAATAGGTCCCCTTTCTGTATGGGTTCATGTAATAGTAGTTGTTCATAAAAAGATCAATTTATTGAAGAAATCAGTTTTTACCAACCGCAATAGTAGTTTTCGGAATCCTACGACTCCTCCGCCCACAACTGCCCCTCCTGCTCTAGTGAAAAATGTAAATGGTTCAACACACTAGAATATATTTTTTTACAATGCCGGATGATTTAGATTGTCCCCACTCATACCATTGAGCATTGAAGGGTATCATATACATCCAAAACATCCTCACGTGGGGCAGGTGACAGCTGGCCACGTAAATGATTTGCAGTGGACAACAACTCGTTGAAGTGGAAAATAGTGGAAGAATATGATGATACATGCACCTCATTTTACATTGAGCCTTCCATCCAGCCATCTATAAATCTCCATTTATTGGGATTTTATTACTTTTATTTTCATCATTTATTTTTGTATAGTTCAATATGCATATGAAGCGATTGAGAAGAGAATGTTTTCTAGTTTTTCTGTTTTTTTATAAACATTTTTTGTTTCGAAATAATAAATTAATTGAATTTTTTCAATCATTGTTTTTTAACTATTACTAGCGTAATTGTTAATTGTTTTCTCAAATTTTTAGTTGTATGGTGTATATTTAGTATTATATTATATATTTTTAAGTAAAATAATATTATATTTTTTAATATCTCAAAAAAAAATCTAACTCAATTCATTAAAATCAGAAATTAATTTTACCTTCAAAAAACAAAAAAAAAATTACATTTTTTAAAAATTAATATTTGTATCATCTATATTAACAATATTTTATATGTTCAAAACTCAATAGTAATACATGAAAATTTATAAAATGTTTCTAATCAAATTTCAAAAAACAATATATCGAACTAAATCATTAAAAATTCAATATATGTGTTGTGGTTATCACATTAAATAATGTTCTGAATGACTATGATAGTATCATAAATAGGTATTTATTTATATATGATATAATCCACTTATTTTTATTAATTTTGTTAAATATGATTATTGTTTTAAATAATTTTTTCAACTTATAATTATTAAACTATAAAACACTACTATGAAGTTCAGCTGTTAAATTTTATTAGAATTTTTCATTAGAAATTTACAAACATAAAATGGATAATAATATTATAAATTTTTCCTGAATAATTAAAGTTGAAAATCCCAATAAAAATTACGGAAGATAAAAAATGTTGAAAAAACCCACTGTGAAATACTAGTGGGAAATCTTTTTTAATATTTTTTTATAAGACATTTAAAAACAAAAATCTCAATTGATGATTTCCTTGAAAACTAAATTCCAAAAATATAATTAAATTTAATTCTGTTAAAAATAACTATAATTTTATTTTTCAAAAATCCAATGTAAAATATTCCATAAAATCCTTGAAAACCCATTAAAATATAGTAAAATTTCGCATTAAAATTACTGTTGATTATTACTCAATAAAATATTATTTAAAATTTTATAAATTAAAATACATAACAATGTACTACTGATAATCACAATTAATATTTATAATTATATATTCTACAAATAAAATAATTTGATAAAAAATATATTGACATCATAAATAAATTTCTTAAATGATAATTTTTTTACATCAAAAAATATTATTCATTTCAAAAACAAATAAGTGTCTTTAATGACATAATAAGAACGAAATTTTTTATTTCACTCAAACTACCCAAAAAATAATTTAAAAATATAGACACTTTAAAAAAACACATAGACATGTTTCTTCAGAAAAAAATATATTATTTTAAAAAAATATATATTTTTTTTCTTCTCCTGTATTTAATATAATGTGAAACCATTTTAAAAAATTATTCATTTTTAAAATATGAGGATGGTTATTTAGCTTCTACCAATTTATTAATAAATTATATATTTTTTTGAAATAGAAATAGCGTTACTAATTTTTTGCTATAATAACAGTCATTTGAATTATTAAATTCAATTTTTAAAGTTTTTTATAATTATCTTTTTATGATAAGATGAGACCTTGCCCAGAAAATCAAGTCTCATTTATTAAGCAAAAAAATGTTCAAAAAACATAATTCTAAAAATGTGAAATTTACCAAGATTCCACCGCAACAAAGGCTAAAGATCATTAGGTAGATATGATACCAAAAGAAAGTATCATCATTGAAACCCTTATTAAAAATACCATCAGCCACCTCATTGTCCTCCCTTTAAACTTGTGTGATAATATATTCCATAGGGGAGAGAGAATCCAGGAAATTGATCCATATGTTGGTGAGCTTCCAAGACAAATGAGACGATCCAATTCTTAGGGAAAACATAATAATGGTAGAGTCACTTTTAAGCCATATTCTTTTCCACCCTCAGTTTTGTGCCTCTTCCATAACAATGATAATGCCCATCATCACTACATATATTTAGGATGAGAGACCGCAAGAACCTTAAATGTATCCAAGGATCTCTCCCTGATGATTCTTAGAAACAACACTATAACCAGAGGGCCACGAGTTGCCTTGTGAGGCATCATTAGAGTTAACCATGATCCAACCAAAAAATGGTTCCTTCCACTAGACGTAAAAATTCACAAGAGGAGGTATAAAATGTAAGAAACCAGACCTTCTATTGAGGTTTTTTTTTCCGTTCTGGTCGATTTTGGGAAAAAGTTGATAATCTAGAAATTTTCAAAGTACATGTCGTGTACTGCGATACCGTTGGAGGCTGTGTGCTGGTCGTGTCATGGCCACACACTTGGCCATGTAGGGGTGACCTGGAGGCCGCCTAATGTGGAGTACAGAAACAGAATGTACACACCATGTAATCTAAAAGTACACGCCGTGTACTTTGTTTTTTATCAAACGCATCGGCATCGCATCTGACAGACATAACCACCTTCTTCTAGGTGTTCTTCATTTGAGAGCACCAAGTAGCTGTGGATCTTTGAAAAGACACCCAACCTCCATCCATCCTCTATTTAGAACACTGGTGAGTTCGTTGGAACCACCGGGGTATGCTCTTCCTTCTCCTAGAGCTCTGTTTCCCAATTCATTATCTTTTCTATGATATCATGGTTTGAATGTTTTAGATTTTTTTGTAGATATTTGACTTTATAAGGAAATTCAAGCAACATGGCTAAATTATATCGATCTCCTAACATTATGGAAGGTTGTTTTTTCATTTCTGCAGATATTCTATAAGTATTTTGTGCATATTCCACCAATACCCTTGAATTGGGTATTGAGTGTTTCATATTTTCCCTTTATGTTTTTCTGATTTACTTATATACCTATGTAAAAGAAATATCTAGTGAATAGGGGTAAATTACTGTGCTTTGAATGTTTTTCCCATGTATGTTTTTCTTGTTTATGACTGTTTGGTCAAGTTTTTCCTGTTAGAGAATTGTTAGTTCCATGAAAAGTTTGTAGGATAGTGTGACTGTTCATCCATGCTGAGATACTGGATAATGCTTGACAAGTAGTTCTTGTGGATACTTTGGCTCTTACACAGTGTGATACTTGCTGACTTTACATAGGGCTGATAGAACCCAATGTAGCAGACCATATGGAGAATGGGCGTAAAGGCTTCTCCAGAATGTTTAATTTGCGATGCGAGACCATAGGGGGAATTGACGTTGAGTGCTTACTCAGAGTGTCTGTAGTTCCTCGACAGGGGACACAGGAGGAATGAGATGTTTACTGCTTCCCTAGAGAGCCTTTAGTATCATACGAGAATATAGATGGAATTGATAGTGAGTTCTTCTTTAGAGAGTCTATTCTTTCTATAGCTAAACCAGAGGGGTGAGACTGTGTGCGCCTCCAAGAGGGTTGCTATTACTTGTTGGTTGGAACATAGGGGTTAGGCTGTGAGAACTCCCTAGAGGTTTTCCTGTTTATTCTTCTTTATTGAGTGACTATTTCCTTATTCGTAGATTATATGCTAGAAACTGTGGATTGTTACTGCTGTGTATTATTCTGTTTACTGCTTACTGTTCACTACATACTATAATTTTCCTTCTATATATTAACTGAATGTTAGGCACTAATCTTTGGGTGGTTTCCTACTAGGACATTATCTCACACCCTATTTGGGTCATGATTTTGGGCCCAAACAGATTATAATGTTGCAGGTATAGATAAGGGAAAGTTCCCTTCAACTTCAGGTTCTTGATTGCACTAGAGATGGAGAGCATGGGACCTTGCTGAGGCTTTAAATACTGAGGAGTTGTTCATCTGTTTTTCCTTTGTAATTTGGATTAGTACTCTATTCAGCATTGTGACATGTTTGGCTATTTTCCTAGAAATATATGTATCATGCAACATTTACTTATATTTCTCCTCCGTTGTTTATTATCAGTCTTATGTTGTTATTGTTGTTGGATATTTACAGATTTCTCTATAGTATGTGATGTTAATTCTGTTGTGTACTCTGCCAATGAGGGAATAGTTTCCCCACTATAACACCCAAGGCCCTCATTGCTAGTCAGTAGCCTCTAGCATTTGGGTAAATGTGCTTGAGGCCATGTGACCAAACGGGTATAGGGCGCCTCTAGGTGGCTTCCAGAACCGTGACGTTACAAAGTTGTATCAAAGGGTTTCATTTCTCTTGACTTATTATTTGGAGCCATTAGCCAGGAATCAGATGGAATAGGTACATGGTAATGATCTGTGCCCGGGAGTAGCTAACCTGTGTACAGGGATAATCCATACAACCTTGTTTATTTCCATTTTAATTGGTTTCCAAATTTGACAGTTGATTTTATTTCACCATTGGGTGATTCACATGTTTGGTATTGTTACCATTGTTGTTATTGTGGTTCTATTTCTGTCGCAACTCGATGATATGAAGGTATGCTATGTCATGCATCATATAGGAACCTGTTAGAAATCACAGGCCAGACATTCTTGCTATGCCATCAAGGATGCATTAGAGATTTCATGATGTTGGGATAGATGTTGTGTACGTTATGAATGCTATTCTGATAGATTCTTTGATAGAATCCATATTGTTTGATAGAGACTTTTTTGTATATTGCCTTTCTTAGATGGACACCAAACTTTGGTTCCTGGGGTGTTTTGGGCCCTCATGGACCAGAATTTGGTTGGTAATTGTGTGTTTTCTTTCTTATAACATGTATTAGATACCAAGATTTGATTCACGGGGAGTATGGACCCCCCACAGATCGGAATTTACAACCTTACTGCTGGTTTTCGGTGTTTTTTGGGCTCTGGAGCAGTTTTTGAGGCTTCTGTCTGGAAAAAACCAGAATACACAGCATGTACATTATGAATACACACCATGTAGTCTATAGTAGTGTCACTGAATATGTGAGTAGGGACACGGGGTTGTGAAAATCATCTGGGAACACGTTGTGTACCTGTTTTATATGTCGTGTAGTGTAATCCTAGGAACCCGGCCGTGTAGCTTACAACACGGGTTGGGGAAGTTTCTTCTTTTACACGCCATTTCCACCTTGAACATGCCATGTAGTCTGGCCTGGGTACTCGACCGTCTCACGAAAAACATGGGTCGCATAATTCCATCATGTGCAGTTCATGTTCCCGTGGAACACACAGTGTATAGTCAACCATGTAGCCGACTGTGTAACTAACAACACGGGTCATCAAATCCTTGTTTTGTACATGTCGTGTCTTTCATGAACATGCTGTGTAGTCTAGGGTTTAAGAGAACCATGTGGGTTAGCCATGTATGGTGGCTTAGGCAAGGAAATAAAGATCAAGTACATGTCGTGTGTGGGTACAACATGTTGTGTGTTCGGGGTGTTACATGACTAGTTGGGGAAGAATTACATGCCCATGTGAACGAATTAAAACAACACACCGTGTAGTTTTAATACACGCCGTGTAGTCATGTTTTGTAAAACATGATTGTTTTTTTCCTGTTCCCCTCTTGTACTATTGCCTGTAGTCTGGTTAATCCTAAATATAAGGTGTTCTTTTGTCCTTTTAGAGATATGGAATCGAGACGTCCTTGGGCAGTCCATAAATTAAAGGACAGTGATCAGACGCCAGATATGGCTGATCAGGGACCTCCTGTAGATCCTCTTGTTCTGCCAGCCTTGTCACTAGCAGTGATTCTGGTTATAGTTTTTGATGCCCAGTTTAGGGAATGCTTCCTGAGGATGATGGAGACTTTCCAAGGAGCAAATCCTCCTTCCTCATCTATGGAAGACTAGCTTGAGTTTTCCAGCAACAGCATCCTCCCACCTTCTCCGGGGAAGGAGGACCGCAGGCTGCAGAGTCATGGCTAGAATCCATGATGACAATCTTCGAGCGTCTCGAGATGCCTCCAGAAAGACTAGTCAATCTAACTACCTACATACTGTGAGACTCCACCAAGAGGAGGTGGGACGTGATCTCACATGCGGTTCATTAGCAGGTTATGGTGTGGGAGGAGTTTCAGCTCGTCTTTTCTGACTACTTCTATCCAGAGAACCTGGGGGCAGACCATGCCCAGGAGTTCATGAGCCTAAGGCATGGTACTCTTTCTGTCATGGAGTATTCCTCTCATTTCACCAAGATTCAGTGTTTCACACCCCTCCAAGGCGGAGATGGGTTGTTCTTGGAAAGGATGTTTGAGGATGATCTCAAGCGTGAGATCCGCTCACAGGTGAATATAATAAGACTGACTTCCATCGCTTCCATCATCAACCAGGCACTGATTGCTGAGCGCAATCTGAGAGATTCCAGAACTGAGGTCCAGGGTGGTTCCACTTCCAGAGTTAGTGCTTCAGTAGCTGACAATAGGAAGCATCGTAGAGAGTCTACGTGCTATGATCTGAGGCGGCGAGACACATCTTTAGTAAGCCAGGTGGTATGATACCAGTGCGGAAGAGTTGTGCATTCAAGGCTGCATTGCCAGTGAGACCCTGTGGATTACCGATCTTGTGGTATGATGGGTCACCTCCAGCCCTTATGTCAGGTTTTCTCACCAGTATCTAGTGATAGAGGATCATCCATTACTCCTTGTTCAGGAGCAGTTCTACTAGTTTCTCACCAGTCTGGGAACTGGAGTTCTTCTGGCCATTCGGGCCGGGGTGGAGGTCAAGGTCGGGGTGGTCAATCACTGGTGATCCAATAATAGTAGGGTGGATCAGCTCAGAGTAGTCAGGCAGGGCCACTGGGCCGTTGTACAGGTCAGTCTTTTGCAGTGGAGAAAATCGAGCAGGAGAAGGATCCTGGACCATCTACAGTTCGAGGTACGATCTGTGTAGCTCTCAGTTATATCTTATACTCTTTTCAATAATACTTATACACATAGATTTATCTTTGTTGATGTTGTGGAGGTCTTTGGCCTCAATATCTTTTCTTCTGCTAACATGTTCACACTAGGAACACTGTTGGGGGCTAGGACGCCTAGCGCACGTCAGTGCGGAGAGTGCCCTCTTGATAATGTAAGGTGCCACTTTCTATTGGACCTCTATGTCCTAGAGATGACATGCTATGATTTCATTCTCGGAATGGATTGGCTAGTTCCCTTCCAGGTAGTCTTCAACTGTTATAGCCACAGGGTGAGTTTTATATCACTAAAGGGTGAATATTTTCTTCATAAGGGCTTGTGGAATGTCCAGGTGGGAAGAGAGGGACCATAGCATAATGGGCAAGGCGGAGTTACAACCCAAATTTCCAGTATGTATCTGGATAACCAGGGGACTGAACTGTTGGACTTTCCTCTAGTGGTGGATCGTTTCAGAGATGTATTTCCAGATAACCTTTCTTGTTTTCCTCCGAAGCGTGATGTAGACTTTTCTATTGAACTCATGCCAGGAGTGCCGCCTGTTTCCATTCCTCTTTATAGGATCACTACACCTGAGTTGCAAGAGCCAAGAAGAAGTTGGAGGAGTTGCAGGAAAAGGGTTTCATCCGACCTAGTACATCTCCTTGGGGTTCTCCTATCCTATTTGTGAAGACAGTAGATGACACCCTTATAATTTGTTTGTATTATTGGAAGTTGAACCAGTTGACATTCAAGACCCGAAATCCCTTACTGATGATTTATGACCTCTTTGATGAGCTTTGAAGAGAACGAGTGTTCTCAAAGATCAAATTGAGGTCTGTTTATCATCAGTTGTGTGTTTGACCATCTAATAAGCCTCTTACAGCTTTCCAGAGCATGTATGGTCTGTACGAGTTTATGGTTATGTTATTCAGCCACACGAAGGTGCCTGCGGTTTTCATGGCACTGATTAACCGAGTGTTCCGTCCATACTTGGACTCTTTTGTGGTGGTATTTGTATATGATATCTCGATGTACTCTCACAATCGACACAACCATTCTACCCATCTTGAGATCATTTTGAGTACACTAAGAGAGAATCGGTAATATGTTAAGATCTCGAAATGCCACTTTTGGATGGATCATATTCAATTTTTGAGTCATGTCCTTTCAGAGACAGGAGTGTCAGTTGTCCGAGAGAATGTGAGAGCAATAGTTTTTTGGGAGAAGCTGAAGAACGTCATTGAGGCACAACGTTTTCTAGGGATGGCTAGATACCACATACCAATAAATTTAGTGGAGAAGGTCGGATTCAACCAACCCCGCCTATCCCAATGATTTATCTATGTTTTAAATGATTTATGCTTGAAAACCCAAGATCAGTTTGGATGCTCTATCATTACAGTAGTAAAATTCAAATAGATATGATTTTATTTTCAGAAACAAAATTGGAAATAAATGACATGGTGGTATCAAAAAAATTTTGAATTCAAGGAAGTTCTCTATCTCCCACCGAGGCCACATGGGATGCCTTTGTCTTCTATAGAGAGATGATATGGATTTCATGATTTATTATTTCTCCTTGAAAAATTTCATTGCCTCAATTCAACAATATAACAACCCGTCTTTGGATATTTTTGGATATTATGAATGGCCATATCGTAGGAAAAAATATAAAATATGTAAACTCCATAAAACATTGCATGAAAACTCTAAAATATCTATCCTTTTATGAGGTGATTTTAATGACATCTTGTTGGTGTTAAAAAATAAAGGGGGAACCAATAGACCCTTTTCGCAAATTATTGAATTCCTGTATGGATTATGGATGCCTAATATTGATAATTTTTGGAACATTGGTATCCCTTTTACATGGTTTTGAGGGAACATTGAAATCACTCATATTGTGGAACGTCATGATAGATTCTATGGATTGGTCATGCTGAACAACCTATACAAGAACATATATGCTTATCACATGGAACCCACCACTTCTAATCACCGTCCAATCCTTATCAATATATCCAATGGCCACAAGAAACTGATTTATGAGAGTTGCTTCTAATTTAAATGATTTTGGGTCAAGGATAAGAACTATGAGGAGGTGGTTCGATATTTATTTTGAATGAGTGATTATAAAATTTGATTGAAGCTTCACTAGGTGGATACCAATTTAGAGAAATTAAACAACAAAATTTAATTCTCTCTAGATACCCATTGTGACACCATTGAAAGGAGTTTGAGTGTTCTCTACTCAAATCACCCTTCAGATGCCACTGTTTCTAGATTTGTAATACTTGAAGTAGATTTAGATGAGGAACTATATTCCATGTAATGTTTTTTGAGAAATGCATGCATTTGAAATTAAAATTGAAGAAGGTGATGACACACCTCATATTTTAACAAAAAAAAATCATCGATGAGATGATGAAAGAATTATATAAATGGTATTAATAAATATGAAGGCAGGTCAAAACAATATAATAATGTTCCATGAAATTATTAATCATTTTTTAGGGGCTGTTTAAGGCCAATGAACCTCCCATATTAACTAATATAGCACCTTTGATTAAGCCATTGATCTCTAAGACTATGAACCATTAGGTAAACTGCAAACAATCGGATGAGGAGATTATAATGTCTCTTAGTCAAATCCATTATACAAAAAAGTCTTGGCCTTGAATAATTTCATACTATCCTTTTCCAAAAAAAATTAACACCTTATTGCTCTAGATTTTTTTATCCTTATAAAGTATCATTTGGAAGGGAAAATTGTTTTTTGTTCCCTGAATGAAACATTCTTAACTGTAATTCCAAAAATAAAAAATAACCTTAAATATTAAGGTTATAGACCTAATAGCCTGTGAAATGTGGTTTATAATATGTTTTATAATATTTTCCAGTACATTCTACGCTATTGGCTCCCTACCATCATATCTTCAAACCAAATCACATTCATCCCTAGAAGGATTATTATTGATAATTCCATCATTTCACATGATATTTTTCACTCCACAAAAACATTATTAGTTGTGGAGAGAGGTATTATGGTCTGGAAACATGAAATGGAAATTTATTATGACAGATTGGAATATAATTTTCTGATGTTTTACATGAAAAATTGGATATCATTAGAAATGTGTTAAGACTACCTTACAGTGCACTACATCTTTGTATTTAGTAATCAATATTAATGAGGGTCTATCAAAGAGAATCAATCCCTAAAGGGGCCTCCACCAAGGGTACAACCTATCCTTGTTACTCTTAATTTTATTCATTTATTTATTTTATAATATTATTTTAGATACATCTTTAAGCAATTTTATTGAAGGGGTGAAGGTATATCATCATAGTTCTCCCATTTCTCATATTTTTTCACTGATGATTACCTTCACATTTCAAGATATACCTCTGAATAATGCACATTGATTTTCCACCATATCCATCATTATGATAAGGCATCAGAGAAATCAGTGAATCTGGGGAAATTTAAAATATCAATTATCTATAAACTCCATATAGGAAGGAAATATGATCATAATAGAATCTCGAGTATTTATGTGGTCAATATACCCCCAAACATATCTTGATCTCTACATGATAATTGTTCGATTGAAAAAAGGTTTTTCATGTATTATTAATAGGGTTCGAAAAAAGATCCTTGGATTGAAAACTATGTGGATTTATAATATAGGGAATAATCCCTCATAAATTCAATGATAAAATTGATCACATGATATGTAATTTTTATATTAATACTTTGAGTCTCTGTTATTATCCAAATCAACTAACGCATTACTATATAGTTTCGGGACACAACAATGGGAAAACCAAAATCCATTGGATTTCATACGATAATCGTTGCATCCCCAAATTAGGTATGGGAATGGGTTTCTGAGATCATTACCATTTTATTGTAGCCCTCTTGGATAAACAAGTATATCTTATTATTATTCACTAGGACACTCTGTGTGCTCAGATTCACATAGCCAAATATTTTCCCAATTCATATTTCTATGGTCTAGACTAGGTCCCCTCCAAGATTCCTTCGGAGATTCATTTGTAGATCATGCACACTGTTATGTTTTAGGATCATCTTCAGGACTATAAATGACTCAACGGTTAAAATTTTTAAGGACCCTCAACTTTTGGATGGTGATGGGTTTGTTGAAACCTACCAGCAATCCTTGTTTTTAGGATGTGAATTTTTTCTCTCTTTTCGATGACACTAGTGATGGTTGGTGTACTAAAATACTTCAAAATAGTTCAACAATAGAGATAGATAATATATTATGAGTATCCCTTACATGAAGGACATGTGAAAATACAATATTTATTAGTCCAAATAATATTCGAGAGAGTTCCTAGTTAGGACTAATTATGCTCTGGAAAGAGGAATCCTGAACGTAGAGGTTGGTATGTTCTAGAAAAACCTATGGTTCTTGGATTTCCCCCACCCCCACAATTTGATATTTATGGTGGAAAGTATGTAGTTGTATCCACCCCTAAATGAAACTCATCTGGCATGGCCATGCATCTATCAATCCATAAGGATCTCTATGCAAGTCTATTCTGAAATCCCCAATTGATGTGATCTTTCATTACCTCAGATCAAGGGTAATTTGGAACTCATGGAACTCAAAAAACTGACCAATTTGTTATTTTCGTACATAAACTTCCTTCATTATTGTGACTATGTCTTCCATTATTCCTTTTGGGATAGTGAAAATTTAATGCACAATTTCCTGAAGCAATTGGGTTAGAGGAAATGACCACATTTTAACTCTTATTTTTAGAACAAACTCTTTCTGGGTAGAGCGGGAAAAGCCGTTGTTGGATTCATGGAATTATTAAGAATTAAAAAAATATCTCCTCATGCTATCACCCACATCCCAGCATGTTGATATACCCCCAAAATTTGTCCTTAAGATCAATGTAAATGTTTCTCTCCATAGGGATGACATTATTTTCATTGGTGTGTTGGTTTGTAACTCATATGGGAATATTATTTTGACTCTCTATTCTTCGCACAATTTCTTTTGGTACCAATCGATGGCTAATGCCCAACCAATTTGGGTTGAAATTATTTTCTCTAATAATATAGATTGGAAATCCATTATCATTGAATAATATTGTCTCATTATTATAACCATTATTCATTTAAGGGAATGATGATTACAATATTTTGTCCCATTGATTGTGAAGATTGGGTCACTGGTCCATAATTTCTTGGTTTGTTATTTCTCTTTTACAAAACAATATGGGAATAAAGAATCTCATTTGTAGGCGACCTGAGGTCTTTCTTGTATGACACGCATTTAGAAGGATGATTTAACTTCATTTATGATATCTCTTATACATCATGATCTTTGATCCATTTATTGAATTCCAAATTTATTTTAATAAATAAAAATACATTTGTTGAAAAAAAAGGTCTTTTTTTATAAATTTAAAACAACCTAAAGTTAGTATCTTTTGGAATTACGCATTTATACCAATAGTTGTATTATCAATCGTTGGATTTCTATTAAAAAATTTCAATTCATTTGTACTGAACCCTCTAACCTACAATTGTTCTAGACCTCAATATGGCCAAAATACTATTTAACCCATGCATCATCAGGGATCACCTAATTTTTAGAAATACATTCATTTCACCTCATTCAGAAAAACCATGAAATTCTAAAGACAGAACAACAAAAGTAGTAACAACTAGTGGAATTATTTATTATTGATAGATAAATGCATTGGTAAAGGTACAAAATATCATCCATAAAAATAATTTTCTGATATTTCTTTATCATAACTTAAAAAATCACAATTAAAGGTTAAAAAACATTGTTAAAGAGATTCATTTATCAGTTCTTAAAATATCACTAATAAAGGGTAACCATTTGTAGATATGTTTTGAGCACTGAAAATGACAACCAGTTACTAATTATTTTTTATGTAATGATAAAGGGTTGTCCCATGAGGCTTCATCCCACATTAGATTACTCGTTTTCTGGGTCTCACTTTATAAGTATGGGCATTCTGCTACCACAATCTTCCATGGTTATGGGGGATCAACACCTGCATGCACCATCAGAAACATAAGCCACACAATCTAGCTCCACCATCCACTGACCCACACACCCAACCAACCTATATGTGTTCTTACTCACCCACCCAACTTCCCACTAGACTAATAAGCAAGCCGACTCCTCCACATGATGGTCCATTCATTGTAAAATAAAAAAAAACAAATGAAAAATAAAAATAGTAAAATGATTAAAAATAATATATATATATATTATAAATTGTATTAAAAATTATATATTAAATATTAATATATAAAATGAATAAAATGTTCCAATTAAACAAATTAAAATTAAAAAATGAATAAATTAAAAATACATACAATTTTTTTATGGAACACTTATTAATAAAAATGAATAAATTTAATGTATAAATTTATTATTTATAATTAGTAATAAATAATATTTATTAAATATAAATATAGAAAATTAATTAAAATTATAAATTGAAACATAATAATCTCTTATTAGTCTTTTAAATATATTTTCAATCTTTTCAACTTATATTTAAATTTCACCATCTTTTAAAAAGCATTCATATAACGTTATTTAGTCATCGATAATGTTATGATTTTGTTTAATAATTTTTAAATTTAATGATTTTAAATGTTTATTCTTTTAATATGTTTATAAATTATTCCTTTTTAATATTTTATATACATAATTATTAATTAATATAAATATTTTTTATTACTAAAATACACTTATATATATATATACATATATATTATTTCAAAAAATATAATTTATATAATACAAATTAAGCATGTTTACATTAAAAAAGTTATATATTTTGTGACGAATGATTAAAAATTAAAAATTAGTATTAATTAAAAGTATTACAAAATTGTACCGAGTAATTGATGTTTAATTGGATTTAATTTTTTCAATTCGACATATATTAAATGTTTGTTAAACTAATTTCACACACACATATACATAACTAATTTATTTTTATAGAGAACACAATCACCCATAAAATTTCTTTAATTTATTCAAATTTTTATATTACTTTTATAATTATATTTATTAATATAATACATTTAATGTATATTATGTTTCTAATTTGTAAATTTTAATCAAATTAATTTTTATTATTAATCAACATATAATTATTATAAATTTTTAATATTATATCAAATTTCTTCAATTTTAATATTATTAATTAATTAATAATTTAATTTTTTTTAAATAAATTTTCAATTTATTCATTTTTTAATTTTAATTATTCAATATTTTTGAAATTTTATCAATTTTTAGTATTTATTTATACATTTTTATTCATTACCAATTAATGTTTTTAATATCATTTAAATTTATATAATTAATATGTATTGATTTTTATTTTAACATATATATTTATAAATATTCATTTTAATGTTTTTAAATAATCAATATAATTAATAATAATTATTCATTTTTTTAATTTATTTATTGCTCTTATTATTTATTACATTAATAGATTTTGCATATTATATATTTCCATTAATCAATTTAACATATATCAATCTTGTGTTGTATATATAAATATATACATTAATTTCACAGACATTTACCAAATTAATATAATCATATATATTAAAAAAACATAATGTTTATGTAATTTGATCTAATTTCAATATTGTTTTTCAATTTCATTTAAAAATAGAATTTATTTAATATATTTTGTTTTTAATCAGTAAATTGTATTTATTCATTTTAAATATTATTTTAGTTATTATTATTTATTATTTTTAATTTTTTAACATTTAATATTTCTTTGGAATTTAATCATATTTTAATATTTATTTATATATATTTATTTATTATGTTTCAATATTTTAATCATGTATTCATATCATTTCAATATATATCCCTAATTAATTTCCATTTATAATTTGTATAATTAATTAATCTTATAAATATTATAATGTTTTTAATGCCTATTAAATTTTATTTATTCAATTTCACATTTTTTTAACATTCATTTATTTAGGATAACTTATTCTTTAATAATGAAAAAAATATACATTTCTGTAAACACTTATAAATAAATAAATTTTTATTTACATATAAATACATTATAATTATTTTGAACAAGTCTGGGAGAAGGTACTAAGTCTGTTTTCCATATATAAAAATAAAAAAAATAAAAATGGGTGGAGGGGTCAAATATGGCTGGAAATCCATCGACAATAATTCAAAAATGTGTTAGAAGACATAATAAACATCTACATATCCAGAGCAATACTAAATGTCGAAGTCAAAAACATGAGATATATTAGGACCCCTGCTAGCCATTTTTATGAGGGGCACTACCACAGGGATGTCGGCCACACCTCCAAGACATTTCACTTTACCGAGGATCATGGCCTTCATCTGAAGATGGTTTGATAGAATCCTCTTTACACATATTAGTAAGACCACACAATGAGGATGTGCCCAAGGTGTAGTATCATTCAAGGTGTATTAGAAGGGATCTCATTATCCTTTACATGATTCCTGATTCAATGTCCCATAACACTTTATGAAGCCTCTTATACACTCAAAACAACCAAGGACGCATCATTGAATGGTTCCAGTACTCCAAAGGTGTTGGAAATAGAAACTAGAGCCTAGCCTTTCATTTAAATTTAAGAATCCTAGAGGCTCAATGATTTCTTTTAATTGTCATGTGGATCTTATGATATTAGGTATAATATTCAAAATCTAGGGAAGCCTAACTCCCTTGATTTTAAAAAGGATCCTCCTAAAGAGGAACTTTAGATTGTTTTTAAACAGACACTAAATCCATCAGTGAAGAAAATATCTGGACCGCTAATCATGGGATGATCATCCCCACCACAATATTGGATCCTATAAGGGTCATAATGTGTTTGGAAAACTCAAAAAAGTTAGAATCCTATGATTCCTTAATAATAGTATCATTAAGAATTCCACATCATTTGGAGTGACCCCTCAAGGGATCACTATCCACATGAATATAAGTAGTTAAACAACCTACTAATTGTAAGGTGTTTTTACCCTATGAACCATCCAACAAACATGACCCTAGAGAAAAAAACTCTAGTAAAACATTTCACCAATACTGTGTTAATGAGTCCCTGGTTTTGAGAAAAAACTATTGACTTTAATTTCATCAAAACCTCTTAATGGAATTTTATCTTACTCTTTCTAGATCTTAAAGAAATCATCTTTACTTGATAAAGCTGCTCATTAGTAAAATCATGTGCCACTACTATTTCATCTGAATTTTCATCACTGACCATCCATTCTTCTACAATCAACACCAATGTCCTGGTAGCCTGCTACCCATTATGATCCATTTTCTATACACCAATAGAGGGATTCTGACCATGAGGATATAAATCATCTATTACATGAGCACAATACCTTTAATAATGGGTAGTCTTCATTGGTTTAGCACAAAAATTATGAGTATGTCTTCAATAGTGGGTTCATTCGATCTACCATTAGAGAGATCATCCAGATAAGTTGAATGCACACCCTGACCAGGCTCACGACTGTGCCCCTCTTCCTTTGAGACAACCAGATTGTGAACTCATCCATCATGAGGTTAAACATGGTCAATGTTATTAGAACCAAATAGATAATTGTGTTTCAAACATATAATATTTTTAAAGAATATATTTTCATCATGAAATTAGGTATCTGAAAAACAAATAATATATCTATTGTGATTTAAAACATCACATCATATGACACCACAATCCATAAAAAACTATGTAGATTTTATGGAGTAAATTCTAATATCATTCGAATATAAATCACAAGAAATAAAAACTCGATCAAACTAATTATAAAACAAGTCCACTTTAGCTAAAATGTTTGAGTATTAATCCAATGGTGTGTTATTTTTTTACTCCTCACTCTTTTATCGATTTATTAAAAATTTCCTCAATGTGCATCAACTCCCTCATGCATACCCAGCACCACCATGCCTAACCACGTATAATATCACATTATTACAGGTTGTTTGGATGGGATAATTCATTCTAAAATGAGTTGATTTGGATGGATCGAAATCTATTTCCCTTATAAAAATGATTAATTTTCTATATAGAGTAATTTTTTGTTTTCCTCTTCCAATATCATGTTTTATATCATAAATACAAAACAAATTTCACCAAATATATATAAAAACTTTTTTATAAAATCTATTAAAATTAACAAAACACTCAACACAAATATCATAGGATGGTATTAACAATGCATCAATCCAATATAGATGCCAAATATGTAGATTTCAATTATTTTCAATATATTAGTCACCCATTAATGAATATGTAATTGAAATAAAGGAATTTATTTATTTTAATTGGGATATTTAGGTAATGACATTATATTAAATTTTTTATATAGGCATATATAAGATTTATCTTCCCTAAAACTACAAACATTTCTATAATATTGTTCGATTCATGTAGACATTGACATCCAGAAGGATTCCCCAAATATGAATCCATCATATTTTACAAAATTTGGAATTAATTTATATAATTTTAGATAGGTCAATGAAAATAATTTTCATAAGGAAGAAATAGATTTTTAAAAATATTTATATAATCTCTTGATGATAGATTAATGGGATTCACATAGAATGGGTTGATTATTTGAATTCAAAAAACTCATTAACTGATCAAATTATGATAAAAAATTTCTTAATTACTAATCAATTATAAATCATTCATTTGAATTGATATTTACTTAGTATATATTACACTAGAAGAAATATATATATTTTTATGGAATTATGTTTTTTGATAGTTTTATTGATGATCCAAGAAGATGATTTGGTGATTCGAGTCATTGGTTCTCACGAGAGAAATCATAAAATCTATTAATGATCATACAGATAAGTATTTAGGGAATATGAACTGTGAACATAGATTCATATAATCTATTCATGTACATTAACTAATTATATATTTGTACATCATTTTATAAAATCATTTTTGAACATATATAACATTAATCATGTTACAAAATATATAATACTAAAAAAAATTATCATTCTCATTTAATTTATACTAGCTAAATATTTATGGATTAACCCACCAAAAATTATAAAAAATAGTTTTAAATTCGTTTTTTCCTTTTTATATTTATTTATTTTATATGAAAAATAGTTTTAAATAGTTTTAATTTAAATCAATTTTAAAAAATCACCCATTCCTAAACAATATTTGTAGATTATATTTTATTACTAACATATATCGTGTTCTCCTTTACCTATATCTTTATAGAGGAGATACTGTCTGCAATTCACATCACCTCCCTGAAGTATACATGATTGGGTACCATATTCATCATGTGGGGCTCTCAATTAGTTTACTTCTTAAATATCGCGTCAACTTATCTACTAGATTTTTCACAGCCTCGATGTTCTCTTTTGGTTTCAAATTTGGGTGACCGATACTTGTTAGATTCTAAATGTCATATTAAACATAAGTAAAATTTGACAACTGAAAAGGGTTGTTCTCCAAAAAATTATCACTCTTTCAACATCCTGATGTAATTTTGGATCAAGGATAGTGATAGAACATGACTTGTGGGTGAGAATCCACTTTCCAGGAATCCTTCCTCTAACTAACCCCATTTAAAGAATCCATATCTTCATATATATTGTTTAAATATCACTCCATGTTTCCGCCCTGAACTTTTTCCAATGTTGATTATATATGTTGGTTTCACTAATTTTTTGTTTTCAATTCAGGTGATCCTAGGTAGTTAGGATTATAATCAAATCATTAGTTGTAGATGAGGATTCCTGATAATCCCACTAGGACACTTCATTACGTTATGTTTAATTTGGTCGTTTCATCATATGATAAAAGTTCATATTCATTATATTATAGTCACCTTATTAGTGAAAGACCTATCTTCCCACCACATATTATGAGTATAAATGAATATGTATTAACTCCTCCCTCTTTAGAGACTCCCATCATGAATAGATCAACAAATTATCCTATAATTACTGCCCTTTTCCCCACAAAACATCAAATCATGAACCTGGACCAACAACCACATGTTTACCCCAAATTGTTTCTTTTTATGTCTCAATTATGTTAAATTATAACTTGTTAGGGATAATCACTAATAATATTCAAATGTTGGATTCATCAAATTATAAGAATATATAACTTCCTCCATTTATTATTTATACATTGCATGCATATATTTATTGTTTTTATAAAATTAATATTTTATGAACCCATTTAGATGGAAATGAATAAAAACTTGATGAGTGAAAAATATATGAAAAAAATATTATGAAAATAAATTTAAATAATTCATTATGTTTTTAATGGATCGTTCTTTCAACAATTATGAGGTATATTGTTAATCTTTACATTACTTTTTTTAAAGATAAAATACTATAGAAGAGTTGGATGAAAATGTGATTTTTCAGAGAATATAGTAGAGCTATAAATTTTTTATTAAACATGAGTAGTAATTAATTATACACACCAATTTGGATGATAATACATTTTATGGATTATTTGATATGAATAACAGTGTAAATTTTAATGGATATCATATGAAAGAAAATTAAAATTTAAGACGTCCTTCAGGATTATCCAATGTCATTTCAGAAGACATATAGCTATGTTATGAGACCATTGTATACTAGTTGTACTATATTTACAAAATTTTCTTCTATATGGAAGTTATTTAATTGGAATGTTATAATAGAAGAAGTTACACTAGCTTTACCAAACTATATAGTCCCTTGATTGATATGATACCATAAGAAAATTTAATATTGTGTCAAATATATTAATCTAAATGAATTCTGCACTCAATGGGAACGATCATTGAAAAAGTCATGCCTTTCCAAATGATTTCATATTGTTTCACGAGGACCATGAATACCTTAGATAATGGCATTTGAGTGGAACAAATTGATAAATGAAATATGAACCATCTACACTGAAATTTTTATATTGAAATCCCGTCATTACATAGTTTTTATAAATATATGGATGTTAAGAAATTGTGGGATAATTGACATAGAATGAAAATTTAAGAATTGAATATAGGAAATTACGCCATTCGACAAACTCTCCTCAGTGACTGAAAATTTATTATGAGTATCCTGAATTTGGAAATAGGTTATGTGACCTCCATCTCGAGTTATCTAAAAATGGCAGAAATAATTTTGGTTTATAGTATAGTACTGATAGTATATGGCCATTTATTTTGGTAAACTATAAATTTCCACTATGGATATGCATGAATCACAAATTCATTATGATGTCTCTAGTTAAATTTGGAAATAAGAACCCCAGTACTGATATTGAAGTCAATCAGGATCAATTGACCGAAGATATTAAATTGTTTTTGGATAATGGTTTTACATAGTATGATACTCATAGAGGTGATGAATTAAAATTGAGATCGATGTTTTATGGGATGATAAATTAATTTACTTATTATAAAAAAACATAGGATATAATATTAAAGGGATAAAGTGGGGTCCCGTTTGTGAAGAATGATTATAATCAATTCAGTTGATACATTCATGAAATACTGTGTTTTAGGACATTAATTTTTTTTACCTATACTATAAAAATAATGATATTAGAAATCAACATTCAATGAGAAGAAATAACAAGGTATCACATCATATCCATTAAATAGAGATTAGCTATTAGAGAATTTAAAAGAAGTTACTTATATTAGTTTTTAATCTTTTTTGAAAAACCATACAAAATTGGTTTAGAAAAATAGATCAATTTTCAGGGAATTTCCACAGAAAAATAGTTTATATTTTAATCATTTTCTGGATGTAAATAATATAAAAAAATAGCATTGAAAATGTTATAGTCACATTACTAAATATTACTAATAAAATAGATGGCATCAAGGCTTGATTGGAGATGATTGGCCTGGGGATAAAGGAATAGCTAGTATTGTTGAATGGTGATAGGAAAAAATTTCATCCTCTTGCAGCTTACACTCTATCCAGACAAGAAAACATTCAATTTTATATTTTTTAACGGTGTCAGTGTTGTAGAGTTGTAATCACCAATGAGCAAGAATGTCATTTCATTGAGAAATTTAATGTTATATGGTCTAAAATAACTTGAATGTCATTTTTTTATTTAATATTTGATGCATTTCACTTAACATTAAATTTTAAAAGAAAAAGTATAACATACACTAACCAGAGTCTACCTCTTTCTCAAATCCACATGAAGTAATGTAATATAACTAGTGTAGATTCCAAACATGAATATGTATATTTCAGTCAGATTATATTAATTATTGATTCCCTTCCCTTCCTCATTCTATGATATAATGGTTATGTTCATTAGAGATGGGCAAACCCCATTTAATTATATATAAAGATCTTGAAAGTGTTAACATGTATTCATGTCATATAGATGGTTTTATTGTAGATCAATACATTGATGTCGATTCCATTGAGTTCTGTAGAGAATACATATCAGATTTTGGTAGTATTATCCCCCTAAGTCTCTACACAACTGATGCGTTACAGGTGAAAATATTATTGGAAGATATATTGGGGAAATTAGCATAAAAATGTGGGAGGAATATTTTCATTATATTTTAAATTTTATTTTAGAGGTTCCTCCATTCATTGAATCTCACAAAGTAATTATCATACATTTGAATCTATTATGGTAATTAAGATGGATATCAAATAAAATTAATCAATAGTTTATTAGATAATTCTATGATCTTATTTATAATTAATTATATAAAATCTTGATTTAAATTGTAAGATTACTTTTATGGATAGCTAGGAGAAAAAATTCAAATGTTATATCTTACAAATGTTTTTTAATTAATTGTTATATGTTCTCTGTAAAAGAACCATATCAATGAAATATGGTGAAAAATAGTGCAGTTATTCTTGTGGAGTAAGCGATACATGTATCCAATTTGAAGGATAAAAATACAATTTATAATATATGTCATATTTTGGTATCATCAAAAACTTATATGAGTTGGATTATAAAAAATTTATATTGATGATTTTACATGGAAAATAGATTGACAACTAGAATGCAGTGAATGCTGATGAACTGGTATTTGCGCAAGTAAATTTAAATGTGGAAGTGTATAAAGATGATTCATTCATAATAGAATCACATGATATGTAGTTATTTTATGTCTCAAATCCATCAAGAATTAATTGGTCAATTATCCCATTGGAAATTAAAACAACAGCAGGGTCAAATGAATTTTCAACAATGGATGAGAATTTTGTTGATAGATCATTTTAATTTCCCATCCATCCCAATATAGAAAATGAGTTTTACATTAGAGGGGACCATAAAGGGGGGATTTGAGTACATTTCAACAGATATAAGTCCCTTAAACCATTATATTAAAAAATAGTTATCAATGAGAAGTTTATCGTGTTTTTAAATATAGTATTCTTATTACTCATAATATTATGTGTTATCTACATCATTTACATAATATATATTAAATGTATGATTAATCATGAATATAAAGTCATTTATAAATTATGATCTTACCAATACCAATGAATGAAAGTTAGTTTATGCTATAACTATGGAATTATTTAAGGGATCAATAACAAGTTTATGATCACACAATGTTATTGAAAAAAAATAAGAATGACATAACATCATCATGTTAAATATAATTAAAAAGTTAAAGAGAAAGAGAAATTTTTTTGAGGTTGGATGGAATCGGCATGGCCGACCAGTTTACCACAATATGTCAATGTTCATTAGTTATGTTGGGGTCAAAATAAGAATGGATGTGCCAATTGATATAGATACGTGAAACATTATCTATCTTATACTTATGGAAATACTTTGGGAATGTATTTAGGATATATAATGATATAATTTATCTATTTTATAGAACAATTATATAATGAAATAATTATTTAATTTTTAATTATCACTTTCATAGTTCATTTATTTTATATTATTTCCATAATAAGTTTGTAATAATGGATTTTGAAAAAGCATATCGAAGCATCTAGACATGTATTAGAAAGAATCATATCAAGTATGCAGAGGAGAAATTAAATTCACTCCCACCAGTTACATGTGTACACATTATAAAATACGATACATATAAATCTTTCCTTATTTGTCACAATGGGAAATCATTTTAGTTGAAATGTAGCTGAAATTTTTTAATGTGAAATTATTTTTTTTATACACGTTGAATCAAATATTATAATTTATGAAACAATAATGGAGTGATGACAATAAACATTGTTTAATAAAATCAATGTACCCCTACTAGCATAAAAGGATGGTGTATGCTTTTCTAAAATAGAAATTGTTATATATTTTAAATTTATAATAAATGTTTTATGTCATTTAAAACAACATATGTTCCTTTTTAAATATGTAAATTTATGAAACAAAATATGATGTCACTTTCATCTGACATCATGTACAATAGTAGGAGGCTCTCATAAATAAAAAGGGTAAACTAGTTTATGATAACGCACAATTAGTATGGGATGCATGCATAATTATGACATAATATTAATTCACTAATCTTTATAAATTAATTTACAAGGATCAAAAACAACTAATAGGGGGTTTAAATCATTTGTTTACTTTTTATAAGTTCTAAAATGTTTATAAATAGCACCCAAGAAACTTGTTAAGATTTATTTCCTTATCAAAATTTATAAAATACTCAAACATGAAAAAATAGTTAAGAAAATAAGGTGGAAAAAAATTACAAGGTTCGACCTTAGTGTAATAATCTACACACTCCCCAAAGAAACTACTGTGGCTCTATAGAAATCTACTATAATGAATAAGTGAATACAACAGGTTCCAACTCAAATTAGAAAACTTTTATCTTCGTAAAGAAATGAATATAATGAATCCCACCTATTTACAATTAATTATTATAAAATAATTGAGAAAAATAATAAATACATTTTTGAAACTACTCGGGAATTACTTATGCCAAATCTCTAGTCCAATTTGGTTGGATATTACATTCCCAAAAAATGATGTTGGATCCTATTTTATCAATACAATGATTCTGGATCCAATTATTTAAATACATTTATATTGGATGCAATTCTCTAAATATGATGGACTCAATAAGATGAACTAATTCTCAATCTCAAATACTCAAACTATGATAGAATTCCAAATACAATTATTCTTTAAGAACATAAAAACATTCATTATGAATTACCTAGTGCTCCTCTTTTTTCTTTTATGTACATGTAATAAATTAACAATTTATCATATTAAGTATTTATTGGTAGCTCAGAAAACAATGGTGGAAAAATTGAAAACACTCCATGCCTCCATAAATTTCAAAACACTATGAATCTATCAGATTTAAACATAAAAATTTACTTCATTAATACTTTTTATATTTCACCTACATTTATAAAAAATTGAACATCAAGTTTGTCCTAGTCACCTCTATATTTTTTCTCATATCATTATGATCTATTTCTATCTCACCTCATTACAATCTGGTTCTTTCTCATCTCACAATGATCTATTTCATTCTTATCTCATTTGGATTTGTTTATTTCTCATCTCACTATGATATGTTTTTTTCAAAGATCATTACAATATATTTCATTCTCATCTCATTATGATCTATCATTTTTTCATCTCATAATGATCCATTTCATTCTCAGCTCATTATAATGAAATACACATTATGATGGATTTTACTGTTATGATGGAAATACCATTAGGATGGAAGTACCATTAAGTTGTAAATAATTACTCTATAATTTTAAATTTCTTCAAACCCCTCCAACATGTCATCAAAATATTTTATCATGAATGACTTCAAGAATTGGGAGATCTTTAGGATCAGAATATCATCATCTGATTTAGTTTTAGAATGTATGAAAACCATATATCTCTTGAATTCATATTATTAATCCAGAACTCCTAAAAAAATAAGCCTTCTTCAACCCAAAACATCGGTCTCAACAACATTTCTCTATCAAACTCACAAACATCATCCATTCTTTGATTATGACAATGTGAAAATTATAGTAATCAATAAATTCTTTAACCAATTCATTTGAATTCAATGATTTTAAATGTTTTTCTAATGAAATTCAATATGATAATGTTTATAATCAACAACATCATATTACTGACTTCTTTTATGTCTAGTATAGCACAATATAAAAAATTGGGTTTGGAATCATGTGTTTAGAAAACAACCTCATTCTGATAGTCTTGTTCCAATTCTTGAAAAATAGTTACATTCTTATACAAAAGGGTTAGTTTTCAAAAAAAAATATTAAAATATTTTTTTACAATAGTATTTCAAAGAAAAAATATTATATAAAAATATATATTTATGTTTATATTTTTATATGTCTTAGAAATAAAAATCAGCATCCAATGTAGCTAAAGATAATAACATTTCAGTAGCTTTGAAGTGGACACAACAATATATTTGTGTTAGAGGTGTAGTTTTTGGAGTGTCACCTAAATCATATTTTGAGAATATGAATTCGTAAATAGATATATATTAGATGTTGAAATGAATGAAGGCTCAAATAGATTCTATGAAATATATTTTTTTGGTCTGTTTTGGGGGATTAATATATGAAAAATGATCAAATAGAAGAAACACTAGAACAATGAAAATTGCATGAATATCCCAATGGCCCCACTAGGTATGAGGCTAGACATTCCCCTCAACCACCAACCTTACCTATGGTAATATATTTTTTCATTACACTTCTCTTAAATGTAAATCAAAAAATAGATGATAGAAATCTATTTATACGTTGATAGCGGGTGATGTTTTATGTGATTTATATCTATTAACATTCAAACATCAACATGTTTTGAGGGGTATGGTCCACATAATCCTAGGATACATGATAAAAACCAATAAACTCCCAAAAGATCACATGAGAGTGGATATTGAAGTACACCAGGAGTCGAGTGTTGAGCTACCTATTCCACTTGGAAAATTTAGATTTTACCACGATCAATGATGATATTAGAACTTTTTTAACATCGTTTTCTAATCTTATGATAATATATGCGGTATTTTTGGTATATCCATAATAAATGTTTTTCCAAAAAACATTTAATTTTCAATGAAATGTGGTTAAAAATGAGGTATAATATTATAGATGGATAAAACAATGTGGAAAGAAAATGGTAAGTTAATACAATCTATCAGACCAAAAACCAAAAGGATCTATAAGAAGTACATTCACCCCACTAGTTCCACTACCAGATATATTTACATTACATGATAATGTAGACACAACATTAAAAATGGATTTATGTCCAACATTCAACATTGAGAAGAATTGTTTGTAAATATCGTAACAGAGATGGTTATTCTGGAAATTATAAATTAAATTATCATGATTGAATATATACATGAGGTATATTTTCATAAGATATTTTCCCAAAAAAAGGATCTACATTGTTCATTAAAGATAAAACTATTCATATTTCATATGTGTGTTTAAATTATTTCTATATGAATGGAATACACAATGGCATAGGATTTGGATTAATTGGTCCATAAATTGTTTCTAGACTAGAATTTTATTTGGACATAAAAGAAATGTATATGAGAAAGATGAAATATGTAAGGAATTTGAGAAGAAAATAATAGATGAAATACTCTTTTAATTCCTATATAACCTTGGTAAAATTATTCATTCTATAATATAAAATATATTTATTTTCATTAATTATTTATTTATGATTTTTTAGTATGCACTAGATGCTAATCGCAATCAATTTTGGTGCCCCAAACGCATATATTACAATCAAATTAACCACAAATGATGAAATGTTTTATGTACTAATGCACTATATTAATGATTTTGTAGATAAACATCAAATTATACATTCTAGTATATGTTTTTATGAATTTTTATTATTATCAGTAGATCTACCTATTTTGGATAAATCATGTTATGATGTCAGTGACTAAACATAAGAAGACTACTGATTTCTTAAAATAATAAAAATTAATGTCTATATAGTAATATTTAACTATAAATACATATTTAAAAAAGATTAATTATTTTGATAAATGTTAATGATGTGTTTGAAGCATTATAACGACAATAATTATTAAAATTATGTTTGATAATTAATGAAAGATATCAAATACCTTCAAAAGGATATCAAAATTGAATATGTAATTTCTTAATGTAATTAAAATTTTATTATTTATATTATTGTTGGCGCCAAAATATTGCACGAAAGGAAGGGACGGAAAATAAGGTCGGCTCGCTGCCTCGCGAAGCACCGATGCAAAGCACCCTGAGCATCGCGGTCCCGCGAAGCTCCAGAGTCGGTAACTCTCCGCGAACGCATTTGATGTTTGCGAGACCGCCGCAGAGCTCCAGAGGTGGTAACTCTCCGCGAACACCTTTGACGTTCGCGGGCCTGCCACGAAGCTCCAGAGGCGGTAACTCTCCGCGAACGCCTTTGACATTCGCGAGCTTGCCGTGAAGTTTGGGAGGCGGTAACTCTCGGCGATCGAGTTTGACGTTCGCGATCGCGCCACGAAGCACCGGAGGCAGTGCATGAGTTCCGCTTCGCGGCGGCCCTTGCCTATAAATACTGGACTCCCCCTGAGTCCCAGAGGACGGACAATCCGACCTTTCGGCTTCTCCTCTTCTGAATTGCGAAGCATCCTTTGCCCCCCGAGAATCATGAGCTCCGCCAGGTACTTCTACATCACGTGACGGTCTTGCTTTGTCTCGTTTTGAGCCCCTCTTCCGAGAGGGATACCCTTCGCGAAGCTCAAGGGAATTCGCGAAGGAAGGGGCTTCCCAAGGGAACCCGGGTAGCCGCGGAGCATTTATGATTCGCGAAACACCCAACCTGTACTAGTGATCCCTATGCTAAGGTAGGAACGCTACACATCGCGAAGTACAATGCTTCGTAGCACCCTGCTTCGTGAGGCACCTCTTCTTCGTGAGGTAGTGCTACGCGAATACTATTCCACTTCGCGAAGCACCCTCCACTCACACCTATGCCCCATGCTAAGGCTAAGGAACTCTACTTCGTGAAGTACACTCCTTGGCTTGGCAATTCCGCTTCCCATGCGACCCTCTAGGTATGCACGTTGTGAATTCAAAGTCCCACGGACAATACCACTTGTAGCGTTTCTTCGCCTAATGCTTCTTCGCATAGGCACGCTAACGGCTATTGCTTCTTCTCATAGCCACGCTAACGTGGACCCCCGGATGGTTCCCTCCACAACCCCCCTTGACCATGGCCTTACTGGTACCTTCCCTCCCCCAAGGAGAAAAGGGTACCAGTTATGTATGTCCTAAGGGTGTGGAGTGAACCCGCCTCGTCCGAGCATTAGGACGTTAAACTGCCAAGCACCACATCCTCAACACATGACGGTAAACTGTGACCCGACCTCGTGCCTCGCACGAAGGGTCCCCCCCCCCAACTCAAACATTCTTTACGCCACTCGTCTCCACAGGAGTGAAATCACCCATCCCCAAGGGATGATATCCTCCTTATTGGAGTGGCGTATGTTCTCAGGAGAAGGGAGACCCTAGTTCCCCAATGGATGTCTGCACACCTGAATCTCCGTACTTCCTCACTACCAAGGTTAGTGGAGGGCATGATAGGGAACGAGGAACCTCCCATCATTGGTCCCAAATCACTCTCTCGCTGTGCTCTGTCTCACTTCGGGCCTCCATCCTGGAGTATGTCCCAGAACCATGGGCCGCCTAATGCGTAAGCCCCTCTTCACTTCACACGGACGCACCCTTCGCGGCGTGATCGTCAGGTCCTTGCTGCCTCTTGTTTATCACACCGAGCATGACTAACATGGGCTAGAGTTGACATTGGCCATGACAATACCCTTGTCCAACCTGACGTTAAACTTCATACCCTCGTCCAGCATGAGGTTAAACTGCATACCCTCCTCTAGCATGACGTTAAACTGCATACCCTCGTCCAGCATGACGTTAAAATGTATGCCCCTGTCCTGCATGATGTTAAACTGCACACCCCTTTGAACTACGAGGTCTTTGATCCATGTCAAGGCATGGTACGTAGGAAGCCTCCACAAGGTTCAAGCCCACCCGTCACCCAATTCACGTCGAGTTCTACCTGCGTCCAGCACGACGTTAAACTGCAATCCAGCCCGACGACAAGCCGTTATCACAACCCGAACTACGAGGACTTTGATCCATGTCAAGGCAGGGTACATATGAAGCCTCCCAGAGGTTCAAACCCATCTCCCATCAGACCAAGGTCCTTCATTTACGTCAGTTCTCCGACTCCCACCGCCCGTCGTTTATTCACGTCAGGGTTCACTACCGTCCCACATGACGTTAAACTGTATTCCATCAACCCTTTGAACTATGAGTACATTGATCCATGTCAAGGAATGGTACGTACGAATCCTCACGAGGTTCAAGCCCATCTCCAATCAGACCATGGTCCCTTCTTCACGTCGGTTCGCCGACACCCGCCACAAGTGGACTCCCGGGTCTACTTTCACGTCGGTTCACCGATGAAACCCTTTGAACTATGAGGTCTTTGATCCAAGTCAAGGCATGGTATGTAGGAAGCCTCTCTGAGGTTCAAGCCCATCTCTCATTGAACCAAGGTTCACTTTCACGTCAGTTCGCTGACGAATCTCATCCTTTGAACTATGAGGTCTTTGATCCATGTCAAGGCATGGTACGTAGGAATTTTCCCTGAGGTTCAAGCCCACCACCCGTCGGACAAAGGTCCACCTTCACGTCTGTTCGCTGATGAAGCCCCTCTGAACTACGTGGTCTTTGATCCTTGTCACGACATGGTACGTAGGAAGCCTCCACGAGGTCCAAGCCCACCACCACTAGGACCCTACTGGTCCTCCCCATTCACGTCGGTTCACTAATGATATCCATCGGACCAAGGTCCACCCTCATGCCGGTTCACCGGCACCATCCCGAACTACGCAGACTTTGATTCCCTGCCACGGGGATACGTAGGAAGCCCCTTCAAGGCTCAAGCCCAACTTCACTGTCGCCCTTGTGATGGTTCCTTTCCATCCCCCCCTTCACTTCATTCGTCTATCCATTATCCACCCTGATTCTCGCCCGGACCGTTATATCTCGGTGAGACCATGTCGGTACGCTCCTCTTCACAGCCGCCCATGGGCTGGTCCCAGTACCGACACCACTTCAAGGGAAATCTCTCAATCCGATCCATTCTAGCTAATGCTCTGATCGGGCTGATCCGTCTCCGCTGGACGTTAAACTCGCGGCGTACCCTGTGTTAAACACGAGAAGCTGGGGAAAACCTCAGATTTGTGTCCATGACATATAATTCCCCGCTCTATATGTGGAATGCCTCGGGCTTCCATGCCCTCGAGAAGCCCTATGACCAGGGTTGATAGACAGACATGCTGGTTCCCTAGCATCCAGACACGCTACTGATGTTTCAACGTGACTAATCCCCCAACTGAAGGTTAATGCCCTGACCGGACCCTTTGGAATTTCCCGACAGAAGTAGTATAATTAACCAGTGTCCATGGAAACATGGCATTGGGAAGAGTTTCACAAACAACGTATTAAATCTATGAGGGAGACCCAGACTCGGTGATGAGTTCCGAGGAGGAATCCATGGAAGGAAGAACTGACATCCCATCATCCTGTTTCGATCATGCAGAAGACATCCCTGAATAAGGAGCGAATGCCGCCCGCCTTTGGAAAGAAAGAATGTGGGGCAACAGTGCAGTGCGTCCTCCTCTACAAACGGACGGGTGCGCGCACCCTGGCGGAAAGCGTCGGAAATAGAAATGGTGAACTCGACGTGAAATTCTTCTCCTCAATGTGAAGATTAGTAGTGTTTGAGACACTAGTAGATTGACCTGTCACCGGATCCAGATATCTGGCGCCTGGTCCCGCTAAGACAATAGTGGGCCTGTCGTGAAACTCACCGAAAGTTCGGGCAGTGGATCGTGGGGCACTCCGTTCGGCATCGTGTTGGCGTGGATGCTTCTTACAAACGTGGAGAATGGAAGGACGATGGGGCACTGGTTGTCAATCCTTTTCCTCGCTGTGCTGATGAGTTGATCCATTCATTTCTCAGGAACTAGGTTGTTGTTACAGAGACACGATCACCGCCCGCTCGCCTACACAGGGGCAGGGGAAACACTGCCACAGCCACCCCTCTTGGTGCCGCTACAGCTACGACGGCCGCCACATCGCGGAATACGGGGCGCCCACGTCCCCTTTCCCCATCAGAGGTCGTCCATCGAAGGGTGATCAACAACCTCGTATGCAGGTATGAGGAGGAAGGGGTCATCCCAACTTGGGATATGGCCTGCATGGACATGGAGGCATCCAGGCCCTGCCGTCAACGCCGCCCTAACAGGCCGTGTAGGGAGCCTCTACTCCTCACCCCAACGTTCAACCGTATCGAGAGCCTGTCCCCGGAACACCTTGATGACTCCTAGCCTTACGCTGATGAGGCGGGCGCCGTCCAGCTCGGCACGCTTAGGGTCCTGACCCAAGGGCTCCAGGAGAGGGCTCCCGTCCAACCGCGTCATCACCGCCATCCGACCCCGCAGGAAGAGTAGGCAGGCCATGCCCCGGCACCACCTGCGCCAGCTCGTCTGACCCGACGTCAGCACCGAGCCCTGGTTAAGGATTCTCACCCAGATGTGTCGATGTCAATAGCTATAGTGGCCCGAGCCACCACTGACGTACATCATGGAGTCCCTGCATACACTGATCAGGGGCACTGCTTCACCCAACCAGGATCGGGATCCCAACCGCCCCATGGGCAGGCTGGGATGACTCTCCAGGTTGCAGGCCCGAGTAGTGATCGCCGCGAACTAACCCGCGGTGATGTCCCCCTGTACGGAGGCCCACCCCATACCATTACTCCACAGAGCATGGGCCTTCCCCGCTCTGAAGCTCTTCATGGAAGAATGCCTCATGCTACCCCCTCTCTACGTCCTCTCTACAATGGGAGAAGGACCTCCTCGCCCCAGAAACTTGGGGAGTGGAGGTCAACCTCGTTCCCCCCGCATCGACCATGGAGGTCCTCCCCATGCTCATGACGATTCCAACAGAGGCCCTGCCCACATGGGTGTTGTCCATGGAGGTCCTCCCCATGTACCCTTCGATATTTTCCCTGGTTCCCCTCGCACCTCAGCTATCTCGACCGGGGACCCTCTCCTACATGGTGCTAGCGCCGCCCTCAGGCTACCTATTAGGGATCAAGCCTGTCCCGAAGAGCCACCTCGGGGAAGGAGATCGGGTCATCGCCACCACAAGAAGAGTCCTAGGAAGGCCTGGGTGGAGATCAAACCAGATCGTTTCTCGGATTCTGAAGCGGAATGCGACTCGGCGATGGAACCATCTCCCCTCTCCATCGTATCTAGGAATAGGGCAGGAACCAGGTGTGTTAGCCTCATTCTACCGGAATGTGAGGTCCGAAAAATTCCCATCTCCCTCCGTAGGTACATCCAGGAGGATGAAATCGTGGAAATTCTGCAGGTCTCGACCGTGCAATCGCCACCATTGTCACCAGAAGCACCCTCTTCCTCTACCAGAGATCACAGAGAGATATTTTGGGGGCCAACGACGGTAGAGCGATGACATGACCTATCGCCGGCAGCTGCGACTCCTGTGCCTGAAGCTGTGGCTATCAGCCCATCGTATCGTGACATCGTGGCCAGGTCACCTCACTCTTCAGAGGATGGCCTGGAATTCGGCGGCCAGTCATCTCGTTCGCCGTATTCTCCACCACCGAGTTTACTATCCCAGAGGTCTGCCTCGGTACCGCTACCGGTCCCTCAGACACCCCCGGTTTACGAGTGGGGCAATACAGGGCCAGACCCTAAGTCCGAACCCAGGAGCTTCTAGAGTATTCTCGCAGCGGATCACTTCTCGGAGAATTTCTGGCTGACAGCGACGCTGAAGTTTCGCGCACCAGAGTCCCTTACCCCTGAAGAAGTGGGGTGCGTTTTCCGAACCCTATGGGCGACACAATTCCGCCTTCTTTACGAGCGGGTGGTGTACCCGAGAAGTCGAGAGCACTTTGAATAGATCGGCGAGCAATGCCGCCTGATCGATTTGGCCTCACTCCTCGTGGCCCAGCACCCTGAGTCTCCAGGCCGTCAGAGTTCCCTTCAACGGAAATGTGTTCAGGGTTTCAAAGTACTCCGTAGAGTGGTCAGAAAAGCTACCCCAATGTGCAAGTCCGTGGTTGGGAACAATATGTCTCTCTCCTCTTCGACCATATCTGACGGCAGCCCGATTCACTATGCAACATCGAGGACAAGCCCTTGAGAGGGGCCGCGGTCCACATAGCTGACGTAGTAAACAAGGAAGACAAGATTGAATTCCTTGATGGAGACTTACCCACCGAGGGCGTACCACCACTGCTAGACCCATCAGGGAGGGTTACCCGTCAAAATAGGAACCTGCTAGGCCTCCTCGTACCCACCGAGTCACTGGTACTCGGTCGAAGTATCAGCAAGAGTAAGGAGCACATTGGGACTATCAAGCACTCCGACCCGGCTGCCTCTGTGCAGAAAACGGACGAAGATCCCGAGGAGGCCACCTTACGCCAGCAGCTTGCTGAGCAGAAGAGGCTGGTTGACGAACTCTTGGCTGAGCGCGCCGCAGAGCGGCGACCCGACTACGGTAATCCCAGGCCGGGGCAGTAGGGGCCGGAACAATTTCCCCCCAGTGAGATGCCTTCGGGCAACCCTGATCATGCTACTTCCGCAGATAGGGAAGAAGCCGGAACATACGACAAGAGGGCGTGATACGTCTCGCCAACCCCCCCCCCCCCCCCCCCCCGAACGACGGGGAAATATGAAGAATCCAGTCCGGATTCCCCCAGTCGCCCAACAGGTTGTTCCGCCAGTCGATCCATGAGATGTTGAATCCATCTACCATGTTGAAGAACCTAGAAACGCACTTGTGGATAGGGATCTCCGTCAAGACAGGGACCCACACCCGGTTGATCTCATAGCGTCACTCACAGCCCGCCTCGAAGCGTTGGAAACGCGGCAGGTGGCGGTCCCGCCGGATGGCAAGCCGTATCCCATGTGGGTGGATGATATGCCCACGCCCCCGGGTTTTGGGAACCCCACGTTCTCGCCCTTCAATGGGAAAGGGGACCCGCCACAACACTTCGCTCATTTTTTTTCCAGGTGTGGCCCCATGCTGGGGACCTCGGCTCAGCAAGAAGCCACCAAGCTATGATGTTTCGTACAAACATTGGAAGGTCCCGCATTTGTCTGGTACAGCCAGCTCCTTATCGGATCGGTGACCAGTTGGGAGGATCTCCACCGACAGTTCCTATACCAGTTTAGCTCCACCACGCGGAAGACCAGCATTGTAGACCTCTTCAAGTGCAAGAAAAGGCCTGATGAGCGAGTCGCAGATTTCATCGCCCTGTGGAAGGGACTTACGTATTCTCTCGATATGCCACTGAATCAGGAGAAATTACTGAAGATGTGTGTGGGGAACGTCAGAATGGAGCTGGTTCCCTCCCTGATTACCTAGAACTACCCTGGAGGGTTCAGAGATTTCTCAGATAAGGCTCAGCGCCTTGAGGAGGCTCTGCAACAGGCTAGTCAGGCACGTTCGTTGCCCCCTATGATCCCAGTCAGGAGGGCCGCCAGAGCTCAATCCGCCGCAGTGGACCAAATAGAAGCACCTAGGAAGCTGGAATTACTGCCAACGGCACCATCCCCGCAACCCCGCAGAGGTCCTCCGCCTCAAGCACAGGCTCCTGCCCAGCAGCGACCGCCTCAGAATCGACAGGTTCCCCCGTGCAATGCGCCACCTCCACCTAGGCGAGACAATGAGGCGCTGCCTCCTCGACAGGCCCCTCCGGCCCCTCGTGAGGGCCAGGCCCCCAGGGCCCCCTATCCGGAAAGAAGGCACCAGACTTATTCGTTCAACGAAAATCGGGTCCCTGGCTACTTCTGAAGTGCTATAGAGCAAGGGATTGTGCACCTGCCCGAGTGCAGAAGGCCAGCAGAGGCGAATCTCACCGATCACCCCAACTACTATCCTTATCACCGGATTCTGGGGCACACCCTCAAGCAATTCTATGTGTTTAAAGACTGGCTTCAAGACCAGGTCAACGACAACATAGTTATGTTGGGCCCGACACCAACACAAGTGGCGGGTGTCTTTGCAGGGTCAGAGATCGGTAGCGACAGCGATGGTGAGTGGCAGCAGGTTCCCAGCCGTGGATCCCAGAAATACGACGACTGGATGGCTCGAAAAACCATCGTTCGTTCCCATGGTATCATCCGGGCGCGCCTGAAGCAGCCGGAACCTTCAGAAGAAGTAGCCAGTACCTCCACATCACCTTCACAGTCGACCTCTTCCCAAAAGGGAAAGCAGCGATGGCGCAAGAAGAAGCAACGAGCTCCGTCGGTGCCGTCGTCATCCAGCACTCTCGGCGACTTTATGCCCCCTAAAATGGGAATTCCTCCCAGAATCCACCCGGTGGTGGATGACTCCTCGAGTGACAATCAGGGGTATGCTTCGGTTAACACTGTGGAGATGGTAAAGCCCTATATGACTAACGACAAGGGGGAATTCCAGGAGAACCTCCCCAACATTTCCAAATGACGTCAACGTCAGCGGAATCGCAACCGCGCCAGTCAGCGAGGTACGTCAGTGGGCACATTCAGCCAAGTCGTGCATGCTACTGAGACCAGATAGCAGGCTCAGCGCAGAGCTCAGCACGCGCAACCACATCTAACGCCCTCAGCTCTACCTCCACCACCGTTTGTGCTACTAGATCAGGGAGATCTGCCTCGTTCGTATCACAGTCGGTCTTTCCCAGCTACAGGCCAGCCTCCGATGTCCGATCCTAGTCCGGAAACTACTCTTCATGCTTCAACTAGTGATCAGCAGGATGTACCCAGTACTAGCCGATCGCCGGTTCAACCGGCAGGACCCGATATGCCTCCAAATGCCGAACGACCTCCTGTAGGCAGAGGTTCGCGTTTAGTACGAAAGTATGATGTCCTGAAGCACCTGGCCGGCATTCCGGCAAGGCTTTCTATCCTTGAGGCCCTTCGCTTGTCATCTGAAATACGCGAGGCACTTGTCGAGGCCCTAAGGAGCCCCCTCCAATTTGAGACGGATGTAGCAGCTGTAGAAGCCTTCCATACCGAGAAAATTGAGAACGCTGAATGTCAGGCGGTTATCTCGTTCTCCGGTGAGGATGAGGATCCTCCTATACAGGGGCATATTCGCCAGCTGTACATCACTGTCCAATTCAATGGTGTGGAAGTCCGCCGCTGCCTCATTGACACGGTTTCCGGAATCAACCTAATTCCGACTCGGATGTTGCGAAAGCTGGGTCTGTCTGAAGGTTATTTAACTCCCTCTAACCTCAGAATCCCGGGGTACGACAGGACCGAGAAAACCCTAGTCGGCAAGATCCGCATGAAGACTCAGTTCGGAGGCTTAATTGCCAGCACCGAGTTCATGGTCGTCTCTCAGGACACCGCCTACAAAGCATTGATGGGTAGGCCATGGCTCCATCTGCATGTAGCGGTCCCTTTATCGTATCACCAGTGTCTCAAATACTCACTCAATGGTCTAGTAGGCATGCTCCAAGGAGATGCGTCTCCTTTCTCCTCTTGTGAGGCCCGCTATCTGGATGCTGGTTATTACAAAATTAAGGATAAGAAAATCCTATTAAGTGATGATGAACCCGCCCCAGTCGCAAGTGATCCCTGAGAAATAATGGATGACACCTATATCCTCCCGATCCACTGATTGGAGGCCATGACCCCCGACATGGGGCAATGTTTTGTTGTTTCGGGTACACAAGGAAGGCATGTTCCCGTGTCCAAGCGATGAAGGAAAATCACCTCGTAATCCTACATCAACCAGGCTCAGGTGATCCAGGAACCTCCAACCCATGTACGGTACCGGGATGTCAAGATTATGACAATGGTTGTGCACCATACATGTCTCTTCCGCCGGGCTGGAATCAACCGACTCAGGCCAACATGTCACCACTTCTTTGATATAATCAAACGTGGCCCCTTAGGCCGAAGGCCAGATGGGATAGGGTCGACTACCTTCATTGCTATGGTCTCAATGGCGAGTGAGCCTCCTGATATGATGACCACTTCTTCCCTTGCCGACACCAGCTTCCCCTCAGGTTTTGATAGCCCAGAAGTATCTCCCGTCGTGGGAAATCCCCCCACGGGTGGAGAGGAAGACCTAGAGGATGTTCCCCCCGCCTTTGAGGAAGGCGTCTCTACCACGGTTGATGAACTGGTACAGGTGAACCTTGGTAGCGAGATAGATCCGAAACCCACATTTATCAGTGCAGCCATGTCTCCCGAGGAGCGGCAGTAGTACGTAGACTTCCTCAAACAGCACCGTGATGTGTTTGCTTGGAGTTACAACGAGATGCTAGGACTAGATCCCTAGGTAGTTGTTCACCGTCTGGGCCTCCCGGCAAACCATCGTGGATTTAAGTAGCCTCCCAGGAAGATGCACCCTTCTCCTGGTGCTATGGTTGAGGCCGAAGTTGACAAGATTATCAAAGCCAACTTCGTTATGGAAGTCCAGTACCCCAAGTGGATTGCCAACATTGTGCCAGTCAGGAAGAAGAATGGGAAGATCAGAGTCTGCATCACCCTCCGCGATCTTAATCTACACTTCCCAATGGATGACTTCCCACTCCCGGTGACAGAGTTATTGATTGACGCCACGACCGGGTTCCAAGATATCTCTTTCATGGATGGGTATTACGGGTACAACCAGATCTGGATGACCCCCGAGGATGAGGAGTCTACTGCCTTCAGGGCTCCCCAAGTTATCTTTTGCTACCAGGTTATGCCATTCAGCTTAAAAAATGTAGGTGCCACTTATCAGATGGCCATGCATCACATATTTAAGCCAATTCACGGAAAATTGGTGGAATTCTACGTAGATGACGTAGTTGTCAAATCATGTCAATGCTAGGACCATCTCAAAGTCATTGAGAAGGTGTTTGGTTTCCTCCATTCCCGTCACCTGAAGATGAACCCATTGAAGTGTGCCTTCGGGGTCACCTATGGGAAGTTTCTGGGCTTTGTTGTTAGATACTAAGGCATTGAGATCGACCCAGAGAAGATCAAGTCCATCATCCAAATTCCTCCCCCGAGAAAAATTTGGGAGCTTCAAGGCCTCCAAGACCACTTAGCCTATATATGCCGAATCATTGCGAATCTGGACGGCAAGTGTAAGCCCTTTTCCCGGATCATGAAGAAGGGCGCTGCCTTCGAGGAAATCAATCAGTATCAACTCCAACCTCCAGTTTTGATGCCACCCGTCTCCGGAAAGCCGCTGGTCCTTTACGTGGCCGCCCTGGAAAGATCCCTCGGTGCATTGCTCGCCCAGAAGAATAACGAGGGTACCGAGAACTGTCTCTACTATCTCAGCCGCATGAATCTCGATACGGAGGTCAGATACTCCCCCATAGATAAGAGCTTCCTTGCGCTCGTCTTCACCATGCAGAAGTTGCGACATTACCTGCAGTACCATGAGGTGCAATTGGTCTCTCAGGTAGACCCGCTGAATACATCCTGAACTGCCCCATGCTGACTGGCCGACTAGCACGGTGGGCGGTGATTCTCTAGTAGTTTGACATCAGGTTTGTACCTCAGAAGGGCATTAAGGGATAGGCGTTGGCAGACTTTTTAGCTGCCCATCCAACCTCCGCGGATCAATCCATGGACCTGGATTTTCCCAATGAGACGATCCTCTCAGTCGATCATGTCATCCCGTGTTTGCAAATGCATTTCAACGGCGCCTACCAGAGCCCCACTGGTAGGAGGATCAATGATCCTAAGCTCAACAGAGTGGGCCTGGGTATTGTCTTCATTACCCCGGCACAAGCCGTCCTGCCATACTCGTTCCTGTTGTCAGAAGGTTGTGCGAACAACGAGGCAGAGTACCAGGCTCCCATCACTGGTCTCGAGTTGGCCCTTGAGATCAATGTGCCCCATCTACATGTGAAAGGAGATTCCGAGCTGGTAATCAAATAGGTTAATGGAAACTACATCGTCAGAAAGTCGGAGCTTGTACCATTGCTGGAGTACACCCTCCACCCAATGGACCAGTTCTCTTCTCGACCGGAGATTACCCATGTCCCGCGGTCATAGAACGGTCAAGAAGACACCTTGGCTGGCTTAGCCGCGTCGCTCGCAGAACCCAAGAAAGATGATTTGATCATACATGTGGAACACCGGAGAGTCATATCCCCCATCACCCAATAGGAAAATGATGGCCTGCGGGTAAGTCATCTCACCGCCGGACCCTCTATGTCAGGGGTCCGGGGTTCGTCAGACACAGTAGTTGAAGACACTCCCAACTGGAGGGAACCTTTTGTCGAGTATCTCCAAAATGGTCGCCTCCCATACGACTGGGCCGAGCACGAGCGAATCTGACACCACGCGCTGCAATTTACCCTCCAGAGCGGCCCCAGTCTTGATCATATCCTTTATAAGCGGAGCTTCGATGGTGTCCTCCTCCGTTGCATTCAAGGAGTATAGATTCCTCAAGTTATGCAAGAGGTTCACGCCGGTTCCTGTGGTGCCCATCAAGATGGACCGAAGCTGTCCCATCATATCCAGAGGTTGGGGTACTTCTGGCCCTCTATGATCCACGATTGTATTGGGTATGCCAAGAGATTCCACGCGTGCCAAGTTCACGCCAACTTCCTGCATCGGCCGCCGGATCCCCTCCACCCCACCAAGTACTCTTGGCCATTTGCGGTATGGGGACTTGATGTAGTGGGACCATATCCACCGGCAACATCTCCCCAGTGTAGGTTCATCCTGACTGCTACAGATATCTTCTCCAAGTGGGCTGAGGCAGTTCCGCTCAAGGAGGTCAAGACCCGTTCCATCGTCGACTTTGTGAGCTCCAATATTATCCACTGGTTTGGGGTCCCTCACGCCGTCCTCACCTATAACGGAACCAAATTTCGAGCGGCTGAACTGAAAAAATTGTACGCCAAGTACAACATCCATTTGAACCATACCTCCCGCTACCACGCGCAGGACAAACGGACAGATCGAGGCATTCAACAAAACCCTCTCTAACATTCTGTAGAAGACGGTTGGTCAGAACAAGAAACGTTGGTTGGACAAGCTCCCAACGCCCTCTGGGCTTATCGGACGATGACTCGTAACTCTACCCAGGTGACCCCATATTCTCTGGTGTATGAAGATGAGGCCGTCCTACCCATTGAGATCCAGCTTCCATCATTACGCACTGCAGTCTATGATCACCAAACATCAGATGAGGTAGCCGAAATCCATCTAGCTGAATTAGAAGCCCTGGACGAAAACCGGTTTCGTGCCCTGCACAATATGGAAAGGCATCAGGATAAGATAGCGAGGGCCTTCAACAAGAAGGTTCGTCTCCGCTCTTTTCTACAGGGCGACCTAGTACTGGCCCTTCGAGCACTAATGATCCCCGGTAGGAAACCTCCCAAGAGTGAACCCAAATGGGAAGGGCCTTATATCATCCTTAAGGTTTACCCCAATGGGGCGTACTCCTTGGTGACCACAGATGGAGAGCGCATAACCCCTCCCACCAATGCCAGGTTCCTCAAGCGGTACTTCTCCTGATCTTACATGGTCCCTCATGACCTTAAACTGCATGTCATGGTCCAACAAAACCTTAAACTGTAAGGTCCTGCATGAACTTAAACTGTATCATCGTTCTGCAAGATGATAAATTGAAAAATAGTTCGAGCTCTATGACCTTAAACTAAGATCTCCCCCTGTCTTCAATGCAAGATGTTAAACCGCAAGCTGGTCAGGTCTCCCTGACCGCTGTCCGGCCTCAGGCCCCTTGGTTTTCACTGACTTACCCTCTTGCGGGATTGTACAGTATGGTGTGAGACTACGTCCTCACTCACATCGGATTACATTCCGTACCTTACATATCCCCAAATGAGAGAAATCCTCATCCCGAATGACGTTAAACTGCATCTCAAGAACAACGTATGGCTTGATTCCCATCTTAATGGGATACGTAGGAACTTCCAGATGCCTCATATCGAGCGCTGCCTGAAGCTTTTCTCTTCCACTATCCCCCCTGGGAATAGTTTCCTTGGAGGATCTTTGTGTAGCGAGGAATAGGCTTTCTTACCCCCGCTCATACAAGGATTTTATGGGTTACACCTTGTGCCCATTCCCGTTCTTCCATCCTCCCACGTCCTCACCACATTACGCTAAACTGCATAGCCTTCAAGAACTACGTGTGGCTTGATTCTCATCCTCATGAGATACGTAGGAACACCCGGGAATTTCGTCCGTTGGCCCATCCCGAAGCCAAAATCTTCCCCTCGGGTCAAGACATATGGCAGGGTGCACACTTTTCCCCCAACTCACGTCGAGCAAGACTTGACCCGGCTGCACATCCCCCTGGAGATGTTTTCCTCTTTCATGGATGGATACAGCTATGCTTCACCCACTCCTTGACTGGTATTCCATCATTTTTCACACCCAGAGGGACCCCCAAAACAGCCTGGATACTACGCCCAAGGGCTCTCCTACCGATACGAGCCAACGCCCCCGAGGGTTTTTCAAGCAACAAGCCGATACAAGTCCCGTGTTGCAAATTTGGTCAACGGTCGACGCTCATTTGTTGCTCCCAAATCAGGTCACCATAGGAACGATGTGTTTCGAACATGGTCAACAGTGTCCTGGATCTTCGGTTCCACCCCGACATGTCCCAAACATCGTGTGCAGTGATTCGTTCTACCCCTTCCTGAAGTGACAAACTTCCCCCCGGGTGGTGCTAGCGGTCGGGCCCACAACCCCGATTTCCCTATAAGGGGTGTACGGTGTGGTGTGGGACTATGTCCTCATTCACGTCGGGATCATGTACCACGTCGTACGCCTTCCCTTACAAGGCCCAGCCTCAGGCCCCTTGGCCTCCTCGGGTCCTCGACCCTCCTCCTCATGTAAGACGTTAAACTACAAACCAGTCAGGCCTTCCTCACTGATTCCTGACCTTAGGCCCCTTGGCCTTCTCGGGCCCCTCCAACCAACCTCTCACCTCGGGTGTATGGTGTGGTGTGGGAAAATGTCCTCATTCACGTAGGGATCATGTACCATACCGTACGCCTTCCCTTACGAGGCACATCCTCAGGCCCCCTGGCCTCCTCGGGTCCCCGACCCTCGTCCTCACTGCAAGACGTTAAAATGAAAGCAGGTCAGGCCTTCCTGACCAATTCCTAACCATCAGGCCCCTTGGCCTTTTCGGGCCCCAGCCCAGGTCCTCTCTTATAGGAGTGTATGGTGTGGCGTGAGGTTATTTTCTCATTCACGTCGGTTTATTCGCCATATCGTACACCTCCCTTGTTTGGGGGTATATTACTCCCCCCCTCATCCTGTATGACATTAAACTACATCTGGAGAACTACATGTGGCTTGATTCCCATCCTCATGGGATACGTAGGACCACCTGAATGTCTAGGATTCGAGTCCATCCCCATCTCTTGGGAATCTTTGTCCCATCTTAGCCCCTTGGCCTACCCTTCCTCCATGAGAGGATTATATGGTGTGGTGTGGGATTATGTCCTCATTCACGTCGGTCTCGTAAGGACCACGCCATGTACCTCTCCCTCCTGAGATGTTTCATCGATCCCTTTTCAGCGGTTCACCAATGTGCCTATGATTACTCTAGTTTATTACCTGGAATGCCAAGCTTTACTCAGACACGTCCGCACCTGCTTTCCAGGCTTTGTGTATCCCTGCACCAGGGATTCCATCATCTTTCACACCTGGAGGGACCCCCAAGAACGGCCTGGATACTACGCCCAAGGGCTCTCCTACCGTTACAGGCCAACACCCCTGAGGGTTTCAGACAAAAAATCGATAAAATCCCGCATTGCGAATATGGTCAGCGATCGATGCTCGTTTGTTGTTCCCACCTCAGGCTAACACGATGTGGACGCTGTGTTTCCACCATGGTTGATAGTTTTCCTCTATCTCCACTCCAACCCATTAAGCCCAAAATGTCGGGTACACGATTCACACCCTTCATCAATTCACTGTGTCCAAGTAGAGTCTCGGAACTCTTGGTACTTTTCCTCCGTGCACGTCTACGCGTTGGGGAAACAAGCCGCGCCAAAGGTGTCCTTCAGGGCTCTCTGCCGACTCCCCTCTGATGGAGGCCCCAAGTATTGCGATAAGGATTCCCCCCTTGTTTCCCACACCGAGTTTAACTCACGTGGGGTTAGGGATCGGGTTGACATCTGCGCTAACTTGGGAAGTTGTTACCATTCATGGTTCGAACTCTAAGACCATAAACTAAGATCCATCCGGAACTACATTCAGCTTGATTCCCATCCTCATGGGATACATAGGACCCCCCGGATGCCCTGTCTTCGGGTACAACCCATTTAGGTAGCCCGTATCTCCCCCTGTTTCACCTCTTACCTCTATATAGGCCCCTCGTCCTATGGTCTCCCTCTCCGAGTGGCGTACAATGTGATGTGGTATAATGTCCCCATCAATTGTGTTTTATAACACTATGCACATTCCCCACCTAGCATCATCTCTGCTACGTCTGTGCTGCATGATGATAAAATGCATGCTTGGTCCAATCATACGACCCTAAACTGTGACATTATTTCCCTCTCCGCACGAAAAAAAACGGCACTGCATTGTGGTGACCTCGTTGTAGAGGACATCACATTGGGTATTGGTCACGTGCCATGCCATTTGTCAATACCCATCACGGATTGATCCTTGTGGCGACACCACGGCCTACTACTCTAGGTCTGTCGCTTCACAAAAAAAACCACTCACCTTAAAGGACAAACAAGATTTATCAAATTCCCCTTCTTTTAGTACAAGGGCCACGGCCGCACTCCCCTTTTCCCCTGGCACCGGTATCTTACCATGTCACCTTTAAGAACTACGTGTGGCTTGATTTTCATCCTCATGAGATAGGTAGGAGCGCCCGGGCACTTCCCCGCGGGCCCAGACTTACCTTTGTGGTCGGTCCCTCGACTCGATCATTTCCCCAGAGAATGCATGGTAGGTAGGGCTTAGGTCCTCCTTCACGTCGGGTTTTGTTTCCATGTGTCCCCTGCTCCCTTTACCCATTTATGGTCTAAGGTCCATCAAGAACTATGTGAGGCTTGATTCTCATCCTTATGAGATACGTAGGAGCGCCCATGCACTTCCCTGCGGGCCCAACCTAACTTTCTCTTTCGGTCCCTTGACCAAAAACCACTCCTAAGGAGGTCATGCGGAGTGATGTGGGATTTTTTCCTCATTCACGTCGGGTTGTTCATTGCACCGCACACACCCCCTATTCCCATTCACTCTAGGTGTTTTATTTACTCCACCATGTGCCTCATATGTCTCCTCCCATCAATGGTCTGAATTCTATGACTCTAAACTAAGATCTCCCTATGGGAAAAGAATCTGCCCCCTCTATCTAATACGTCTCGTTGTCGTATTCAGATGTGTTTTGACAAAGAGCCCAAAGTGTGGGATTTTCTTAGGGACATCCTCCTCATCCCATGGCCATGCTTCATGAGCTCGCTATTTGGATCCTCATCCTCTTCCACATCGAAAAGGACCCTCGGACGACATGGATACTAGGATTAAGTGCTCTCCATGAATACTTGACCTAAGGGCCCTCCAATCGTTTCAGGCCAACGTCCCTACGGATATCTAACAACATTTGTGACATGGTCCCGTGTTTCGAACATGGTCAACGGTCAACCCTCATTTTTTTTTCCGCATTCTAGGCTAACGTGATGTGGATGCTGGGTTTCTGCCACGGTAAACAGTTATCCTCCATCATCACGCCGCCATCATCGTGATCTGAATCTCGAGCGCCATGATTCACACATTTCCACTTCCTCATGTTCGAGTGGAATTCCATTATACTTGGCTCTTTCTCTTCGCGCATCTAGGTGCGCTAAATGATCGTGTTAGTGTAATTGGTTCGGTATTCACCGAGCGCCCCTTTTCCCTAACCTGCCCCTTTTTGTGTCGGGAAATTCCCACCACTACTGCTTGTTTCCCACACTGAGCATGACTCACGTGGGCTTAGTAGTTTTGGAGGGATGTGTACCAACACGGCCAGGCCTCTCATCGTCCCACATGACGTTAAACTACGCTTTCAGAACTACGTATGGATTGATTCCCATCCTCATGGGGTACGCAGGAACGCCCGACCACTCTGCTTCGGGCCCAGCCTAATCCTCACTATTGGTCCCTCGACCTGAAGAGTTTCCTCCAGGGGTACGTGGTGTGATTTGGACTCCAAGTCCTCATTCACGTCGGTTTCATATCTATAGCACCACACTCTCCCTGGGATCATCCCTTTTATTCCACGTCTTATCGTATGACTTTAAAATACAGGAGTCCATGTGTCCTCAACACATGACACTAAACTGCGGTTCTAACCTGAACAAGTTCAGAATGCTCCATGTTAATCATGGGATGCACCAGAGCCTCTACCAGAGAGGATATCACCTGTCAGTGTTGGTCTATGACTGCATTGTGCTCCAGAACTATGTATGGCTTGATTCCCATCCTAATGGGATACGTAGAGACACCCTGGTATTTTGCTTAGGGTCCAGCCCACGGAAATCATTAATCTCATCCTTCCCCTTTCCGGCCCCCTGGCCGGACCCCTCGCTAGAGAGGCCCTATCCCAAAGAAGGAAGGATCCATGACCAAACCAACGCACCCACCTGGCGTACTCCCACCGCGGTGGTGTATCTACCTAAGTGTTGGATTCTGTTCGGGCAAACCATCACTCCATATTCCATGCTTTGTGTGCCCCTTATTTGGACCCTCATCCCTTTTCATGTCGGACGGGACCCCCTAAAGGCCTGGTCTCATGCCGCATCGGCTTACCTACCGTCCTGGGCCAACGTCCCAGAAGATTGGTCATGTTTGGAAGGACGCCCTAATAGTATGGATGTTTGACCTATGGTCCACCAACTGTCCTGGGTCAATGTCCCGAAAGATTGACTGACAATATTTACGACATGGTCCCGTGTTTCGAACATCGTCAACGGTTGACCCTCATTTTTGTACCACCTCAGGCTAACGCAGTAATGATACCGCTTCTCCACCATGGTTAACGGTTGTCCTTTATTGTCACACCATCCCCACAGTTCTCCGAATCTTGGGCATCGTAATTCACGCTTCTCATTTCCGTTTGTTCGAACTGATTCCAGTGTCCCTGGTGTTGCACCGTTCGTGCACGAGGGCACGCCGAAGAAACGGTAAGTCGGATGTTCTGAAAAGTTCTGTCTCCGGTCAAGCCTCTCTCATCCTTCGGAAATCCGGACTGGTAATCTGAATCCCGGATGATCGGAGCATGGTCTCCATTCTTATGTTAGGTGGGACGAGAAGGAAACTATCTCTTATTTTGCACATTGGGCTCGACCCACGTGGGGTTGGGGAATTATCGCCGAACGTCCCGCAAACATTATAGGGATGTAACGAGGTGATTCAAATAGTGGAAATCGTATACTCTACGGAATTCAAAACAAAGAAAGAAGAAATTGAAGCACAAAAGTACCAATAAAAGGTTTTCAGTTTGTTACAATACCCAGGGGTCGACTCCCCCCATGGATGGGTTGACCCCATCAAAATAGCATTGTAGCTCCGCCACCAGTTGGCTTGTGGCGTCCAAGGCTTGCTGCCGCTGACTTAGCTCCCACTCCTCCTCAGCAGCGGCGGGGTGCAGTTTGTCAGCCTTGGCTTTGGCCCTCTCTACGCCAGCTTGAACGACAACCATCTTTCCAGAGGCATGCCTCATATGCTCTTCTGCCTCTGCCAGCTGGGCCTTCAACCGTGAGATCAGCTCAAATTGTGCATTAAGAGAGGCTGAAAGCTCATCTGCCCGGTTCTGCATCTGTTGGACCTTGCTTTCAGCCTCCTTGAGATTCTTGATGTTGGTCTCCTTCCTCCGCTGCCAGCCCACACTAAGCCCACAATCATGCTCCCGAATATTCTCAGCCATAAGATCTCGGATGAGTGCGTGAGGACGTTGGGAATCCAATCCCCCAGTGCACAGTTCGCGCAACCGCGAGCAGAGTCTGTCCATTTCGGCCAGCCATTGCGCTTGGGGGGTTTCCTTGATGTAGCGTGTGATTAGCTTCCACGACCGGTGGAGGACTATGCTGCTGTCTTCCTCGTCGGAGGCTGTTTCGTCCCATTCTGCGCTATTGGAAGGCTCGTACGTGGGATACGCCTGCAAGAAATCCTCGGCAGGATCTACATCTAGTGTTGAATCCAATACGACATCTGGCACTGAAGCATGCATGACAGGATAGGGACCGACCGATCGATCCTCTTCATCGAAGTCCACCTCAATGCACGACCCTGCTAGTGGTCCCGCCAGTGATGATGTGTGTTGTAGCTTGAGGAGATCGGGGGACTATCACCACCATCACCAGCATGCCCCTAGGAGGGACGCCACCAGACATACTGACTAGTCTTTCCACAGCAGCCCACGCCAGTCGAAGAACTGTACGACAGAGTGGGACATAAAAGTTAGTTGGCATAGTCCACATATGACGACAAGGAAACCGGTAGAGGAAACTTACGGAGATCGACCTCCTGGCGCTGCTCTTGAACTAGTACTGACAAGACCCCAAGGCGAGGCCCTCCGTATACTATTGGAAGTTCTGGAAATTTCGGAGGAGCCACCTCAGGTGCTCTGGTCCTACCAGACGCGGAGTTGGACGCAACCATAGGCACGGGTTCCGAAGGTCCCGCATCATCATCCGCCGAGGGGCGAGAACGAGGCCTGCGAACAAGTTCCTCCAGCATGGCTCAAACATCGGTGAGATGTTCATAGTGGCCCGAGAACAGGCCATAAGGAATGAATTTCGGAATGCTACCTTGAGAGCCTCTGTGAAATCTTCAGAATCCGAGCCTTGATCTCCAACCACACCCTCCTCCAACAGGCTCCCCCCTCTAGCCTCATCCTCCTGAGAGAAGTCCTCTGATTCTTCCGGCAGGGGGAAGCGCTCCCTCAGATCGGCGGCTGATAACTATGGGCGGACCGTTTGATTCAGCAGTACCCTCACCCGGTCTGTCATTGGTCGAGGGACACCACTGGAGTGGACGTAATCCTCCAACTCATCCAAGTATTTCTCTGCCTCCGCCGAAGACGCCATAAATCCATCCCGGACCGGGCCTATGCCCGGTAATTCCATCCTGAGGCGATTCTGGTGGGCCCATATCTCGGGTGGGCTGAGGAATTGCCAGTTGACATCCCAAATGTCCCAGGCTTCCAGGAAGACGACATCCTCTGCCATGTTAATATGATGCAGCCGCTTCCCTAGAGCCTGAGTGGATATCCTATGAAATCCCCTCGGTGGCTGCCCCTCCGGATGGCCCTACTCTTTCGGAATCTCCGGATCCACCACTACTGCCACACCCTAGGCCGGTGCGGGTCTCGCCGCCATGGAATCCCCACTACCGCGAGAGGCCCTAGCTGTCCTCCGACCCCGACCTCGAGATAGAGGAGGCTCGCCATCACCGACTCGAATAGTTGGCCCCTTCAGCATCTCCCCTGGGTAAGCAGCCTCCCAACTAATGGCATACTCCCTCACCAATCCGAATGCGATGGTGGATGGATTCAATGCAATTCGAATATTCCCATCCTCTTGTATGAACATGAGCCACATCTGCCTTATCACACACGGGTGCTCCTCGTGACCCAACTCCCAGTAGAACTGCGGGGTCAGCCGCTGGAGTCACCGGAACTGCCTCGCAAACCGATGTGGGGTGTACAGTTCGCAGAGTGGCTCATGATCTACTCATGCCACCAAAACTCCACCTCGAAAGGCCAGTAGGTAAGCTCGATGTTCTTCCGTTCCCCGCCCGTCATCAGTAAGTGTCACGACCCGTCCTCGGGGCCCGTGCCGTGACTACCCCAAGCCCGCCTTCCATAGGCCAGGGGCTGGCGACTAGCACCAAGGCGTAAATCCCAGAAAAAGGGAAGGCATTGCCTTTGAAAAGTAAACAAGCACCATAGAGTAAGCAAGCAGAAAAGTAAACACTAAGTAAAAACTGTAACAAGCTGTGCTGAAAGTAAAAAGGGGCCGGAAATACAAGCCCAACTGTAAAGTACAACTGAAAGGGGAAAACAGAAACTGAAAAGAAAGCCACAGCATCGAGCCGTCCTCTGAAGGTCCCACCTGAAGGGTGGGTACAGATAGTCTCAACTGCTCCTCGGGTCCACCTGACCGCTCCGAGTACGTCTCGCCCAGTGGTCCACCTCCAGGTACCATCCTGCTCCGCACGCCTCCACCACGATCAACGATGTTCGTCGTCTACAACCAACACAACGTAGTGCGGGCATCGCCCGTGCAGCGGTGAGTATAAGCTACTCAGTAGGGACCCCGAGACCCCCGAAGTTCTCCCGAAATCCACAAAGGAAAAACCACAAAGGAAAGATACAATCACGAAGTAACAACTGACACTGCTTAGGTATATGCCCATACATATACCTAAGTCATCAATTCCCGTTCGACTCCAATGTCCGAGCCCAAGCACAACCCAGTCCACACAAGAAAGAAAAACGTATACCCACACAGGATAGCTCAACACACTCCACAAGGGAGAGTAAAACAGTAAATCCACGCAGGATAGTTCAACACAATCCATAAAGAGACGAAACAGTAAATCCACACAGGATAGTTCAACACAATCCGCAAAGGAGAGTAAACAGTAAATCAACACAGGATAGTTCAACACAATCAACAAAGGAGAGCAAAACAGGATTCAACTCACACAGGTATACATCATCGAAAAGGTGAAAGAGATGATCAGACATAGATACTGAATCATGTAAGCTGGGACCCACATAGGATACAAGACTAGCCGTCCTCATTGTTTTGTTTATGCTGGGACCAACATAGGATACAAGACCAGCACGGCTGGGACCCACATAGAATACAAGACCAGCACTGAGTCATCTAAGTTGGGACCCACATAGGATACAAGACCAGCACTCTTCATTGATTCATCTATACTGGGACCCACATAGGATACAAGACCAGTATTGAATCATCTAGGCTGGGACCCACATATGATACAAGACCAGCACAGCTAGGACCCACATAGGATACAAGACCAGCTGTCTTTGTTGATTCATCTATACTGGGACCCACATAGGATACAAGACCAGTATTGAATCATCTAAGCTGGGACCCACATAGGATACAAGACCATCACAGCTAGGACCCACATAGGATACAAGACCAACTGTCTTCATTGATTCATCTATACTGGGACCCACATAGGATACAAGACCAGTATTGAATCATCTAAGCTGGGACCCACATAGAATACAAGACCAGCATGGCTGGGAACCACATAGGATACAAGACCAGCACTCTTCATCGTCGCAGTCCACTGAGGATTTCTGCACAGTTGTCATCATCGAAGTCGCAGCCAGCACTAGGGTTCCCGCACATAGCAAGCTGGTTCGGGAGGGTCCGCTCCACGAGCTGAGAGGCCGATACATCAAATGTCACAAAGTCCGATGTTGATGTATCCAAAAGTTCCGTATCGTCAACAGGAACTCAACGTCGTAGATGGCTCGTCAATCGAAGGCCAGGTCTGAGAGTTATTGGCTTTTTCGTCCTAGGGGCCCGGTTGGTTTTTAAGGCAAAACCAACCTGACTGTACTCCACCTGCGTCCAAACCTCGGGCGGAGTATGCCAAAAGATCCGTCTCACAGAGAGGAACTGAACAATGTCGACGGCACATCGATCGGACGTCCGAAGCTCAAGATATGAGTGTTTCCGCTCTGAGGGACCGGTTGGTTTCGTGTACGAACCAACCCGGCCGAACCCAAAGTATTCCGAAACCTTGAGTGCAATATATCGAAACGACCGTCTCGATCTTAGGATAGCGTTTCCGCTGAAGGCGTGTCGTTCGGAGGCTCGTAGCTCAAGTTACGGGCATTTGACCGAAAACGGTCCGAAGAAGGGGGGTTCGGGCCCCGGCCGACCCGGCCCGACCCCCCCTGGGTCGGCCAACCTGGGTCGACCCGGTCCGACCCGGCCGGTCGGACCGTCCTGGCTCGGCCGGCCCGGCCCGGCTCGGCCGAGCGACGCAAGGGGGAGCCGCCGCCCCCGCGTGACACCCCCGCGGCACCTGCGGGGTCTCGCCCTTGACGACCCGAGCGACGAGGGGGGGGGGGGAGCCGCCGTCCCCGCATGACAACCCCGCGGCACCCGTAGGGTGTCGCCCTGGACGGCCGGACCCGCGCGGTGCGGGTCCGTTGGCCGCCGCCGCCGTGGCTTTATCCACAGCGGCCTCGTCCTGCGGCGGGCCGGGGCGCCGCCGCTCCCGGCTGCCGGCGCCGCCGCGCTGGCGACCCGCGTCACCGGCGTGTTCCGCGGGCCACCAGAATCGCTCCGGTGGTCCGATTCTGTTCTCGTCTGTGCCTCTGCTCCTCCTGTGACTCGTTCTTCACTGCAGAATCATCGAACTTCCGTTGCGGCACGTTCCTTCGTCGCCCGTCAAATCCACACAACAACGAAGAACGACGAAAGGTTGTCGGGCCGTGTTCGTTTGGCCTGCACCCTCCGCGTTAGATATAAACAACGGGATAATTTATTCATCACATGAAAACATATCCGAAAACAATTTAAATGAAATAAAATTGTTTTATGAATCGATTTCTTCATTTTGAATGGAAACAACATGGGAATAAGGAATTATTCACAACAACCCCTACCTCGTAGTCATCGTCGTACACACGTTCTTTGCGGATTTGTTCGTCGCGGAAGGATGGGATCGTCGCATCGTCGCAGAAGGGTGTCGCGTCGTCGCGGAATCCGGCGTTGAGTCGGCGAACTCAACAGACCAAGAAACAACAGATTTAATATAATTATATAAAATTAAATCTGTGTTTGTTAAAAAAACACAAGGGAGATTTAAGAGAATCCAGAAGTCTCTTACCTCAAACAGCTGATCGAAGATTTTTGTCGCGGAGGAAGGAACAACGCGGGAGAGGGAAACGTCGGCGTTGCGGCAAATGGCATCGTGTCATCGATTTCCGCGGGGTCGGCGTTCTTCGTCGGGGGCCGGCGTTCTTCGCGTTCTTCGCGTTCTTCGCGTTCTTCGCGTTCTTCGCGTTCTTCGCGAAGAAGGGTGAAGGCACACGAACTTCTGTCAAAATCCTCTCAACGTGTAATCCTCCAAAAGTCGGCGTTGGTCTTATTTTATTATTACGCCAACAAACGAAAAGAGGTAAGTAACGACCCATTAATTCTTAGAATTAATTCAACGAAAGAAACCGCCCATTTAATTCACGAATAAAACCACCCAATTAAATGGTGCGTTAAGGATTAAAGAAAACACGTCAGTTGACATTCATAATGATGGGTTTTCGCGGGTGCGTTACATAGAGGAAAGAAACGGCGGGGCTCGTGCGGGCCCCACCTCACAAATATCCTACCAAGGGTGTAGGATATTTCTGGATAGCACCCTATATGTTTTAACTCAGTTTAAGACGCTTTTAAGTGGATTCCAGTGGCTTCCAAGTGGCTTAAGTGAAATAAAATAAAGTTGTCGTAAAATTATTTTATTTCTTAACTTTAAGCCCGAAAATTAAAAACCACACCCGAGAAAACGCAACTCCGGAAGAGGCGTTTCTAAGCGAATACCGGCACTGCAATTTCATCGGTGCCCTCAGAATTCGATTCTGGGCACCAGTTCAAAAGTTAGAAAAACCCACTCATCCATTCACTGAACGTACCTGAGCCAAACTTCACAATATGATTCTGGGCACACCGGGCCTTGGAATCAGGTGCCGTTAGAAACTGCGTTCTTTTAAAATTCCAAAGAAAATTAAGAATAAAATTTCCTTGAAATTTAAGGGTCTTTACATTACTCCCACCACAGGGCTTTACGTCCCCGTAAAGCTTCAACACAAACTAGGGATACAAAGGGAGTACTGAGCACGCATCTGAGCCTCCCGCTCCCATGTGCTCCCTGGAGGTTCCCATGCTGCCATCTAATGCGCACAAGAGGAATCGATCATCCACGTAGGACCCGCTCCTGTCGATCCTCTATCTCCATCGAGACCTCCGTAAAAGTTGACCAATAATCCATGTCTAGCTCCCCATGGTCATCGATGTGTGTCGGTCGTGCACGTATCTCCTCAGCTGAGATACGGGGAAGACGTTGTGCACCCGCTGCACCTGAGGTGGTAGATCCAGGCGATAAGCCACCTCGCCAACCCTGCTGAGGACCTAGAAGGGCTCGACGAAGCGTGGAGATAACTTGCCGCCTCGGCCAAAACACTGCAAACCACGTCGAGGTGAGACACACAAGAAGACGTGGTCGCCATCCTCGAACACTAGTGGCCTCCGCCTCCTGTCAGCATAAGTCTTCTGCCGACTCTGAGCTGTACTCATCCGCCCCTGGATGACATGGACCATCTCAGGTCCCACAGGAGCTGCAAGATTTCTTCTTTGCCGATAAGAGAAATATGGTCCCATCCCTTGGATGAACCACATTCTTTACCTAATACCGTCAGTCCCGAAATGGATAATACTAATCCATACCAAGGATGACGTCGTAAGTCCTCGACGCTACTACCAAGAGATCCAACCATTACTCTCGCCTCCAAGGGTTGAGTCACACTGTCGGCATCAGTGTGTGGTAACTGGGTCTCCTCCAGTAGATGTCTCACAAGTGAGGGTCAAGTCAACAGTCAAAACTGGAACCTCTTAGTAACAACACCAAAGAGGAAAAGAATGAAAACATCACAAAGGTATGCGTCTTTTATTATTGCAGCTCATAATACAAAGACACTACACAACAACAACAAGGAACTAGAAGTACAAAGGACGTATCCACTAGTTCTGCTTCTGTCCATTTGCTCCCAGAGCACCATGATCGAAGGCCTCAGCTGCCTGAAGTTGAGCTCTCCCATGTCCACCAACTCCCTGCGGTCGGGGTGGACCTCCTGGTGGTGGTGGTGGAAACACCTCGAAGTGTCTCCCAGCATCAGCTACTCGGCCAGCTCCTCTTCCTCATCCGCATGCACCCTGCGGACCACCGTGGCCGAACCTTTGTCTGGGAGGTCCCTCTACCACCTGATGATCATCTGTAAGACAAGTCGGGAAGTCTCGAGCCATGTGACCTCGCCCGCTGCATGCGTAGCAATGCTTTCCCCTCGTGTAGCTGGTTCTCCTTCGGGTGCCCCGCACAACCGAATCTTCTTCCAGTGACTGCCCATCTGATGGTCTGGCCCGTTTGAACCTCTGTGTCACCTGTCTACTGCCAACTGCAGAAGACCCTGCTACGGGCCGTCCTGCGGAGGGCCCTGTCACTGGAGCCTGCTTGGCTAGAAAACTCTCCACTAGAAGGGATCTCTCCAACACCTCTTCCTGTGTCGGAATGTTGAGGGAGATCATCGAAGCCCTGATCTCGTGCTTCAATCCCTGCTCGAAGGTCCGAGCTCAGAAGAACGGGTCCCGTACCATATCTGTGGAGTAGCGCGAGAGATCAGTAAATCTCGCCGAGTACTGGGCCACTGTCATGCTGCCCTGCCGTAGCTGAAGAAGCTCCTGTATGCGTACCGCACGGAGGGTGGCAGGGACGAACTCGGAGCAGAAGATGCTCTCAAAGTCCGTCCAAAGGAGAGATGTCTCATCGTGCACCTGAAGCATCAAGTTCAACCATCTGCCTGCTGCCGTGTGTAGGAGGCTCGCTGCGAGGATCACCATGAGGTCTGCTGGTGTCCTCACTAACTGAAAAACACTAACTACCGCCTGCAGCCAGTCCTCGGCTGTCTAGGGGTCTGTCTCCCTATAGAATCTGGGCGGTCGCTGGTGCTGGAACTCATGCAGTGCACTGAGGCAACGTGCATCTTCAGCGGCTGGTGCTGGAAGCATCGGTGGATCGGCTGGTAAAGGTACCATCGGTGCCTCTGCTGACAAGGAGCCCTACACCGAGGCCTCGTCGCTCGGTGGGCTGTCATCACGCTCCACTCTCGGAACCCAAGCTGGCTGCCTTCGTTGGGCCATCCTGAAGGGAAACAGGTGTGCCACGGTCAGAACAGTGTACCTGGTGAGCTAACACAAGTAATCACAAAGAAAACATGAAACACACATGCAATCAATGTTTTCGTGCATTAAGTCGGAAATCAGAAGTCAGTGTCCTGGTGTACGGATACGTTTGCCGCCGCACCAACACTGGACTCCCTGGACTGATAACCACACCCAATACGCAAAACACTATTGCTTCACATAGAAGAAAGATCAGAGTCTGCGGTAGAACCGACCACCTCTGATACCAATTTGTCACGACCCGTCCTCGGGGCCCGTGCCGTGACTACCCCAAGCCCGCCTTCCATAGGCTGGGGGCTGGCGACTAGCACCAAGGCGTAAATCCCAGAAAAAGGGAAGGCATTGCCTTTGAAAAGTAAACAAGCACCACAGAGTAAGCAAGCGGAAAAGTAAACACTAAGTAAAAACTGTAACAAGCTGTGCTGAAAGTAAAAAGGGGCCGGAAATACAAGCCCAACTGTAATGTACAACTGAAAGGGGAAAACAAAAACTGAAAAGAAAGCCACAACGTCGAGCCGTCCTCTGAAGGTCCCACCTAATGGGTGGGTACAGATAGTCTCCACTGCTCCTCGGGTCCACCTGACTGCTCCGAGTACGTCCCGCCTTGTGGTCCACCTCCAGGTACTGTCCTTCTCCGGACGCCTCCACCCCGATCAGCGTTGTCCGTCATCTGCAACCAACACAACGTAGTGCAGGCATAGCCCGTGCAGGGGTGCGTATAAGCTACTCAGTAGGGACCCCGAGACCCCTGAAGGTCTCCCGAAATCCACAAAGGAAAAACCACAAAGGGAAGATACAATCACGAAGTAACAACTGACACTGCTTAGGTATATGCCCATACATATACCTAAGTCATCAATTCACGTTCGGCTCCAACGTCCGATCCCAAGCACAATCTAGTCCACACAGGAAAGAAAAACGTATACCCACACAGGATAGCTCAACACACTCCACAAGGGAGAGTAAAACAGTAAATCCATGCAGGATAGTTCAGCACAATCCACAAAGAATGTAAACAGTAAATCCACACAGGATAGTTCAACACAATCCACAAAGGAGAGCAAAAAAGGATTCAACTCACACAGGTATACATCATCGAAAAGGTGAAAGAGATGACCAGACATAGATACTGAATCATCTAAGCTGGGACCCACATAGGATACAAGACCCGCCGTCCTCATTGTTTCGTTTATGTTGGGACCCACATAGGATACAAGACCAGCACGGCTGGGACCCACATAGGATGCAAGACCAGCACTGAGTCATCTAAGCTGGGACCCACATAGGATACAAGACCAGCACTCTTCATTGATTCATCTATACTGGGATCCACATAGGATACAAGACCAGTATTGAATCATCTAGGCTGGGACCCACATAGGATACAAGACCAGCACAGCTAGGACCCACATAGGATAAAAGAACAGCTGTCTTCGTTGATTCATCTATATTGGGACCCACATAGGATACAAGACCAGTGTTGAATCATCTAAGCTGGGACCCACATAGGATACAAGACCAGCACAGCTAGGACCCACATAGGATACAAGACCAGCTGTCTTCATTGATTCATCTATACTGGGACCCACATAAGATACAAGACCAGTATTGAATCATCTAAGCTGGGACCCACATAGGATACAAGACCAGCACTCTTCATCGTCGCAGTCCATTGAGGATTTCTGCACAGTCGTCGTCGTCGAAGTCACAGCCAGCACTAGGGTTCCCGCACAGAGCAAGCTCGTTCGGGAGGGTCCGCTCCACTAGCCGAGAGGCCGATACATCAACTATCACAAAGTACGAAGTTGATGTATCCAAAAGTTCCGTATCGTCAACAGAAACTCAACGTCGCAGATGGTGCGTCAATCGGAGGCCCAGTCTAAGAGTTATTGGCTTTTTCGTCCCAGGGGTCCGGTTGGTTTTTAAGGCAAAACCAACACGACCGTACTCCACCTGCGTCCAAACCTCGGGCGGAGTATGCCAAAAGATCCGTTTCACATAGAGGAACTCAAAAAAGTTGACGGCACGTCGATCGGACGTCCGAAGCTCAAGATATGAGCATTTCCACTCCGAGGGCCCGATTGGTTTCGTGTACGAACTAACCCGGCCGAACCCAAAGTATTCCGAAACCTTGAGTGCAATATACCGAAACGACCTTCTCGATCCGAGGATCGTGTTACCACTGACAGCACGTCGTTCGGAGGACAGCAGCTCATGTTACGGGAATTTGACCGAAAACGGTCCGAAGACGGGGGGGTCCGGGCACGGGCCGACCCCCCCCCCCCCGGGTAAGCCGAACCGGGTCGACCCGGTCCGACCCGGCCGGACCCGGTCCGGCCCGGCCCTGCTCGGCCGAGCGGCCGAGTGACGCGGGGGGGAGCCGCCTCCCCCGGGTGACACCCCCGCGGCACCTGCGGGGTGTCGCCCTGGATGACCCGAGCGACGCGGGGGGGGGGGGGGGGGGGGGGGGAGCCGCCGCCCCCGCGTGACAACCCCGCGGCACCCGCGAGGTGTCGCCCTGGAAATCCGGACCCGCGCGGTGCAAGTCTGTTGGCCGCCGCCGCGGCGGCGGCCTTGTTATGCGGCGCGCTGGGGCGCCGCCGCTCCCGGCTGCCGGCGCCGCCGCGCCGGCGACCCGCGCCGCCGGCGTCTTCCGCGGGCCACTGGAATCGCTCCGGTGGTCCGATTATGTTCCCGTCTGTGCCGCTGCTCCTCCCGAGACTCGTTCTTCACTGCGGAATCATCGAACTTCCGTTGTGGCATGTTCCGTCATCGCCCATCAAATCCGCACAACAACGAAGAACGACGGAAGGTTGTCGGGCCGTGTTCGTTGGGCCCGCACCCTCCGTGTTAGTGATAAACAACGGGAGAATTTATTCAACACATGAACCAATATCCGAAAACAATTTTAATGAAATAAAATTCATTTATGAATCGGGTTCTTCATTTTGAATGGAAACAACACGGGAATAAGGAATTATTCACAACAACCCCTACCTCGTAGTCGTCACCGTACACACGTTCTTCGCGGATTTGTTCGTCGCGGAAGGAGGGGATCGTCACGTCATTGCGGAAGGGCGTCGCGTCGTTGAAGAATCCGGCGTTGAGTTCGCGAACTCAACGATCCAAGAATCAATAGATTTAATTTAATTATATAAAATTAAATCCGTGTTTGTTAAAAAAACACAAGGGAGATTTAAGAGAATCCCGAAGTCTCTTACCTCGAACAGCTGATCGAAGATTTTTGTCGCGGAGGAAGGAACGTTGCGGGAGAGGGAAACGTCAGCGTTGCGGCACACGGCGTCGCGTCGTCGATTTCCACGGGTTCGGCGTTCTTCGTCGGGGGCCGGCGTTCTTCGCGTTCTTCGCGAAGAAGGGTGAAGGCACACGAACTTCTGTCAAAAGCCTCTCAACGTGTAATCCTCCAGAAGTCGGCGTTGGTCTTATTTTATTATTACGCCAACAAACGAAAAGAGGTAAGTAACGACCCATTAATTCGTAGAATTAATTCAACGAAAGAAACCTCCCATTTAATTCACGAATAAAACCGCCCAATTAAATGGTGCGTTAAAAATTTAAGAAAACGCGTCAGTTGACTTTCATAATGACGAGTTTTCGCGGGTGCTTTACTTAGCGGAATGAAACGGTGGGGCTCGTGCGGGCCCCACCTCACAAATATCCTACCAAGGGGGTAGATATTTCTGGATAACACCCTTTCCATTTTAACTCAGTTTAAGACGCTTTTAAGTGGCTTCTAGTGGCTTCCAAGTGGCTTAAGTGAAATAAAATAAAGTTTTCGTAAAATTATTTTATTTCTTAACTTTATGCTCGAAAATTAAAAACCACACCCGAGAAAACGCAACTCCGGAAGAGGCGTTTCTAAGAGAATATCGGTGCTGCGATTTCATCGGTGCCCTCAGAATTCGATTCTGGGCACCGGTTCAAAAGTTAGAAAAACCAGCTCGTCCGTTCACTGAACGTACCCGAGCCAAACTTCGAAAAATGATTCCGGGCACACCGGGCCTCAGAATCAGGTGCCGTCAGAAACTGCGTTCTTGTAAAATTCCAAAGAAAATTAAAAATAATTTCCTTGAAATTTAAGAGTCTTTATAGTAAGTATCCCCATCGGCAATGTGAAGGGGTGGAAATTAAACTCATCTGCCCTCCACACCCGATTCAACACCATCGACACGGTTAGTTTGAATGCGAAGCTCCCGACTACATTCATGATGGAGGGGAGGGAGTTTGATCCGGGCGGCGAAATAGGGTTTGTATACTCATAAATCCCCCTGATGTGCGCCGCAATCCACCCATACAGGAGGTGGAAGGGCCCGCATATCCTTGGAGGCTTCTTGCCCTCGCTAATGTGCCGCAACATTCTGTATAGTTTGGCGAGCATTGGAATCCCCAGATTGATCCGCAGCCCCATGGCCAAAATGGATGCCATAATAAACGAGCTAGGCTGCACCCCCATGCTTGTATCCCTCACTGGTAGAATCCAACCACAGATGAGAGCTGCGATGAACGCCGCCAGCCTAACTATCGGTTTTTGTTCAGTGCTGACACTGAAACCCTAAGTCTTCCATTGGCAGTCCTCCAAGTCCCACCAATACAAGTGCCCCTTACCCCGTTGGGCTGCCCTCGGACAAGTTCGAGGCCTCGGAGGAAACTATCGATTCTCTGGGAAATTCAGGAATCACTTGAACCATCTCTTAAAGTGTACATCCCTCACTGCCTCCTTGTCCTCTCCAGGGATGAGTGCCATCAGCACTGACGCCAGTCGCGGCATTTACTCTGTATCCTCCCATGCTCTCATGACGGGGAGGAACTTGTCATACAAGGCCCCCAAGATCGAAACCCCAGAAATATGGTGGACATCCCACAGGCTGATGCCCACCTCCCCATGATACAGGTGAAATGTATTGTTCCTAGATGACCATCTGCTCAGTAATTTCGACATCAGTTGTTTCGGTTGGTAAATTTGGAATTGAGAGGCCCATGCTGCCTCATATAACCCCACTCTCCTCAGCTCAGCCCCAAACTCCTCTCATGAGGAGCCTACCCAGTAGGCCTAGGCCCAGTCATCAGCGAAGTTTCCACCTTGGCACAGGTCCCACTCATCGGACCATCCTTTCTTCTTATCCTGCAAATCCGCCTTCAGCATGGTACGATAGAGAGGTTGGGACGTCTCCAGTTGCAGTGGATTCCCGTCAATATCGTAAACATGGTTGTAGAGGCAGTCAGTGGTGACGGGTGTGATGTCCTCCCACGCATGACCATCGGCTGCCCTGAACCATTGGTGCTGACATGGTGTGCTCCTGAACCAGCAAGCCGGTTCGTCCCTACTCACCTCAGGGATGAAGACGTCATCCCTCAACCCGAAGCCGTACAATGGCAGCTTATTACACTGCGGATAATTCTTCTGACCCTCCGATAGAAGATCTGTCAAAGAAGCATGGTCCGAGTGGCTGTGGACCCTCTCCCCAAGGCCTGGATAGTTGGCCATCTCATCCCGATGGGCGGCGTCTGCAAGCACCCCCAATACATCTTCTCGATGGGCCATGTCAATCCTGGCACTCATAAAAGAATTTTTTCCGAACGGATCGTGAATCCGGATCGCGAAGCCGGATAGCGAAGTTCGGTCGAGAGACCAAGCCACGGAGTCTGGCCTAGGCTGGTAAACAAGAGTTCGCTTGGCGTGGTTGCAGAGTCAGAGACCCACGGTTCGCCGCGAAGCTCAATTCGTGGAGAGCAGGCACAGAGTACGCGGAGCTTCATGAAATCGAGAGAACACAAAGACAATGAATCCATGTGAAGACAAAATTGGTCGACCCCCCTATTTATAGGCGGCAACCCCAGAGCATCGCGGCGCGCCTCATCCGTGCGGAGCATCGCAGAGCGTCCGGATCCGTGGCCCCAGTCAGCACCGCAGGCCCTTTTCACGAAGTTGTATCGCGAGCCGCAGACAATTATGGAGATTTTCCCTCAGACTCCGACCCTTCACCCTCCGCGGCTCCAAGTCTGAGGGGGGAATTTGTTGGCACCAAAATATTGCACGAAAGTAAGGGACGGAAACGAAGGCCTGCCCGCTGCCTCGTGAAGCACCGACATGAAGCACCCCGAGCATTGCGGTCCCGCGAAGCTCTAGAGGCGGTAACTCTCTGCGAATGCATTTGACATTTGCGAGCCCTCCGCGACGCTCCAGAGGCGGTAACTCTCCGTGAACGCATTTGAAGTTCGCGAGCCCGCCGCGAAGCTCCAGAGGCGGTAACTCTCTGCGAACGCCTTTTACGTTTGCGAGCCCGCTGCGAAGCTCCAGCGGCGGTAACTCTCTGCGAACACCTTTGATGTTCGCGAGCCTGCCGCAGAGCTCGTGAGGATGTAACTCTCCGCAACCGAGTTTGACATTCGTGACCACACCGCAAAGCACCAGAGTCGGCGTGCGAGTTTCGCTTCGCGACGCCCCTTTCCTATAAATACTAGACTCCCCCTGAGTCCCAGAGGACGGAAAATCCGACCTTTTAGCTTCTCCTCTCCCGAATCGCGAAGCATACTTTGCCCCCCGGGAATCATGAGCTCTGCGAGGTACTTCTACTTCGCGTGACACCTTTGCTTTGAGCCCCTCTTTCGAGAGGGATGCCCTTCGCGAAGCTCAATGGAATTCGGGAAGGAAGGGGATTCCCAAGGGAACCCGGGCAGCCGCGGAGCGTTTATGCTTCGCGAAACACCCAACCTGTACTAGAGATCTCTATGATAAGGCAGGATCGCTACACATCGCGAAGCACACTGCTTTGCAGAACCCTGCTTCATGAGGCACCTCTTCTTCGCGAGGCAGTGCTCCGCGAATACTCTTCCACTTCGCGAAGCACCCTCCACTCACACCTATGACCCATGCTAAGGCTAAGGCACTCTGATTCGCGTAGCACACTCCTTTGCTTGGAAATTCCGCTTTCCGTGTGACCCTCCAGGTATGCATGATGTGATTTCAAAGTCCCACGGACAATACCACTCATAGCGTTGCTTGGCCAAATGCTTCTTTTCATAGGCACGCTAATGGCTATTGCTTCTTCGCATAGCCACGATAACATTGACCCCTCGATGGTTCGCTCCACAACCCCCCTTGACCATGGCCTTACTGGTACCTTCCCTCCCCCAAGGAGTAAAGGGTACAAGTTATGTAAGTCTTAAGGGTGTGGAGTGAACCCGCCTCATCCGAGCTGCAGGACGTTAAACTGCCAAGCACCACGTCCTCAACACATGACATTAAACTGTGACCCGACATCATGCCTCGTACGAAGGGCCCCCCAGCTCGAACATTCTTTACGCCACTCGTCTCCACATGAGTGAAATCACCCATCCCCAAGGGATGATATCCTCCTTATTGGAGTGGCGTATGTTCTCAGGAGAAGGGCGACCCTAGTTCCCCAATGGATGGATGCACCCCTGCATCTCCGTACTTCCCCACTACCAAGGTCAGTAGAGGGCGTGATAGGGAATGAGGCACCTCCCATAATTGGTCCCAAATCCCTCTCTCGCAGTGCTCTGTCGCACTTCGGGCCTCCATCCCGGAGTAAGTCCCAACACCATGGGCCGCCTAATGCATAAGCCCCTCTTCGCTTCACACGGACGCACCCTTCGCGGTGTGATCGTCAGGTCCTTGTTGCCTCTTGTTTCTCACACCGAGCATGACTCACGTGAGCTTAGAGTTGACATTGGCCATGACAATACCCTCGTCCAGCATGATGTTAAACTACATACCCTCATCCAGCATGACGATAAACTGCATACCCTCGTCCAGCATGATGTTAAACTGCATACCCTCATCCAGCATAACGTTAAACTGTATGCCCTTGTCCCGCATGACGTTAAACTACACACCCATTTGAACTATGAGTTCTTTGATACATGTCAAGGCATGGTACGTAGGAATCCTCCATGAGGTTCAAGCCCACCCGTCACCCAATTCACGTCGAGTTCTGCCTGTGTCCTGCACGATGTTATACTGCATTCCAGCCCGATGGCAAGCCGTTGTCACAACCCAAACTACGAGGACTTTGATCCATGTCAAGGCAGGTTATGAAGGAAGCCTCACAGAGGTTCAAGCCCATCTCCTATAGGACCAAGGTCCTTCATTTACGTCAGTTCGCCGACACCCACCACCTGTCGTTTATTCACGTCAGGGTTCACTACAGTCCCTCATGACGTTAAACTGTATTCCATCAACCCTTTGAACTACGAGGACTTTGATCCATGTCAAGGCATGGTACGTAGGAAGCCTCACGAGGATCAAGACCATCTCCAATCGGACCATGGTCCCTTATTCACGTCGGTTCGCTGACACCCACCACAAGTGGACCCCTGGGTATACTTTCACGTCGATTCACCGATGAAACCCTTTGAACTGCGAGGTATTTGATCCATTTCAAGGCATGGTACGTAGGAAGCCTCCCAGAGGTTCAAGCCCATCTCTCATTGGACCAAGGTTCACTTTCACGTCGGTTCGCTGACGAATCCCATCCTTTGAACTATGAGGTCTTTGATCCATGTCAAGGCATGGTACGTAGGAAGCTTCCCTGAGGTTCAAGCCCACCACCTGTCGGACCAAGGTCCACCTTCATATCGGTTCACTGACGAAGTCCCTCTGAACTACATGGTCTTTGATCCATGTCACGACATGGTACGTAGGAAGCCTCCACGAGGTCCAAGCCCACCACCACTGGGACCCTCCTTGTCCTCCCCATTCACGTCGGTTTGCTGATGATATCCATCAGACCAAGGTCCACCCTCATGCCGGTTCACCGACACCATCCCGAACTACGCAGACTTTGATTCCCTGCCACGGGGATACGTAGGAAGCCCCTTCAAGGCTCAAGCCCAACTTCACCGTCTCCCTTGCGATGGTTCTTTCCCATCCCCCCTTCACTTCATTCGTCTATCCATCATCCACCCTGATTCTCGCCCAGACCGTCATATCCCAGTGAGACCATGTCGGTACTCTCATCTTCACAGCCGCCCATGGGCTGGTCCTGGTATCGACACCCCTTCAAGGGAAATAACTCAATCCAATCCATTCTAGCTAATTCTCTGATCAGGATGATCCGTCTCCCCTGGATGTTAAACTCGCGGTGTACCCTGTGTTAAACACGGGAAGCTAAGGAAACCTCATATATGTGTCCATGACATATAATTCCCCGCGCTCGATGTGGGATGCCTCGGGCTTCCACACCCTTAAGAAGCCCTATGACCAGGGATGATAGATAGACATGTCAGTTCCCCAGAATCCAGACACGCTACTGATGTTTCAATGTGACTACTCCCCCGACTGAAGGTTGCTACCCTAACCGAAGCCTTTGGAATGTCCCGACAGAAGCAGTGTAATTAACCGGTGTCCATGGAAACATGGCACTGGGAAGAGTTTCATGAACAACATATTAAATCTATAAGGGAGACCCGGACTAGGTGACGAGATCCAAGGAGGAATCCACGGAAGGAAGAACTGATATCCCATCATCCTGTTTCAATCAAGGAGAAGACGTCCCTAAATAAGGAGTGAATACCGCCCGCCTTTGGAAAGCGGGAATGTGGGGCAACAGCGCAGCGCGTACTTGTCTATGGACGGATGGGTGTGGGCGCCCCAATAGAAAGAGTCAGAAACAATTACTTAATCAATTTTTCAATATTTTCTCAGTAATTCTAATATTTCCATCAATCTACATACTCAGAAGAAGAAGTAAATTTTTATAGATTAGTGGGAAGACTATATGGTGTCAAAATGTTTACTGACATCAAATTTGGACGATTACCAATTATTCTTGTGATCTTGTTTAGGATATTACCATAGAGATACATTTGGGATGTGATGAATTAGTATCATTATGAATATTTATTATTTTTTACCTATTTATCAAGTAATATTACACTGGTGGGTTACTGTTATGGATTCTGAAATAAATTGAAAAATTATTGAGGCTACCCATTCTCATGAGATATTTGTCATCAAGGCTGAGATTTTGATAATAATGGTAGAGTAACAGATCAACAATGTATAAAAAATCTTTAAATGATTACATAATACTACTTATTTAATGAGGCCATTCATCATTTTAACTATTTTTTATGTTAATTTCCTTATCATTTTTATCTTATAATTATTTTTGTTAAACACATTTTTTGAAGTCAAAATTTTTCTTCAACAATCTGCAATAAGATAGAAAAGAGGGGACATGTTACTTTCAGATGGAAGTGGAAACCATATGCTTCCAAAACATGAATTTTATCATATTGATGCATCTAAAATATCTACAACCAATCTTCATTTCACTGATTAATTTTTGAAATAGTCCCTTCATTTCAAACAGAATCTGTCACCTTTAATGTGATTTTTCTATAATTAATGGAAAACATTGACTTCCCAAATAAGAATTCATGAAAAGTTTCATGAATGTTCTAGTAATTTGTCACACCTTAATTGACTACACCACAATCTGATACACAATGTTCTTGGTATGGTACGATGTGTATGTTTGATGTTTATAATTTAAATTTTAGTTTAAAACACATATCATATAATCCATACCAATAAAAAATCATATTTTTTGATAAATTAGGAAAACTAAACCTTAGAACTTAGTGGTGTGTAGGAATAAACCACACATAAATCTAATACAAAGTTCATCCCATATTACTCAAAGTGCATGTTTTGAGTAAAAAATTGTTACTTAGTTCGAAAGTCTTGTCACATAAAAAACTGATAAAATTTATTCAAATTGTTTTGATACTATAAAACAAAAAATATATTTGTAATTTGCGACTTGTAAGAATCGACCATATGTAAATTAAATAGATGATGTTTTTGTTATGACTCAATGTGTTTGCCTTTAATATAGAAGTATTTTTTAGTTGAAAAAAAACAACACATACTAAAAAATGAGAAGAAATATTCATATTGTTTTGATACTTATGAAAATAATTCGTATGTCATTTTTGACTTGTTGTAATTAACTCAACATAAAACCAACACATGATGTGGAAAGTACTACTCAAAGTGCATGTTTTGAATATAAATGTGCCATTAATTGTTTAAACTAGTTTCACATAGCTAAAACCTATAAAATGATATCATGTTGTTTTATAATAGTAGGACAAAAATTCATAATAAATTCGTGACATGTAGAAATTGACATCATGTTAATCTGACACATGATGTGGTAGGTATGAATCAAAGTATGTTTTTTAAATAAAATAGAGGCATTTTTTAGAATTAATATAACATAGTCCATAAACATAAAACACGATTTAATTGATTTAAAACATTGAAATAATGATCTATAATTTATTTCCATCATTTAGGAATTGACCATATTTCAATCCAACAAATAATGTGTCTAGTATAAATCTTAGTCTGTGTTTTTCATATAGATGTGTCATTTTATTTTAAAATGCCTATCAGAGAGCTAAAACATAGAATACAATCTTGATTTTTATTTCAAAAATTATGAAAATAATCAATAATATAATTATTATATGTAGGATCAATCAATCATCAATATGAGGGGTGATTGGTTTGGTATAACTTGAAGTACACATTTTCTATATGACAATGTCATTTTTAGTTTAAAATATGAACCACATAGACAAAACCCAGAAAATGATCTTATTTAATTTAATAACATTTAAAAAAAATATCTTATCCATTTGGGATGTGTAGGAATCCACCTTAATTCAAAATTTCACATGATGTGGTTAGTATAACAAAAAGTTCTTGTTTTCAATATAAAAGGTTCGTTTTAGTTCAAAACATGCATCACAAATCCAAAACAAAACGATTATAATTTATTGTTTTTAAAAATTAATAAAATTATCCATAATTAAATTGTGATGTGTAGGAATACACAATATGGAAATTAGATAATCTTTGAGCTAGTATGAATCAAAGTGTGTATTTTAAGTATATAAGTGTCATTTTATTATAAAACACACACCACATTGCTAGAAGATTGAAAAAGATCATATAAATTTTTTGAAATAAGGAAGATAATCAGTAATTCATTTGTGACATGTATAAAACCCATGAACATCCAATAGACACATGATGTGGCTAGTATAACTCAAAGTGTTTGATTTTGATTTTAAATTGTTTCATTATTTTATAATGTGTATCACATATCCAAATAGGGAAAACAAGTACTAATTATTTTAAAGAATATAGAAAAATATCAATAATTAAATTAACATATTTAGGAATAAATTGCACATAAATATGACTCATGATGTGGGTGGTATGAATGATGTGCATTTTTTCAATAAAAAGTGTAATTTTATATTTAAACATGCATTACATTTCCAAAAATACGAAAAAGACCTAATATTATCTTAAAAAATTTGGATAGATACTAATAATAATTTGTGACGTGTATGAATTGGAAGCATGCCAATCCAACCCATTAAGTGTTCAGTATGAATAAATGTTCATGTTTTCAACATAAAGCTATAATTTTAGTTTAAAACATGTATCACATAACCATAACTGAGAAAAAGAGATCAAATTGTTTTAAAAAAACGGGAAAATAATCCATAATTCATTTTTTATATTTTGTTATTGACTTCACATCATGCTGGGGAACATTATATTAGGTCTGATATGAAATTCATGGATTCAATATACAAGTTTCATTTTAGTATAAAACATGTGTCACATATACTAAACCAAAAAAATAAGTTTATATTGTTTTCATACAATATGAAAATGATCCATAAATTGTTTTTGATGTGTAGTAATGACCCACACATCAATCTGATGCACAATTAACTGCTAATATAAATAAAAAATATATATTTATTCAATAATTAACAATATAATTTTTGTATATAGATTATATAATATTAAATTTCAAATTTTTTATTGATATATTTGTTGTTACTAAAATATGAATTGGTTTTATAGTAGAGACAATCTTCTTTAAAAAGGATGATCTTTGGATAAATCATGTTATCAGAGTTAGGATTCTATATATTGGTTGTGGTTTTTAGTATTAATTATATACATCACATCAATTTAAATATCATTATGTAAATTTTTAATGGAAAGTTATTGAAATGTTATATTTTTATATTAATCATGTTTTATGTCTATATGTATTTCATGTACATGTATACTAATTGTGTTTGTTGTTATAGGGATACAGTAGCAATTAAGTAGCAGCATGGCCTTTATTAGTGTTACTAAAAAAACATATAGATTAACCCTTTATCAATGATAGTAAATATAATGACAATTAGTGTCTTTATTAGGGCTATTCATTGTGTTGACAACTAGATATTTTATAAGATCCCGTAACTGAACTGATAATCAGGACTTTATTGGTTTCAAATGAATGCACTGATAAAGGGGTCCTTTTTCAACACCATATTTTAATACTTAGAAGGGGTTTCTTTATTAGACATTTATTTCAGCACTGATAATGGGGGCCTTTATCAGCAAATTTAATAGTGTTTATAAAATCTATACACGTTTATGATCACTATAGTTGTTAGTGTTTTTACACTAAGAAATACCTTTTCTAGTGCTACTAAAATCTCCACCAGTATTAGTGGGAATTCATGAATGTCTAAATATTTAAAATATCCAAATCACTTAAAGAGACCATTAGTAGTTGAAGAAACATCATCCCACTTTAGAGAAATCAGAACACCATATCATTACAAAACAATCTTAAGTATTGGGCATAAAAAATATCATTCTAATTCATCTATCAGAGGAACATGAAAAAAATTCATTGATCATCTGGGGTAATATGAATGCTATAAAAAATTTCTTATACTAAATTCACATTAGCAATAATCATGCCTAAGAAATCATAATCCTTTGGTAATAAGATGGAAGACTAAAACTTCAACCCAATAGAATTAGAGCCATGGACTAGTCTTCACATTGCTAACAATTATATGGACTTCCCTGACTACCCTCTATGCTATGAGAATCCCCATAATATTTTATCACCAAACACCTATCTATAAATAGAGATATTCAAATCCAAATGTATACCCCCATCATTGAATAATGTATTATGTTTATCAAAATTCTATCTTGATAAATCATCATTGATAATATCTCATACATCCAAAATCAAAATTTCTATCTAGGTAGTCAATGAAATAAACAAAAAAATCACACCCCAAATCCGTATATCCATATACATATTAACAATACAACCCTCATAGATTTGAAAAAAAACACCCTCCCCCAAAAGGACAACAGATTCAAAAATACTAAGACAAAAAAACATGGTTGATGTTTAAAGGGATATTACCACAAAATATATGGGGGAAGTATTTTCCACTGAAGACCTGTGAAAAAAGTGATCTAAAGAAAAACATTAAAACCTCAAAAACTGATTTGAAATACGATAAATGATGAATGATGCCATATGTTGAAATAAAAAACACCAAACCTCTTTAGGGAGATATAACCATTCCCTTGAAACCATGTGCATACTCTTCCTATCAATGACTAGACCCCGAATGTAGTCCAAGAACATGGAATGAAACTAATTGAAAATATTGTTTAGAAGTTTGAAGAGGGACATAAAATAAGAAGGAATATCTTACACTACTGATTTGATCGTGGAATATATGTCAACCATTGATAGAACAATCCCCTTCTAACAATTAATTCACTTCCAAACACTATCCCTGTCAGATACAAACAACTCTATTTTATATATTCCAATAAACATCATATTTCCTATATACTTATTACACTTAAGAACTTAGTTAACATGTAATAGATGATCTAAATCATCCATGTGATCACAATGATGAGTTTTGATATTCCCATTTAGTTTTTGATGATTATTGTTTCAGTTTTGTGAAGATAGGTGTAATTCGTTTCTCCCCACCTTTCAAGGTTTATGATTTCATCTAATATTTTAGGTATGATTAATAATGTTCCCTATGTGGATTTTTATTTTTTATTAAATTATTTGAATTTATATTTAGAATATATTTCTTTGTTTATTCAAAAAAAATCAATAGTTATACTTCCTTTTGGAAATAATAATAATAATAACATAATATTTAATGTTATTAATTATTTATATTCAAAACTCATGGTGTCGGGCATAGAAAAAAATTGTGGGGATTATGAAAAATATTATAAAAGGATATAAGGGGGATTCTATAATAAATTTATGAAGAATTTTTTTTAATAATAATGGACTCGTGAAATGATATTGAAAACACTATTGAAAAATTGTAATATTTAGGTAAATTAAATAATTGTTTATAAATGAAAACCCATATCCATTTTTACCATTTTTTAATGTTAATGAATAATATTTTATGAATGAAAAACCATATTCTTTTTATTATCTTGTGAAAAAACAATTTCAAGGATTATGAAAAATATTATGAAAATAGAGAATAGGGATTTGATAGTAAAATTAGTAGTTAATATATATAATTATAATGGACTAGTGAAAATGTCATCTAAAATAATTAATATTAATGTAAATAATTTTTTTTATGAATGAAAATCCATATCATTTTTTACCCTCTTATAAGTACATGTTAGTGAAGAAAAATATCATTTAATTAAAAGTATATTAATTAATTAATTAATTAATTAAAAGAAAGTGTAATATATATTATTAAATTTTAAACTGAAACTTCTATAATTGTTATATTTTTCTGATAAGGGAAAATAAATTAAATATTAGATGTAATTTATAAATATAACTTAATTAAAATTAAATAGTTTTGTATTTAAAATTTATAAACATATTTAAATATTATTTTTAAATAATTTGAAATCTTAATATATTTATAATCATATAATTACTATCACAAAAATTATATATAATAATAGTAATAAAAATATTTTATAAAAATATTTATATATGTTATAAAATTTTATTAGAAACATAATTATTAATATATTTAGATTAATAAGTGAGTAGTGAAAGAAGGGGAATTTCAACGTTATAATAATTTTATTGGAAATATATATATGTATAATTATATATATATATATAATATATATATAATTGAAATTATATTTTGAGTACTAGGATATTAGTGAAAGAAGGGTTATTTGATCATTATAATCATTTTATTTAATTATTATTATAATATAATTAAATATAATTTTTTATAAAGAAGGAAATATAAGGAAATTAAAGAAGATCTAAAAATATAAATATTTTATCCAAGGAGGGAAATTGAACTACCAAGCATGCGGCTCACTAGTACAACCCCAAGTTACCAAAAAATGGATAGTCATATTCCCATCACTTTTGAATAAAGAGAACACTCAGACATTTATAAATTAAGAAAGGGATATGATCAATAGAACCAAGTAGACAATGAAATAGAGGGAATCCCCCAATGCATAGATCACAAAAATAATGGTGAGTTAGTCTCATTCGAAAATTTTCTATTTTTATCTTTTCTTAATGGAAAACAATACACCCTCCCAGATAGCCTCAACTTCAAGAACAAGTGGATTAAAATGACATTTGAACAATTTTTGGAATGCTATCACCCTAAATATAATGGAGTCACAAAAAAAATACCAATACCGGTGGATCTACCCCCGAGAGTGATGAATCCACAGTTATATTTCATCATATCCATTGGGGGAAGGGTTTTATAAGCTAGTTCATCGAGGGGATATTAGAACCTCAAAATGTACACCCTTCAATTTCAATAACTCTAGAAAATATATCACACACTCATTATATAAGAAAGTTTTCCATTATCAATGATGAAGGATAAATTCATTTCTTTACACCCAGATTATCCAGAAGATAATGCAACGTGAATCCACCATCATTATTGGTAGAGAAGAAGACAATTTCAGGAGAAGCATTGTTGGATCAGTCGCCATGTCCACACAATAATCAACATTTGAATCACATGCTTACAGACTATCCTAGCCTCGTAGTAGAAGAAAATAAAATGTGACAAGGACTTCAACACAGACATACACATGGGGAATATAGGTTCATCAGATGCATGGAGGATTATTAAAAAAAATGTTATGGGGTGGATATTATGGTACACATTCCATAATAATAACCAGAACCTGGTAATGAATTCCATCCCCCCGTAATGTCTTCAATAATATATCATTATTTTGGATTAACATCTTGAGTTACACATTATATATATATATTTAATCTAATAGTTTTCTTATCACTCCTACATCCAACAATGCTTATCTGATACCTTTCCGCTTTCAAATGGGATACTCAAGATGATTCTTAAATCTATAACAGTGAACCAAATTTCTATAATTTTATAACATAATCACATGACTATACTATTTAACATGTAGTCAATAATTACATCGTATCACCTAGAGACCATTGGTGACATATCCTTCATCCCTTCCCCTTCGATCAGCCACTTGTCCATCCATATATTTACTATGGTTCAATACCTAAATCTATAGTATAGTTCATCACAATGGGTTTCTCATGACCCCCATTGACATATCTAGAAAAACTAGGAATACGTTTCAATGCCGATCTAGAGAAGTCCATTTGAGAAAAATAATTAGACTAGAGGATTCAGGTGCACATAGATTCAGGGTTTTATAGTGAGTTCTACCATTATATTTATTGTAGCACAATATTTAAATGTTATAAATCTTGTAACCCCATTTCTTGATAGTTTTTATATTGTAAATTATTTTCCCAATAAATCCATTGAATTTTTTTACTCCCATTAATTATCACACACCAAAAATTGGAGAGGTGAGATTTTATATTGTTAATAAAAATGATAGTCATTATAGAAAGGGACATAATAGATGTCAGTATCGCATGAGTAAATAACTTTATTAGAGACTCTTTCCCATATTTGAAGATCATATTAATTCTGTATCCTTGATTTTTTTCCATTCTATCCTAGATAATGAAAAAAAAATCCCTTTTAGAGTGACCAAATATCATTGTAAGACCATGTTATTTATTGTTCTTATGAATGAAATGAATTCCCAATGTTCTGTTGAGATGGTCCATCCTACAATCCATAACACCCGAACTGATGAAACATTATAACCTATTATGGTTGAAAGAGTATCCACCTATTTTCTCAAACAAAAGAATTAAGTGACCCATAGAGATTCATTATTAGAGAATGTTTCATGAAAAACCATGCTATAATCAACAAAAATACATGAGAGATAGGTGAAATTCATCTACACACCTTCGCTCCATGAATTGTTTTCCGTTTTATTCTTCTGAAATAAGTAAGAAATCATAGAATCCACCATAATATTAACATTAGGGGAAAGAGGGTCCCCTCAGATAAAGACCCCTTTTAGTGGAGAAGCTCTAAGAGGGGACACTATTTATTCTACTCAGTGAGGAAACTAAAGATACACATTACCTAAAAAACTCAAACCATTTAGAACATAATCCCATTTATCTGTAAAAAACTAATGAAAGGGCAGATAAACAATATCATTCTCCTTCTTCGTATCAATATTTGAATATATAACAACTTATTTATCTAATGAGTGTGTTTTCATTGAATGAAACACTTCATTGGGAAAAATGAAATTATCAGATATAAGTCCTTTGGGAATGAAGGAACTCAAATTTCCCGAAATAATAGATGGATGCCGTGAACATAAGTGGTTAACCAAAAACATTGAGAAAATTATTTTGGAAACATTGTATAAATGGATTTGCTTCAAGTCTAAAACCAAATAGATATTTTTTATCATCAATATCATATAAATAACAATGTCATTTTGTGATTAAATGTTTTTTTATACGCCCAATGTTCATTCATGAGACATAAGATATCACACATGACAACATGCCTGATTTTTTTAAAAATATATTATGAAATCCATTCAGTCGTGATCTTTTTGTGGTATGGACTTTTTAATAGATATAAATATAACATCACCATAGATTTCATATGAGAGATTTTTATTCATTACCTTCATAACTACCAATTCAATACATGAAGAAATGTTAGGAGAAACGGGTGACTCCCCCACCATACAATGCCCTAGGTAAAAATTAATAACAAGATCACGGATCCAATTACCATTGTTCATAGTGCCAACCATACATATATGAGGCATGATATGGTATTCTTATGCATCCTTCCAGATGACATCTTATGAAAATAAAAGATAATAGACTCAACTTCCTTAATATGGGTTTCACATGGATGTATGGACTAAAAGATTTCCATGATTTAAAGGGATGCATCCATCTCCACTCCATGGGTCAAAATACTTTTATATCAGAATCATAGGGGGAATGAGTACAGATCCTTCCATTTTCATTCAATATATGCATAATGATAACCCACTTGGTGGACCTTGATCTTCCTATAGTTCTATAAATTTATTTCTACCTATTTGACATTCCTTCCCATAATGAGATCCCCTATATTCGAATAAGAACATATTAATTCATTCACATTCTATTAGTTCGCCCAAAATCTATCAGTTCTATAAATTCATACTGATACCTATTACGTTTAAGTTCGTGATTAACTTCCAATGGAGAACAAAAATCATCCCTCTACATTAGAACATGTGGTTTAATTTGTATGTTTGGTTTTACATCATTTTTTTTCATTTAATTGTGGGGGAGGTAATCTGGTTTCTACATTGCAAAGTCTAATATCCCATTTAATATTTTTATTCTATTCAATTATATTCCCCTTTTGGTTTCGCATATTATATTATGAGATTTGAATTTTTATTTTGAGGATATTTCATTTTTTGTTAAAAAAATAAAAATAATTATTTGTATTCTAGAAAAAATTTACAATTCTTATTCAATATTTCAGGTTATTATTTAATGCATTCCAAACCCAATTAGTGGGGAATGGAATCTTATTGTGAATATTATGAAAATTATAAAAATGGGAAGATATGGTATTCTATAATCAAATTAGAAATAAATATATGTAATAATAATAGAATAGTGAAAATGATCGTGAGAATAAGGAATAAATATGAAAATAAAATAATTTTCTATGAATTCAAATTCATATACAATTTTACCCTTTATTAATTTAGAATATAATAGTTCATCCAAAAACCTTATCCTTTTCACCACCTTTTAAAAAACCAAATTGTGGGGATTATGAAAAATATCAAAAATTATAGAACCGGGATTCTGCGAAAAAATGAAGAGGTTATATATATATATAGGATTAGTGATAATGATATTGAGAATATGAAATACATAAGAAAATAAAATAATAATTTATGAATGAAAACCCATATCTTTTTTACCCTCTTATATGTACATTTTTGAATAGAAAACAGTAAACACAAATATCAGTGGAATCCAATTTAAACAACTCCATGGGGGAGAAGAAAATAAATATGAAGCCACCAAACAACTCCTAAAATCATCCATGAAATGTTCCATGTGGCTTCCCTCTCACAAAACATAGTTGAAACCACAAGATGAAAAAAAAAGATCCAATGATATGATATTAACAATAAAACACCTAAATGGATGGTTGACAACTTAATCCTTCTTCAAAGTGTTGATAACAACTTGAATGTCGTATTCAACCATGATATTACTCTTACTATGAGAATAAATGGACTCCACACCATTCCAAATGGTGATGGATTCATCCAAAGGGGGAACCAACCTGCAGTGAGCATTGAGTGATGAGTTGTGATTATAGAACCTACATGATGGGGGATAATGTAACCAAGGCACAAAAAGCCATATCTTGGTTGTGTCATGTTAGTATTAATATGAAATATTTCTGAACGGTGAGGAATCCATCTACTCAATGGGGTTTGAATCGGTGAAGGATGATGATCCCCCATTTATCAATCAAATGAGAACCTCATCTATGTATACCAACCAACAAAAACATATCAACAATGGAAGTGAAATCAAACACATATTCATTTTATGGGACCAAATAATCCACAACTAGATACATGAAACCACAATCATTTTCACCAACAACAATCATAATAATTCCCCCACCACATGAATAATATCAAAAATAAATATTCAAGGAGCATAGACCAGTGTATCAATCCATGAACACATCCTGGAAAAATGAGGGTAAAAGAATATAACATGAAAAACAGTTTACATATATTTCCAATAGAGAGAGATCAAGGTAATCTCATAAAAATGTAGTGTGGAATGGTGGGAAGTAGTGGGAAGGATACCTGTAAAAATTTTACTATATAAGAGGTTGGCCTTTATCATTGATTTTCAATTCTAAATATGATTCCATATTATATGCCCTATACCAACTCCATGGAAAAGGTTAGTCCTATAGCCCATGAAAACTGATTAGTAGCCAAAAATTTTAGAAAACCAGTATAGAAAATATGTTCTGGTAAATCACCTTATGTTAAATCTCAAAGAACCAATGATAATGAATCTAAGTATCCCAACCACTTATAAAATCAAAAAAAATATCCCTCAGTGAATAATTCAAAATACCATGAGCTGGATTAGATAAGTTTTTAATTCCTATTATAATATTCAGCCAGGGTTATCTCTAGATACTAAACCTAGAACTGATAGAAATTATATATTAAAGAACACATTTTAGAACAAATTTAGATCCCAAAATACTCCTCAGTAAAAACCTTTGATGGGTTCTCAGACGGGAGGATAAATACTCATCATGAGGGAAATAGTTATCAGTTACCACTTTTGTGCTCAAGCTATCAAGGTATTTTAAAAAGTTCCAAATTTTCATTTCAATATTTTCATTGGTAAAAATTTCCATGTCCCTGAATCTCATTCCTTCATGAGACTTTGTTTCACAATTATACTCCCAGGAGACCCCGATATATGTTTTTCTACCATTATCATCACCCCACCAAAAACAATCAAAGGCCTAGTGGTGTTGTTGAATGAAGAGATTTAGGATAATGAAGAGAGACGTCAAATATGATGGTATAACATGGGTAACATCATTCATAAGTACCTTTTTTATGGCCCTATATTGATTCTTAACGGCCCATCTCGGAGTTTTATAGTGAAATTTATTGAGGATGAATGAGAAGACTTATCTTTTAATCCACCCAAAGGTCATCATAAGACCCAAATACTGTTTGTGTTTATAAAAAAACATAAAAATGATAATGTCTAGGGTCACAATATTCCAATTTTATTTTTACAAAATAATCCATAGAATCTTTCCACACTAGAATCCTTTTATGGTTAAATTCTTGTAAGCTTCGACACGATCTTCTAACCATAAATTTTTTAATCAATGTAATTTCCCAGACTGACTTCCTATGAATCTAGTAGCTAGAACTATTTCTACAAGGCCTCAATTATGCATCTAAAAACTCCAAAGGAAACCGATTGGAAGTTATTATCTAATGATGGTGAGATGGGAATTCTATATAGTCATGATTAAAGTAGCACAAATATATATCATAAAATAAATAACATAAAACAACATAAATAGTAATAAATGAAAAATATAGAAATCTATGAATTATATCAATAAAATTTAAGTGGTTAATTCCAATATACCAAAATTAATTTATGTCCATATAGAGATATGTAATTTAAAAAAGAATACACACAACATGAATGATATTGCAATGCAATACACAAATAAAGAAGAGAAAAGAAAGACCTAAGGGCGAACTCGACGAGAATCCTAAAATAAAACATAGTCTTGTGATCCAAAATCTAAGTCCATAATGATATCTAGATTAGTAACTATATAAATATAGTATATATATATATTGTGTAGTTATATACTACATCCCCCTATATGGACTAAGTACATGAATATATAAGTGTACATATACCTGGAATACATAATGATGGCTGGACTGGGGCATAACTCAGGAATCCATTACCAATATAAAAGATCCTATAAGCTCAATTAGGGGGTATATGACCAACATCTCATTATAAATGCAATATATAATTCTCAACACTGGAGATGTTGGGTGAGTCGTCAGGTCATCGCCTAAAACAAGGTATATGGTGAGTCAAACCACCCTTTCAAATGGTGTCAATGGTGTGAGATATCATGCTAAACACACGATATATGTGACATGGAAAAACTATGCCTAATTAGTCCCTTAACAATCACTTTAAAACAAATATATATGGTGTTCTAATTGTATTGATAAGGCATTTCCTATTATGATAATTGACAAGACCTATATAATCAAGGGTGTCCCATTTATTAAAATTGGCATAAGTCATTCTTCTTTATACATACAATGTGGCATGGTATTACCACCCTATTCAATTCCATTTAATTTAATCTATTAAATTTTAATCAAACCATTTCATTTATCACGGCCTAAAAATTCATAATCACGTCCTTCTAGCCCATTTATAATGTGGTTGGTATTTTAAATAATTGGTCACTAGGATGGACATGCCCCCTTGTTCAATTAATTTAAGAATACCATTTGGGGACTTGTACTAAGAATTTCACATATCCATCAATAAGATATTGTCATAGGAAAACACCAATTCCCTAAGTCCGTGTAAGATTTAAATCAATAGTGACAAATTTTTAGTTTTGAAGACAATGCACCTCATCCAAGGGGTTTTATAATTAGACATGACATTGTTAACAAACAAATCATTTTTCACAGCCAAGAATAACATTCAAGAGATATTACTCAATTCAAAATGAAAATATTTATGAAAACTAATAAACAAAAAAAATCAATTTCATGGTTTATAAACATAACATATGGGGGAAATTTCATTTACATTATAAGATGAACACCTTGAAGGCATTCTAGGATTTAAAATAAATAATTAAAGATGAAAATTAACATAGACTATCAAATGGGTGAATGATATAGTAATAGAATAAAGAAAAATATTAGAAAAGAAATTGAGATAATAAGTAAAGGAGTTTTAAAGAGTACCTTTATCAATGTAATGTTGCTAACAATGTTGGAATTAGAGTTTGGATCTTAAAGATGTCATGATCCCACAGATAAGGAGGAGGAGTGTGTAGTGTATAATAAGGGGAGGTGTAGTCCGCTAGGTAGAAGAACAAAAAGAGGAAAAAGTGTTTAATACATCATTAAGGGTAAAATTGAGAATTCTCTCTGAAAACTAGGTCAGATGATTTATGCACATGGTTTGGGAAACATTGATATATAAATTATAATTACCTCTATCAAAATCCTATATAAATATCATTGTCAGGAATCCCTTCTCACATTGTTAACGATACCTATGAATGACCTTCAACATTATTGGTTTAGCCACATGGTTCCTATTGGAGGGTCGTCCAGTTTTAGAGAAACCATGCGCCCCTGTGAACCTTATCCACTTTTGATTTTTTTACTTTCCAATGATTCTGAAACCCAATAAAACTAACAAAGAACCTCTTGGGTATATATCCATGTATAAAAACAAAATGAGTTCATCTTGAAAGTCAAGGAATTATGTTATGAATCTCGATTAAATGAACAACTCATCCAGCAAACAGCATAAAATTCAAATTTATTTGGATCAAAACATGAAACGTTATGACCTACCTAACTTAGAAAATCTCCTCACTAATAATACGTGGTAAAAAATGAAAATATCTCACAACCCACAAGGGTTGTAAAGTATCATCCAATTAGTCATGTTGCATTCCCAAATTCCAAATGCTCTTCCATGCGTTATTTGAGTGTATGGAACTTAAGTCATCAAAACACAATCCAACACTCGTTTCTAATTGTATCCCTAACACAATGCATACCTGAGGCCATTTAGTTAGATTCAATATCCCTTCAACATTTCTTTAAACATATTCACAGAAGTTCATCACACCATCGGATATAAGATAAATATGGGAAATTCCGAGCCACGGTTCTCCCACCGTTGGAATTTACATAAACGAACGCCCTAAGAATTCTAGTGATGCACTTGGACTAATTTTGAATCGGTGAAATGATAAATTCTCCACTGACCTCATTTAGCCAGGCCAGGCTAGAACTTTATGAAAATCCTTGACCAATATAAACTGCACTCATCTTCTCTTGATGATATTCCAGAAACGGTTCTTCATCGACTGCATTCCTTAATAAAAAAACATGTCAATCCACCTCTCATTTACCACAAACAAAATTCAAATCTTAGACAATTAGTGTATTAATTTCTTAAACATGATACCTTCATCCAAGTAATATCACATAACCCTTGAGCACAACTAATGAATCTCATTTATAAATTCAGACGAATTTTCAAGCCCAAAATCTCTATAAGCAGTCATACCTCAACACGAACATGGGTGCACACCCTATCCCATATACTAGTATCGTCACCATAGAAATATACCATAATCGTAATTGCGGTTTGGTGTTACCTAAAAATAATCAATTAAAAATGAGGAGTTCATCGAAGATAGCATATAATATAGAATATTCAAGTGATACTTTTGTGCATAGCCAAGATTTCCACATGTTTGGAACACTGACTGAGTCAAACTACTGTAAATTCAATAACTGGATGGTGTCATTGATCCCAACCATAGAATTAATAATTAAAAACCCCATGTTTCACTTGTCACTAACCTTGATTGTTCAAAAAACCACATTACAGAAACATAACTCCAACGGATCTTTCTTCTCGAGTCTAATGACATTTAAATCCTGTGTGGAGTATAAGTGACACTCTCTCAGTGAACCCCAATGACATCACGATAGATTAAATTTTTGTCACCAATCTAATATAACACTATGGGGATATGAAATATTAAAAAGAAGACATGAAACTCTTATATCATATCAAAGATTAAGTGTTCAATATGTAGCTTCCATGCGCATTAGAGGAGTGGGAGGAGCATGTCCCACCTTAAATTTTTTTATAATTGATGATCAATCTAGTATCTGTATGATGATTAACACTAATATCCATGGAAATGAATTATGGATTTAGAAAAATTAATAGATTACCTGGAACCAATTGAGGGGATAGACATATATTGTATATATATAATGTAATTAAATAAGAATTACCTCTATGGTGATTCTTTCTTCATTGACGTGTTCGACCATAGATCTACTATTGTACCATTTTTGAATTGTAGATATCAAGGGTATATATCCTATTGTGGTGATTTGCAACTATTCCTTATACCATCAGACATTTCTAATGTAGTAATTGGGTGGTATCATGGAATATCCTTGGACTTATGATGTCAGCCTTCGATCCCCTTCAGAACCACATCCGAACCATTCTCATTGATCTACTGGAGGAGGATCTATCTCGTTCTTCATAGAATTATTAAATAGGGAAGGAATACACATTCTGGATATCTTTCCTCAAATTCATTGTTCACAACAAAATATCTGTCACATGAATACCACATGCATAATAATAGAACAATATAATCAGGCATTTAAATTTCTGAGGAAATAATAAATATTTTTCAAAAGTGGCTTAATATTTCTATTAAACCTAGAAAACCCCCTGTCATATAATAATGAAAACATTATTATTTCATTTCATGAGCATATCTTTTGAGTTATAATTAAATATTATTTAACAAAATAATATTTATTATTTTTTCTCACTAGACCCATAACTCGGACTACACAACTTCAACCATATTTATTGAACATTGAATAATTACTAATTATTTATTAAATAAATATCACTATATTATTTTCTAATAGATATAAATATATTATATTCACTAAATTGAAAAATAAATATTTATTTATTATTGCACCCACAATATATAATCTTGAATAATTAATTTTAAATAAAATCAATTAGTAATATATGAATAATTAATAAACCAAAATAGTGAATAATCGTTATTTAACTTGTAAAATAATAATAAATATATAATTAAATTGATATACTTGATACAATTAATGTGTGACCCTTTTGGCCTCTTTCATAGACACATTAAGAAGAGCAGCCTCATGTCCAATGATAAAATATATTAACACACCAAAGAATCCATATTAAAATAAGTTAATGCATAATGAAATTTCACCTCCTACAAATGCAGACCATGTAATATAATCTCTTTGTCTTGATATCTCTAATCAGGAGTGTTTCATTCTAGTCCCATTAACCCTTGTTCTCAATTACTCATTCATTGACTTCACAAAAATTGAATGTTATGATAGGAAACCATGGCCATGTATTTATTTATCTTCTATCACTTCCATCCATGTCCTAGATATATCAACATACATTATAGAATATGTGGGAGAAATTCTTTCATGCATTATTTATTAATGCAGTATTACTCATGATTCACCCAAGACATCCTAACTCACTACAAACATATGTTTCCCTAGTTTTCTACAATATATCTATGTGTGCAAGTCATAATAGTAATTAATAATTTTATTAATATCTATGGACCAATACACATTTCTGTATATATGAACATCCAATGAAACTTATAAATGTGTATTTCCAATTAGCGGGACTAGTTCTAACAATATCCTCCCCCTTATTACTAGGGGAATTCACCAAGAGAAGGTGGCTCAATTTCCTATGAATTTCACCCATAATATCCTATATAATTGTTTCCCTTAAAATGATTAGATCCTTCTATAGAACATACATTTTTAGTAATAATATCATGGAAATGTTGAGTACTAATCATAGAAGAGATCCTATATGACCTTTAAGTGTGACTGCTACTCTTAAAACATTATAACATAAAATGTCATGTAGAAGAACATTTATGATGTGATAATGTGTTTATTAATATCCATCCAATGAATACATGATTATCCTAAAGTAAAAAAAATATGGTTTGAGGGCACCAACTACAACAGACTCCCACTTGCAATAGAGCCAACATCATAAAATCATTTGTATGCTAGCTCTCACATGGTATTTAGGATTCTGTTGACATAGGGCATTAGTCATGGGGTCCAACTTCATTCTCTTCTCTAGATATATTGGTCACTCTATCTTCAACCTTTTGATAGAAATCCCTTAATATGTGATACTTCCAGAGTATGTAAATTTTTCATTGATGTGTCCTTGGATCCTTTTCAAGATCCAAGCATGAATTATTTTAAAAGTATAATGCGAAATTATCTTTACTTATGGGTATGAAATCATGCTCTAGGAAATGGTTCTGAATCCAGACAACTTCCATGGATACACCATAAGATGCTATATTATCGGACTCCTCTATAGAATCAGTGAAAGATGACTACTTGGAAATATTCCATCTCACAACTCCGTCGTTGATACAAAAAACATATCATATATTCTACTTTATATCATTATGATATATCTGAAAACTAACATTAGCTTACCCAATGATGAAAATATCTACATCTCCTCCATACACTTAGAACATATCCTTAGTTCTTCTCATATACTTTAAGATAGTCTTAATAGCAATCTAATGTTCTCCTATTGGATATGCTTGATAATTACATATCATTCTCAGTGCAAAGGAAACAAAAAGCATATTATATAACATGTCTCACATGATAGATCCTATCACTGAAGAATATGGTATATTACTCATTCTATCCTTCTACATATGTGTATGGGGACAAATTTTCATAGAAATATGTAATCCAAGTGACATTGAAACCAATACCCTCATGGATTGTTCTCAAATTAATCTCTTTAGCATCTAGTCATTATATGTACTTTGGATTAGTCCATGTATCCTCTTGCACCTACCATGAATGAACTTGGTCACTAGAATGAAGGTTGTTCTCATTAAGTCCTTCATGGAAAAGCATTTGTTCAACCATTCCTTACGTGATAGTAAGACTACTATGTCATTTCCAATATGTAATATATCATTAAAATACACTACTAGGATAATGGCCACATTCCCATTAATCCTTTTGTAATAACATGGCTCAAATTCATTATTAATGAGACTGAACTCCATTATGGCTTCATTGAGTCGAATATTCCATGACCTGGATGCTTTCATAAATCAATAATTATACCTCTATAACTTGAAAAACCTTTTGGAATCACCTAGTGTCACAAAACCTTCTAGTTGTGTCATATAGAGACCTTCTTGAATTTTCCTGGTAAGGAATACAGTTTTGACAACGATCTGCCAAATCTTATAGTCATGGTAAGATGATATGGATAATATGATTCTTATGGATTTGAACATGGAAATTGTATAAAATGTTTCATCATTGTCAATTCCTTGACACAGTTTATACCCTTTATCCACTATCTATGCATTATTGGTACATACATTACCATACAAGTCTAGTTTCCTCTTGAATACCCATTTACACCCAATTTTCATTAAATCAAAAACATTTGTATATAAGAACACAAACATGGTTTGGATACATAAAATCCTTCTTCAAATTCATAGCTTCAAGCCATCCTACAGCTTCGGATCTCCCTATTGTCTCATTGTTGGACATAAGATCATCACTATCCAATATTAATGGATCAACATCCTTAGTTATTCAATAACCATACCTATATGGTTCCTCAATCTCTCATACACTCCTGTGCAGTATATGTGTATCGGGATCTATTTCTTCCATGGGGACCTATAGAACTTGTTCTTTTACCGTCTCTAATGTATAATGAGCTTCAACTTAATCAATTTCAATCATTCTTCCCTTTTGAGGATTTGATCCCTCTCAAGAAATGTAGCTTGTTTGGTAATGATTACATTCATATAAGAGTGGTTGTATATACTGAAACCCCTTTTTCCTTGTGGAACCATATGAAGACACCCCTCGTGCCTTGGGGTGCTCGTTTGTTTCCTATAAAAGTTATAACAAATGCCTCACTTCCCGATACACTTTTATGTTTCAAAATGGGTTTCATTATACTAAATTACTTGAAGGGAATTCCATTCTATTTTATAGTTTTTACTGTGATTAATTTTAATCCACATTTTGTAATACATATCCTTAAATGGATAATGAATGATCTGTATGAATCATTATTGTCTTTTCCATGTCCCAAAAGGTATGGTTCCTCCTTTCACTAACACCATTCAAGAGTGTTGTATAAGGTAGACTGAGTTGAGATAGAATACCAAAATTCAATAGAATGTGGATGAAATCTTGGTTAAGATATTATCCACCTCGATCTAATAAGATATTAATTATCTTCATACAACTATTATTCTATAATTTATTATATAATTCCATGAATTTCACAAATGACTCAGACTTATATTTCAACAAGTAAATAAAGAAATATCTACTCATTTCATCAGTAAAAGTTATGATTTATGAAAATTCACTTGAAGCTCCTATTTTAAATTGTACACACAAATTAGTGTATACCAATACTATAATATCAATTACCCATTCATCCTATCAAATAAATGGGGGGGGGGGGGTTGATCAAATTCCCTTGCAATAATGTGTGACATCTTTCATCTTGTTTTAGCTCAGAAGTGTCCAAATATCCATCTTCACAGAGCTATTTCAAAAGATTATCATTTACATGACTGAGAGGTTGAGGCCACAAATGGGTGTTATATTTGTCATGTGAACTTGATTATTTATCAATTAACTATACTACATTTTCATAATTTAATACAAATAGAATATTCCTTAAATGCACCATACCATGTTGGAAATGACCTACTAGACTTAAAATCTCATAAGTACACAACATGTAGATCAAATATACATGACATGTACAACCTTCAATTTCAATTCGATGTACACACCTAGGGGATCAATGTTTGAGGTGTACATCCAAAATTTTGGATAACATGGCGTGTCCAGTGGACCATGCGCCATAGTGAATCCACATTGCACAGTCATCAGTCATCTAAGTTATTTATGGGATAAACATCCTGATCATTACCAGAAACAGGCTACACACCATGTCCAACGTGCCAAATGACATGTAGTCCTACTGACTATTTTCCAGTCTGACCCAGTCTACACATGGTGTAAGAATTAACTACAATGCATATCCTAAATTAACTCGATATAAGTAATTTATGAACTGCACCTGATGCACTGAACAAAACTACACGACTTATATATCTGACTACATAGTATATACTGCTATCTTACCTATATATAATCTTTGGCACCATTGGATGAGTTCCATAATTTAATTTTAATCACCAAATTAATTATTAATATATGATATGTGAGAAACAATAGATGGAGAACATATCTAGTAATTTAGATTCAAATAACAATTAAACATGAATAGAAAAAATATATAATTAAAGTATAAATCATCAATAAATTCTACTAAAAATTATAAAAAAATATGCCTCCTTTAAAACCACTTTTATGTTCCGTGTGCAGCTGATGAATGGGAGGGTCGTTTCCCAAATTTTATTTTTTTAAAAATTGATGATCAATCTTGGATCAATACGATGATGAATGTCAATATCCACGGAACTAAATCTAGGATTTGGAAAAGGAATATAAAACCTGAAACAAAGAGAGAGGATCGAAAATTATGTTTTATAATGAATTTAATTTATAAAAATTAGCTCCATGGTGATTATTTCTTCATTGATGCATTCAACCATAGATCAGTAGGTGTACAATCATTCTATTGTAGAGATCAATGGAAAATCTCCCGTAGTGGTGATCCACAAGTGTTCCAAAAATCTCTACATTTCTCTGAAGGAATATACGGATGATATCATGGAGGATCATTGCGCTTGTAAATCCCACCTTTGATCTTCTTGAGAATCGCTTGCAAAGTGTTCTCCTTGATCTGGTGGAGGAGGATCTCTAATGTTCTTTAGAGCATTCTTGGATAGGGAAGAACTCTCTAGGCTTCAGATTATTTTCCAATTCATTGTGCACAAACCAATAATCGTCGCTTTCTATGAACTTGGATAATAAGACAATAATATTTCCATTCATTTAATTCACTGGGGTAATAATAAATAATTTTCACAAGTGCATTTATTATTTTATTAATCTTATCAAACACAGAGGTAAAATAATAATATTAAAAATATTACCTCCTTTCATGTGCTTAACATTCATGTATAATTAAATATTATATAATAAATATTACTCATTATTATTTCTCCCTAGACCCTAAACTCAATCCTCAAATCCTACACCATATTTTTTGTACCCTAAATAATGGCTATATAATTTTTAAATTAATATCACTAAAATATTCACCAATAAATATAAAAATATTATTTTCAGAATGTAGAAAATAAATATTCATTAATTATTCCTCCAAAAATATATTTTCTCAGAAAAATAGTGTCCAAATAAATGTGATCAATCATCCATGAACAATTATTAAACTACAATCATGTTTAATCACTATTCATATTCATAATAAATAATTAACATATTATTTAACTGAGATATTGTATAGAAATTGTGTGTGACCTTCTAGGCCTCTCTCTTAGTGGCATTAGGTTGGGCAGCCTATAGTCCAGTTATAAAATGTAGAAACATGCCAAGGAACCCATAGATAAAGAAGTTAATACCAAAATGAAAAGACACCTCATACGAATGGTTACCATGTAATATAATCCCATTGTATCAATATCTCCAATAAAGCGGGTTGCATGCAAGTTCCATCAACCCGTGGGCTCAATTTCTGATTCTTCAACTTCCTAGAAATTGAACATTCTTATAGAACACCATGGAATTGGATTTGTTTATGCTATAAAATTTCCATAAAAGGTCCCGAGTTATCAAATTCTATTAAAAAATAGAAGGGAAAATCCTTTCTTGCATTATTCATTAAGGAAGTTTTACTAATGTTGCAACCAACAAATTCTGCCTATTTGCGAACATATTTCATCATGAGTTTTTCCAATACATTGAAGTGAGTGAGTCTTAATACCCATTAATAATAAGGTTAATGGATAATAACCAATACATATGTACGATGTTAGAAAAATACAATTACACTTATAATTGTGGATTTCCTACTAGATGATCTCTTTCTCGAAATATCATTCTTGACAATACAAATGGCGTACACCATTAGATGGTACCTCAAATTCCTACGAGTCTCCACCCCTGATAGCCTATATCATATGTTCCCCTTAAATTATATCATATATCTATAGAAAATATATATTAACTAATAGTTTTTTGTCACCACTGGGTTCTCATCAAAGCATGGATCTGTTGTGACATTTTTGTGTGACAACTACTCTTAGTACATGATCTAATACAATTTCTGTACAAGAACAATCTTGATGTTATTAGAAAATTATTAATAGTAACAAAAGGAATACATGTTTATCATAATTTACAATGAATTTGGTTCTTGGGAACCAAATCCATTAGTATGGATTCACACCAACTACATTCTAACTATTGAAAGAAAAGAAGTCGAGTCAATATTGTTTGAATTCTTCTTATGGAAACAATATTTCACCCGCCGAAACAAAATAATTATCTATTCACAATGGAATTAACACCCATGGAATCCCATGATCACCCAATAATTGCCAAAAATGTCCATCCATGAATAATTAAGTTTCAAAAGTTCACACTCCCATCCAACAATTTCACTATTTCATTAGCTAACAGGAACCATCATGTTACACTACTCTCCAACTAAAAAGTCTTAAGAAAATAACAATGAAAATTTTTAAATTTTATCTTTCTATTTTGTCCCTTCTATTTGGATTCAAATGTACTCACTAGAACTGAAGTGTTGTTCCCCACCTTAGGAATATATGATTCATCGAAAAGAGAGATATACTAGCCACTAATGGGAACGAATGATCAAAATCACTGTAAACTCACAAGTGACATTTCAATAGTTCATGATAAAAAATGTTAGATAATTTTGGAATAAAATCCAAATCCAACCATATAAGCATGTCAAAAACCTAATACATTTGCAATTACATCCCTAGAATTTAGGAAAATTTGATTCCTATAATGCCCATCTCACTCAACTTTGGATTTGAACTAAGAACGTAATCAATAGCCCAAGGGTCCATGATTTCACTTATTTGAACTCATTTATTATATAATTTAGAAACATGATGGGTATAGTGTATATGAATGTACACAACCCAGAGGTTTTATAAGAACGATGGAACCACATTGATACTACAAATATGATATTTTTCCTATGCATATAACTATCAGGTGGTCCATAAAAAAGAGTTAACCAAGAGTTGTATTACCCTATATGCCCAATAACCTAGATGACGATGTACCATACCCTACATCACTGAGGAAGAATAGGGAATTATTCACAAGAACTACTATGTGGCTATCCATTCCATAGGCATGTCTAGCCTACTAGAACTATGAATTACATATTGCTTATGAATGTATCAGGAATCAAGGATACAATGCCCACCCATCAAAAAAGAGTTTCAATTAAAATATAAGCTTCATAAAAGAGACATCGACACCAGAACCATTCCATATGTTTGATTGCTCATTTCATTTACATAGAATTAACGAAAATTGGGTGCTACCTACCTTGGGATATCCCCTTAAAAATGCAAAATTATTTACCCTATAATCAGGTCACCCCAAATAAATATCATTAGGCCCTACTCCTTTTATTTAAGACCTTGTTAAAAATGAAAAATACCTATAGGGAATGCTCATATTTCTATTCCAAGTAACATAAAGGGATGTAAACATTACCCTTACAGAAGGGTTTCAACAAATGATACCACATAAGGATCCATTTTAAGTCACTTCATTGATTGAAATTCAATATTTAAAAATTTAAATTATTTTTTTCAGACCATAAGTTACTAATTCTAATAAAAAAATCACATTGAAAAAGATTTATCTAATTATTGAAGTAAAAAGGTAAGAGTTCTCCAAATTCTTCTTTAATCATTAATAATTTATTTCAATTCCATATTAATAAAAAAAATTATCTTATAAAATCATTTAAGTGATTTTATTTAACCATTTTTTTCACAATATGGATTAGTTAAATAACCAGTCACCATAAATAAGGTGACCTATAAGTGTCTTGTTAATCCATCCCATATTCATAAAAATTCCACCAATAACATTTCATTAATTACCATGATTTCAAACACCCATAGTGAGTTATCTAATTAAAAATATACCGTAAATTACCTACATGGGACCATGTAGATTGGATATCTTAAGTAGACGACATGTACTTCCATAAATGTGTATATGATGTACATGCCTAGGGGCTCGATATGTGAGGTGTACATCAGAAATTTCAGATTACACGACATGTACAATGGGACACACACCATGGTGAATCCATATTACACCATCACTAGTGAACTAAGTCACGTATGGGATACATAGCCTGTTTCGGACCCAAAAGGGACATCCCCCCATGTCCAATGTGCCACACGACATGTAGTCCTACCAACTGTGCGCCCGTCTGACTTGGTCTACACATGGTGTAAGAAATAACTACAACGCGTATCCTAAATTCACATGGATTAAAAAATTCTTGAACTTCTCCTGATGCACTGAACAAAACTACAAAACTTATAGATATGAATACATGGTATGTACTTCTATGTTACCTATATAGAATCTCTGGCACCATTGGATGAGTTCCTGATTTAATTTTAATCAAAAATATAATTGTTAATATTAGATATGCAAGAAACGATATATGGACAACAACTCTAATAATTTAGATTCAAAAATAAAAATAAAAATTATTTTAAAACAAAATTATTAAATTATTAATCATTATATAATTATATGAATAATTAGAAACAATAATATGCCCCCTCTGATTGAACTTTTAGGCTCCGGGCGTAGTAGAAGCTTTGGTGGGACATTTCCCTTATTAAATTCTTTTTAAAATTGATGATCATTTGTGGATCAATATGATGATCATTTCCAATATCAATGGAACTGAATACAAGATTTAGACAATGGAATATAAAACCCAGAACCATGAGAGAGGATCAACATATATTTTTTATAAATAATTTAATTAAATATCAATTAATAACAACGTCATTATTTCTGCATTGATGTATTCAACCACATCTCTACAGGTGTACCATCATTATATTATAGAGATTAAGGGATGATCTCCCATAGTGGTGAACCAAGCATGTTACAAAAATATCTACATATCACAAAAGGAATCTCTAGGTGTATCATGGAAGATCCTTGTGCTTGTGATGCCCACCTTCGATCTCCTTGAGTACCGTTTCAAAAGTGTTCTCTTGGATCTAGTTGAGGAGTATCTCTCATGATTATTAGAGAATTCTAGAAAAGGGATGAACTCTCTAGGATTTAGATAATTTATCCAGTTCATTGTGCACAAACCAATAATTGTCTATTTCCATGTTCTTGGATAATAAGACAATAATATGACCATGCATTAGATTCACTAGGTAATAATAAAAAAATTTCACAAGTGCCTTTATTATTTTATTAATCTTATCTAACACCCATGTAAAATTTTAACATTTAAATTTTTATTAATTTTCAGGTTCTTAGCATTCATATATAATTAAATATTTTATAATATAATATTATTCATTATTATTTATCACTGGGCCCTTAACCCAATCTTCCAGTCCCCCCCCATATTTATTGAACCCTAGAATATTGACTATATATTTATTAAATAAATATCACTGCATTATTCACCCATAAATATAAAAATATTATTTTCACAAATTAGATAATTAATATTTATTAATTATTTCTCTCACAATATATTTTCTTGAACAACTTGTGTCCAAATAAATGGGTTCAATCACACATGAATAATTATTAAACCAAAATTGGGAATAATCACTATTCATCTTCCTAATAAATAAATAATATATTATTTAATTGAGATACATGATAGGCTTAGTGAGTGACCCTCTCGTCCCCTTTCTTTGTGGCATTAGGTGGAGCAGCATAAAGTCCATGGTTAAAATGTAGAAACACATAAAGGAACCCATAGAGAAAGAAGCTAATGTCACAATGACATGACACCTCACACAAATGGTTACTATGTAATATAATCCCATTGTATCCATATCTCCAATCAGCACGGGCCATCAACCCATGTGCTCGATTTCTGATTCTTTACTTCCTGAAAATTGAACTTTCTTATAGAACACCATGGAAATGAATTTATATAGGCTATATCATTTCCATCAGAGGTCGTGAGATATCAAATTCTATTTTTCAATATAAGGGACAACTCCATTCGTGCATAATACATTAATGATTTATTACTCGTGATGCAACCAACATATCATACCTAACCACAAACAAATGTCATCATGATTATTTCCAATACATCGACATTTGTATGTCATAATACCTATTAACAATAACCCTAATGTCTTATTACCAATACACATATACGATTATAGAAACATCCAATTACACTTATAAATGTGGATTTTCTACTAGAGGATCTCATTAACGTAATATCCTCCAGGACATAACCAAGGTTGTACACCATTAAAAGGTACCTCAAAATCATAGGAGTCACTACCCCTAATAGCCTAAATCATTTGTTTCCCTTTAAATTATATCATCTGGATATAGAACATATATATTATTGAAAGGTTTCTTGTCACTCCTAGATTCTCATCAGTGCACAGACCCGATTTTACCTTTTAGTGTGATAAGTACTATTAGGACATTACCAAATACAATGTCATGCAGAAGAACAATCATTATGTAATAATAAGTTTATTAACAGTCATAAAATGAGTACATGTTTATCATAATTGACAATGAAGTTGGTTCTAGGGAACCAACTCCAACATTGTGGATTCACACCAACTAAATTATATTTACTAAATGAAAACCAGTCAAATAACTAATTATTGAATTCTTCTTAAGGAAACTCTACTACACCTACCAACACATCATCATTATCCAATCCTAATGACATTAACACCCATGGTATCCCCAGATAAATCAATAGTAAACACAAATGTCCATCAGTGACTAAATAAATTTAAAAAGGTTACACACCCTTCCTACAATCTCACCGTTTCACAGCCAAATAGTAATGAATTGGTTACACTACTCACCAACTGCAATGTCTTTGGAAAACAACATTGTAAATTTTTAAATTGTATCTTTCTCTTGTGCCAATTCTTCTTTGAAGGAAATGTACTCATTATAACCGAATCATTGTTCACTCCATAGGAGTATACTATTCATCAAAGGGAGAAATATACTATCTACACATTAGAATGCTAGATCAAAATCAACATAAACCCCCATGTGAAATTTCACTATTCATGATAAAAACATTCATAGAATTTGGAATAAAATCCCATACCAAACTTATCAGTGCGTCAGACAACTGATACATTTTGAATTGGCTTCTTAGAATTGAGGAGAATTTGATTCCTTTAATGCTCATGACACTCTACATTGGAGTTGAAGTGAGAACATACTCAATAGCACCAGGCTCCACTATTTCACTAAAATCATCTTATTTTTTACATAATTTAGAAACATGATGTGTACTATTTATATGAATGTACACAACCCTGAGGTTTTATAAGCATGATCTAAAAAACATGATACTATAAATATGATATCTTTCTTATACATATAACTATCAGGAGGTCTATAAAGAGTGAGTTAACCCAGAGTTATATTCCCATATATGGCCAATAACATAGTTGATGACGTACAAAGCCCTACATCACCGAGGAAGAATTGGGAACGAGTCACAAAAACTTCTAAGTGGCAGACCATTGCATAAGCATTAATAGCCTACTAAAACTAAGAATTACATATGGCTTATTCATGGATCAAGAGTCAAGGATACAGTACCCAACCATCACAAAAGAGTTTTATTGAGAATCTAAGAGACATAAGAGGGAAACTTACACTAGAACAACACAATATTATTGAATGCTCATAGTATTTAGCCATAATTTAAGCTATATGGCTACTACCTATATTGGGATGGACCCTTAAAAATGCATAAGTATTGACTATATCATTGGGTCACCCCAAAATAATTCTTTAGGACCAACCCCTATTATTTAATACCTTGTTAAAAAGGAAAAATACCACTTGAAAATTCTCATATTTCTATTCCAAGAAAATAAAAGAGATGAAACCATTACCCTTACACAAGGTTTAAACCAATGATAAAACCTATGGATCCATTTTATGTCAATGTATTGATTGAAAAAAAAATATTTACAAATTAAATGATGTAAGTCATACCATAAATTACGAATTATAAAAAAAATCACATGGAAATTCATTTAACAAATTCTTGATAGGAAAAAGGTGAGTATTATCAACATTCCCCTTTAAACATTAATAATTTATTAGAATTCCATATTAATTAAAAAATATATCTTATTAAATCATTTAAATCATTTTATTTATCAATATTTATTTTTGCAATATGACATTGTTAAATAAAAAGTCAGAATAAATATGGTGACCTATAATGGTTCTATTAAGCCATCATGAGTTTATCAAAATGCAACCGAATTACATTTCATTAATTAAAAATGTTTCAAACACACATATTAGTTATCTAATAAGAAATATACCCCAATAGAACTACATGGGTACATTTGTACAAATGGGAAGTTAATCATATGTATCGTCATTCCTATGTGATAGAGTCACAATCCTTTAGAGGGGAATTCATCAACAGTTAAGTTTTATAAAATTAACCTTAATGGGTTTTATATTATAAACTTCAATACCAAAACCATCCTACAAGGGTTTAGTCACTTTATAGGTCCATAAGAAACAAATACATTTCATATCAAAAATTAAATATATTTTATATTTATTATAATTTACAAACATACCATTTTAATATATAATGGTTCGACTAGATGGGTTTCCATGTCCTAATTTGTAATGTGCCTATACACATAACAAATTAAAGTTTGGATCCCATTATTCATGAGAAACATATTAAGGATAAATGAAAATTTAGTAGTTTTAGTATTTATATGATAGCCCTTGATTATATAGAGTAGTTTTTTAATGGTTATATTACATTAGTAACATTTTCCCAATTCATAATGCACTCATACACACTAAAAATTCGAAATGGATTCCAATTTAATCACAACTACAAATTTTTTAGCCCACACTAACAAGAATAATAGCATAAAAATTGGAAACAAAGTCGATTAATTATTCATCGAACATGGTTAGTAATTATAGATGAGAAATTAATCACCTAAGAATGTCATATAAGCTGGAATACTATTGAAATAAATAAACAGGTAGAAAACTGAGCATGTCACCAAAATACCTAACAAGTTATATAACAACAGAGTGAATAAACTCATAAGGCACAACATCTAAATCAGTATATGGAATAAAAATTTAAGTACACGGCCTAGAATATTTATGTAATGTGAATCTATATTTTCCTATAATGATGCATGTAATAATTCCTCCTTTCCATACAGATATAGGGGATAATACCATAAATTTATTAATGAAATAAACAAAGGAATGTACACTAATCACTCAAGGTGAAAAAATTATAAACTGTAATATTAAATGACTTAAGAAACAATATAATAACTAGAAACATGGAATAATCCTCATGATATGGTCTATCACACATATTCATGTCAATTTACCAGGCTCTGACACATTCCATGTATCCTAATTAAAAACACCAAACAATACAACAATTAAAAAAGAATGACTGTGATACCAATTTGCAATGTTCCAATCCAACTTCTTATAAAACCAGAAGTCAGACCGGTGACCACATGGCCTCAAGCATGCCACCCCATATTCAAGAATCATTCAACTAGTAATGAATATCTAATAATAGTTTTGTGGGGAGACTATAACTTATTGGTCAAAGATGCACCTCGGTATATCATAAAATAAATATCATAAAATAGTTGAAGTATTAATAAATGAAAAATAGAGTATTAGAAGAATTATATCAGCAATATATAAATTGACCATGAAAATATACCACAATTCATGCATATACAAATGAAGATATTATATCTAAAATTGAAGACACCCAATATGAAATATGACATAGTGTATTATAAAAAATAATGATAGGAAAAAATCATTAAAGGAAAAATCCATCATAATTTTGAGCTCTAGCTATTTCTCATTGTCTTAAATACCAAGTACAAGAAATTTATCATAAGAATAATTCCTTGGTCCTACAAACATGACAACTACATGGTTACCCCAATTCAATGGAGGACTAGAAATGGTGTGAGGTATACTAAAAATGCCACCACCAATGATGTCTGTAACTAAATCCATTATTTGAATTTAATGTGAAACCGTGTATAAGTAAAATAATAATGAACAATGCTAAATAAATAAATACTAGATAGCTTAAGATCCTATAGGACATGAGGCCGACTCAACTTACTTTGACATAGTCCTAAATGATAGTGTAATCAATAACTATATATAGAAGGAGTAATAATATGTATATATTATTGTTATATACTACATACTCCCATAAGGATAAAGTATGTGTGGGTGTTTGTAGACATATACCAGGAATATTAGGAGTTAAATAGACCGGGGTGAAACTCATTCATCCATAACTTGTATAAAAGATCTTAGATGCTTATACAATATGTACAATCCCAATATATCATAATTAATGTGAGACGTCATAATCATCACTCGAGATGGTGGGTGAGTTGTAATGTAATCACATGAAATAAGGGACTTAATGAGTTATTCCCAATGTACAAATATTGTAAACGGCGTGGGACTCCATGATCCACACCAGATGTAAGCGATAGTGAATTTTCATGCTCAATAAGTCCCTTAATCACCTTATTGCAACCAATATCAAGGGAAAAATAATATTAATAATAAGGCATTAACTATTAAAATAATCCATAATCCCATTAAAATCAAGGGCATCACATTTATTAAAATTGACATAAGCTGTGATTCATCAATCATAGAAAGCCTACTGGTCATACCACCCAATTCAATTACATTTAATTTAAACAATTCAACTTTAAACAATAAATTTCATTTATCAAGGCATGGGAATTAATAATCATTGATTTCCATCCCATATAGATGGTGGATGGTGTTTGAATCAATTGGTCACAAGGAAGGCTATACCTCTATGTTCAATTAATTTAAGAATATCATTTTAGGCCATGTACTAAACATTCCTCATATCTAAAAATAACAATAAATAGTATGAAAACACCAATTCCTTAAGTAAATGAAATATTTAAATCCTAATTCACTATGTTCTTGTTTAGAATAAAGTTCACCTCGTTTGAGGGGATTTAATGTAAAATTGTACAAATTTATCAAACAATTCAATCAATAAAACCAATCATCAGATTAATGAGGCATAACTAAATTCAATAAAAGAAAAATTGTATAAATCTACCAAACATGGGAAAATTTTCATGGTTTATAAATATTACCCAATAGGAAAATTTCATTTATAGTATAACAAGTATGATTAGAATGAATTTTAGGATTTCATAACATCAATTAAAATATGAAAAGTAAATTATCACACTAAAATAAGGGACTATAATTGAGTTCAACATCATCTAAATACATAGAATTTCATAACAAGAGAAATTCATCATGCATATAATAATTTATAAATGATGAACATGTTTCAGGGAGATGTGAAACAATGGATGGTTGTGGCCCAACATAAATATTAATAAATCACTTGAAACCTGACGAAAAATATATATACCACCTACCGTATACCAATGATTCTTTTCTTATCCAATGTTGATGCTTTACTGGGTCAATGCTAGAATTGAAAAATTAATTATACATCGGCCCTCAAAATAGGGTAAATGAGTTCAGAAGAGAATAACATAACAAATTAGAATAGAAACAGGGAAAAGAAGTAATATTGTATACGAGCTTACCTCTAGCTATCCAATGATTCTAATGGTGTTCAAATTAGAGTCTAGATCACATAGATATCAAGATCCATAGGTTTTGGTGGATTAGAGATAAAGGTGGGAAAAGGGGAGTTTTTTTCCACTAGGGAGAAGAAGAAAAATGGGAAATAGATTCTAATAGAGCATTAAGGGTAAAATTATAAATTCTCCCAAAATTGTGGGGCACAAGGTTTATGCCTATAGTTTTTGAAACTGTGTACAAACTATATGATTTTTCGTTATCAAAAACCTTTTTCTATCACATGCCTGTGAAGTCCTTGTCACATGGTTTGACTTCTAACCCCACTGGTTAAGCCTCACTATATCTACTAACAGGTTTTATAATTTCAAAAAAACCTTATGCCCCTATCATCCCTCTATAGTTTTTATTTTCCTTGTCAAACACTATCAAAAGTCAATAGAACAGATGAGGAACCTTGTTATGAGTCAATAAGGTTTCCTTATGAATTTTCCATTCCCTTCTGTTTTGAAAATCCAAAACACTCTATCTTAAGGAATATTTATTTTTCCTTATGATTTATTTTAATAAGGAAAATTTTATTCCCCAATGGAAAATTTATCCTTATCATGTTTTCATTTTTCATATTATAATCTAACTCATTTTATTTCTAGGTATTAAATTTGGGTTCATATCTAAAACCTCATAATTTTATAAATACATTGATATAGAGAATTATGTTTTCAGGTTCTGAATTCATGTTCTGAATTCATTGAATTCAGATTCCGAACATTCTGTGTTCAGACTCTAAATTCTCTGATTTCAGACTTGGTACTTTTAGAGATCAGACTCTGAATTATCTAAATTCATACTCTTAACACCCTGAGTTCTCACTCCGAATTATTAGAATTCAGACTCCAAACTTTCAGAGTTCAGACACTGAATTATCTAAATTCATACTCCAATAATTCTGAGTTCAGACTCCAAATTCTATAAATTCAGAATCTGAACTTTCTGAGATCAGACATTGAATTGTCTGAATATAGAATTTGAACCTTATGATTTCTGAATCCGAATTATATGAATTCAGACTCTGAATTTCATTGAAATTAAGACTTGGGAATTCTATATAATTCATGTTCCAAATTCTTTTGAAGACAGATTCCTAATATTCATGTATTATAGACACCGAATGGTTTTTTGGTTAGACACTTAACATTTATTTTTCCTTACATTCCAAAAAATTGTTTGGGTTAGGTTACGAAATTTTTGCTTACTCTTGTTTGAGTTATAAAATGATTTCATGCTTTGTTTTTCAAACCTACCTTTGTTTGAGTGACATGTGTATAGGTCCCTCTGATATTCAAGAAAAAATATGAACGTTGGAGGAGGGAGCCGACCATTGAAGATGTGCTTATAAATAGGAGCTCATTAGAAAGAGCTCATAACTGTGATGATATTGTTCTACATTTCTAGAGATTAGATGTTGTTGAAGTAATTTCTAGAGAGATAGACTCTCATGATTAGTGTGTACTGAACATCTTGTTCAGATTGCTTCATGAGACTCTGAATTTTGCTGAGTACATTCGAGGGAATCCGGGTATAAGAAGACATATGTGTTTACTACCATGATGTTGAGGGCTTGTGGGGATAGCAAGACAGATTATGATTTTTGTATCAAGGGATTACCCTAGTGTGGGTAAGATAGACGTTCTTGAATGTATAAATCTGGGGTCCTTTATCCATGGTTGTTGGATGCCCTTCTAAGTTGGTAAAATGATTTTCTACTTGTTAAATGTATTGTTTCATGTTTTCCACTGCCTTTTGGTTGTTAAGGAAAGTATAACTATCTTATACTTTAATATATTTGACCTATAATTAATAAGATTCTATATACATTAAGGTAGAATATTTATCTTTGTAATCATTTATTATGTTTCATTTCTGGAACCACATTTCTTGAATCATTCAGGTTTGTAGAACTAAGAGGTTTTGTGAAGTAACCTTTTTTGTCTTTGTTAATCATTACCATCAATAAATGTACCTAAGGAAAATTTTAAAGTATAAAATTCACTCCCTCTCATGTATATTGAGAATCTATATTCATTATTTCGATCCTAAAATTGGTATCAGAGCATTTTTTGAAATACTTATAATCACATATATGTTTTTTTTTCTCAGTTTTCATTGTTCACAATGTATCATTGCTTAAGAATATTTTCCTTGTTTAAAAAAATTTATTATTAAAAAGTTCTTGTGGACATATATTTTCTATTAAGATAATTGGAATTAATGTTGGTTCCATAGACAATCGAAATACTACTAGACCACCTATTTTTTATGGGAATGCTTACGAAAATTCAAGAGATCGTATGAAGACTTTTGTTATTAACACTGGAGTAGATAACTTTTTCAAGCTTACTGGAGGTTATAAAATCCCAAACAAGGAAGTTAGTACATTCACCAACCAAGAAAAGAAATATTGTCAACTGAATTACAAGGTACACAATACTTGGTTATGCTCCATGACTTGAAATATATATAGCCAGATTTCTTCTTGTGAACCAGAAAATTGTATTTGGAAGAAGCTTTAGGTAACTCACTTTGGAACCTCAAATGTTATTGAAACTAGAAAATCCTTGTTTAGAGTAGAATATCATGGTTATAGCTTTCTTTATGGAGAACCTACATGTAAGGTACAATAGAGACTTATAACTATTGTTAATTACTTACAATACATGGGTGAGAAATGATTAGATAATTATTCTCTTATAGACAAGATCATAGACATCATGCCTAATGAATGGGAATCCAAGAGGAAAACTATAGATGAAAATTGGAAAGTTACACGGATTTCTCTTGATGAATATTTTGGAAAACATCTTCAACATGAAACCAGAATGAAGAGAGATGATAATAATATTATGAAGAACAATTGAAATGTCAATGTTGCTTTTATAAAAACTCAAATTATATGAAAGTCTGAACTCCTGATAGAGTTAGAAGATATAACTCTAAGAAGGTTGTTATACAATCTAAATCTAGTGGAAGTGAATCTATAGAAAATCAATTACCCATTATTTTTCGAAGGATGAAAAATATTTTTGGATAGAATAAAATTCAATCTTGATACAAGAAAAAAGAAAGGAAGGACAAGAAGGACTCTGATGTCAATGGTAATGAAGGTAAAAGAACATGACATATAACACCTGATTGTCCCATGCATAAGAAAAATGATAGAAATGAAAATAATTCTAAAATGAATCAAAATAAGTACTTTATGGATTTAACTAAGAATGTCATGAAAACTAATGACACCTGGAGTGCCAATGGTGGAGACTCATTTGAAAAATAATTAAAGTATGAATCTTCTCGACAAAATATTCAGAGTTAGCTCGCCAAACTACCTATTAAAAATAATTTTTTAATGGAAAACGTACACAATACTGAATCTATTAACAATGTATCCCTGAATGAAAATTTTAAAGATGATAAATATTTTGAATCATTGGATGATTAATCCTCCTCAGATGAAGATCATACATTACCTACCAATGAATAAGATTTCAATTTTCCTAAGTTCAATTAAAATGAAAACACTACATTCAAGAAAAACATTGATAAAGAAAATTCTAGAATTTATATTCATACATAAGAAATATCAGACCTTTTTAAAGAGCTTGATAATAATGTTTTTTATTTCAAAAGTATTTCAAAAAACCATGAGGAAGTTAATTATGAGAATGATAAACTTTTTAAGGATGCTGAATATGTAATTCCTATGAAAAATATTTTAGAGACTATCTCTAGTTATAAAACTAATGATTTTTTGAATAAAAACATTGTTATTGAACTAAAATATGAAATATTTTCCTTGAGGAAGTTTTTTTTCAAACATTACATTAGTTATGGAAAATTTTGATAAAATATATTCTCAAATCCGACCTCTAAAGAATAGTTTTGGTTTTGTTTATACTAGTTCAAAACTAATTTTCAATAATAACTATTTAGTTCCTCAAAGATCTCCATTCTTCAACAAATGTCAGTGTGGTGGACATTGGCCAAAAATTTGTTCTTAATAAAAAACACCGTCTTTAGATTTTCATAAAGCTTATTTTTCTATGAAAATGTGGATACTTAAGATTTTGGTTCCTAAAATTTCCAGATGTAAGAAGGTTTGGATTCCCAAAGTCTAACAATATTATTTTCTAGAATATAATGAATGTACCAACATCAAAACTTGGTACATGGATAGTGGATGTTCCTCGCATATGACTGGTAACAAAAATTTCATTGAAAAGATTATCAATACAAAAGGAGGAAAATTAAATTTTTGAGATAATTCTTAGGGAGAAATTATTGGTATAAGTAAAATTTTTATTCCTATAAAAACATTGATTTCAAATGTTTTATTTATTAAGGGTCTTAATCACAACCTCATTAGCACAAGTCAATTATGTGATGAAGGATACCTTGTGAATTTTAGGAATGATATGTTCTTAGCACACAATTCTAAGGAAAAGTTTATTCTTTTCGCCCATTGGCAAGAGAGTGTATAAACACTAATCTTAGAAGCCCTAAGGAGATAAGATATACCTTTCCATAGTGTAATAGAAGATCATTCCTTGTTACGGCACTAAAGGATAGGACATTGTAACTGTAGGATCCTATGAAAACTCTCTATGAAAAGACTAGTTAAGGATCTACTAGAGCTTAGATTTGATTTTTCAAAAGATTGTGATCCTTGTCAATAGGGCATGAAACATAAATCGTGGTTTAAATCAATATGCGAAGTCTCAACTACTGATGCATTATAGTTAGTTTATATGGATATTTTTTGACCAAGACAAATTGGAAGCATTGGAGGAAAATATTATGTATTTTTCTAAGTTGATTATTACACTAGATTTTCATGGGTCTATTTTATAGAAAAGAAATCTGATATTTTTTCTTATTCAAAAAGTTTTACAGCCCAAGTTAAAAATGAAAAAAACATTCCATTGATAACAATCCATAGTGATCTTGGAGGATAATTTCAAAATTGTGATTTTTAACTTTTTTTAGTAGAAAAGGCATTACTCATAACATATCAACACCCAAAACACCTCAACAAAAAGGGTTAGTTGAAAGAAGAAATATAATTCTTCAAGAAATAACTAGAACCATGTTGAGTGAATATTAAGTAGATATGAATTTTTGGGATGAAACTGTATGTACTTCTAGTTATACTATAAATCAGGTTTTTATTAGACATCTTCTTAATAAACCCCTTATGAGTTATGGAATGGTAGAAACCCTATTCTTTTCTACATTAAGGTATTTGGATGAAAAGTACTCATTCTGAATAAAAAAGATAATCTTTACAAATTCTCACCAAAGGCTGATGAAGGAATTTTCTTTGGCTACTCCACAACTTTTAAGGATTATAGAGTTTTCAATAAAAATACAAGTACTGTTGAAGAAATATTACATGTCAAATTTTATGAAACGGATCCTTTTGTTTTTAAACAACATAATACTACATCTTCAGATGTAATTTAAAAAACTGATTATAAATCCATGATAGAATATCCTTATTATAATAAAAATATAAAAGAAAATGTTTCTCAGACATTTACCCCAGAAGGTCTTCAACCCTCTGTTGTTGAATAGGTTTTACAAAATCCAAATCAGTTTTTCCTTAAGAATCATCCCATTGATAGTATCATTGGTGATATAAATCAACCTGTGAAGACATAAAGTTTCTCAAGAAATTAAGTCGCAAAAATATCATTCCTCTCCCAATTAGAACAAAAAAGCATTGACGTTTCTTTAGGTGATGATTATTGTATAAAAGCCATACAAGATGAGCCAAATGAATTCGAACGTAATAATGTCTGGACCTTGGTTGAAAGTCCTAAGGAAACATCTGTTGTTGGAGTAAAATTGGTCTTCAGAAATAAGTGTGATGAAAATGTAGTCATTGTATGAAATATATCTAGATTAGTTGCTAAAGGCTATAATCAACAAGAAGGAATAGATTTTGAAGAAACCTAGGCTCAACTTGGTAGAAATGAATCTATTCATAATCTACATGCCTTTACAGCATTCTTCATTTTCAAAAAATTTAAAATGGATGAAAAATTTGATTTCATTAATGGTTTTCTACAACAGGATGTTTTTGTTGAACAAAATCCTCTTTTTGAATATTAAAAACATTCTGACCTTGTTTACAAACTTACCAAATCTTTGTATGGACTTAAGCATTCTCCTAGAACCTGGTATAATAGACGTACAAGATTTTTTCTTCAAAATAATTATGATAATGGATATTCTGATCCAACCCTTTTTATAAATTAATATATGAAAAATGTTTTTATTGTTTGAATTTATGTATATGACATTATATATGGTTCAACTTATCAATATTTAAATGATTTCGTAGCGGATCTAATGAAATCTGAGTTTCAAATGAGTATGATGGGTGTGTTAAAAATTTTCCTAGGTTTTCAAAATTTTAAAAAACTAGATGAAACATACATTTCTTAGCATAATTATATTAAATATCATCATAAAAATTTTGGATGTGACAACAATAAGTGTATTAGTACTCTCATTGGTAACATCAACTAACTTGATCATGATGAAGTTGGGAAAACAGTGGGTCAAACATCATTAGAAGGATGATATGAAGTTTACTATACTTGACAGCTAGTTGACCAGACATAATGTTTGTAGTATGCTTATGTGCAAGATATCATCCAATCCTAAGGAATCTAATTTAAAGGTACTGAAAATGATTTTTTGCAACTTAAATGGAATCATGGATCTGGGACTCTTTTATACTTCTAGAAATAATTTTTTTAAAGTGTTTTTCGGATGTTGAAATTGGTGGATGTAGAATGGATATGAAATGTACAATAAGAAAATTTCATTTCTTAGTAGATTCATTACATTCTTGGTTATGAAAAAAGAAACACTCAGTATCACTTTCTACTGCTAAATCTGAATATTTAGAAGCTAGATGTTATTGTGCCTTATAGATGCAACACACACTCATAGGCTAAGGAATGAGTTTTACCAAAACACAAATTTTTTGCAATAATAATAGTTTCATTTCCGTATGTAAAAACCCTACACATCACTCTCATGGAAAAAATATAGATATTATGAATCACTTTATTAGGGATTACTTACAAAAAAAGATATCATCATTAAATTTATCAGAACAAAAGATCAACTTCCTGATATTTTCACAAAATCGTTACCATCTGATATATTTGAATACATTAAATATAAGTTATGAATGATAATCATATGGTAATAATCCTTATTAAATTATTGATAAAACCTATCTCATTATTGTAGAAAAATCATTTTTCATAGGGGGTGTACATTTTCATGTTATATTATCAATTTGTTTCATAATGAAAAATATCTCTGTCAAATTTTTTTTGGTAGTCTAATTGTTTTTCATAGTCTAAAATTGTTCGTAATGATATTTTGGTAGTTAAATTTTTTTAATGATGTTTTTAATAATATTCTTAATGAGGATTTAATAAATTTTCATAATGAAGATTTTTTAAATTTTATTCCAGATGATTTTCTAAATTTTCATAATGAAGATTTTTGAAATTTTTGTAATGATGATGTTCTATATTTCCATAATGAAGAATTTCATAATTTTCCTAACAAATATTTTCTAAATTTTTGTAATGAAGATTCTATAAATTTTCATAATGAAGGTGTTCTAATGTTTTCATAATGAATACATATTTAGTTCAATATTTTTTTTGTAATTAATTTTTTGTTATTTTTTGTAATAAAAATCATCGTAGTTAGATTTTTCGTAATGAATTTTCTATGTCAATGTTTTCATAATTAAATATTTGGAATCTAAATTTCATAATGAAGAATTTTCCTCATTACGAATACACTTCCTAGAAATCTAAAAGGAATATTTACTTTCTCAAATTTTATTAATCATTTTTTACATTTTGGTATTTTTATTCATTTTTAAATTTTCGTATTCTCTTTTCATCAAATACGAATGTTTTTCTTAAAAAAACCTCAAAAGATCAGATTCTACTAAAATTTCCACATAGATATCATCTCAACCATCCGATCTTATCATGAAGTTTTTTAGTCGTCAGATTAATTAGGGAAGTTGAACCATCACTTCAATTGCCTATATAAAGGACCCCCCGATGGTGGTCCCACATCGAAACTCAAGCCTTCGCGTGCTGAAACTATACCCTCATACATAAACATGTTCCATAATTCTCCGATATTTATTAATTTTGAATGTATGAAAAAGACTACACTCAGAATGTTATGTCAACTATCAAACCAATCTTTGAATGGTAGATATACCGAGAAAGGATAGTTAATCCAAAGTTTTTCTGAATGTATGATTCTATTATCTCTAAGAATATAAAGCTAAATGGGTTGGATAGTGTTTCCCTTTAAAAACCAAAATCTCATGATTTGGAATATCCGGATTTGTTAATAGAATTCAATGAGTCGGTAATTTTTTTCAAGGATGAAGGGAGGATTTAATTTTATTTCAAGTGCCATGTAATGACCTATTCACTTTCTTACACCAAGGCTGCATACATGGTGTGTATTCCTTATAAAGTGGTAGATGAGTTTTTTTCTCATAAGCTTCTTGATGTTCAAGGATGTCTTTATAAGGTGAAGTCCATGGCTTGTCAATGTCTTTCAGAGGTAAAGACTCTGAAGATTCTTCACCCGTCTAGAATTATTCATATTCTTGAATTGTGGGTTAAAGGATTCATCATCTCGAGAAAAGGAGACAATGATACTTTGAATAAAATTGATATGAACATTCTAGATTTTTTGGGTAAACCTAAGGAAGATAAACTTGGTTAAACATATCATGGTTACAATTGAGTACATAATAAATTTTAATCTGAAGTCTCAGATTATTATGTATCCAAACATTCATTCAATGATGATTGTTAAGTATCTAGAAGTAAAGACCAGTAAATTTCAAGGAAATTTTTTTCTTAAATTTTATGGGATTTTACGAGTACACAGTTTCTGAAGGCACCAGATTCTGAGGCCCGGTGTGCTCAGAATCAATTTCCAAAGTTTAGCTCGGGTACGTTCAGTGAAATAACGAGCGGGTTTTTATATCTTTTAAACCGGAGCTCGGAATTGAAATCTGAGGGCACTGATGGAACTGCATCGCCTATAATTGCTTAAGAGGACTTTTACTGTAGATGCATTTGCACGGGAGAAGGAGTTTAATTTTGCAGTTCAAATAATAATTGAATAATACTTTTAGAACAATTTTTATTCATTATTCTAAGTGTTTATATCCTTGGTGTGCGAGTTGGGGTGGGACCCACTAGTTACTAATTACCCATGAGAGGATAAAGGTGATGTGGGCCCACACGAGCCCAAACTCTTCACATTCCCTAACTCCCTAACCCCCCCTTTATTTGAGTAACTCCCCTCTCTCCCTCTTTGATTAAGTGACATCTCCTCTCCAACTTTAATAATGCAAACACACATTAATTTAATTAATTGAACCTCTATGATTAATTGGGTTATGTGTTTGAATTTTGAAATTTAAATTCATGGAATGAATTAATAAAATATGATGAGACTTATTTTATTTTGGGGGGTTGGCTTGTTGTGAGAGGATTTTGGGAGAGAGCTCTAAATCCTTTTTGGAAGAGCTTCATCCTACTGTGAAGAACAACACCCTTCAACGAATGACGCCAACTCTCCGATGAAGAACATCGACTCGGTGGCTCGGTTTCTCCATCCTCTTCTTCATCCACGACAAGGGAGAAGACACCGACAACGAAGTAATCGACGCCATCATTCACGGTGCTTGACACCCATGAACATCCTTCAAGGTACGAGATTGTTTTGGAATGAGAAATATAGATTTTCCTTCCATGTTGTCATTCCTATTAATCCACTTGTTATCAGATTAATTCGGAAGGGACCAGACCAAACTAACATGGTCCAATTCCTCCGACGTTCTTGTGAAAAATTTGTGACCTTCAATCGTTCCTGAGTGGTGAATCAAGTTATGTTTTTAGAGCCGATCGGAGGCTCAAAAACATCGTAAACATCCTCAGAGCATCGAGGCGACCTAGAAGTGAAAGATTCATAGAAATCAGATCATCAGAATGAATAAGGGATGCCTCAGGAGGCGTGGTGGATGGAGGCATAGTTTCTGGAAAATTCCAGAATACACGGCGTGTCCTCCAGAAGAACACTCCATGTAGTAAAAGTGTACTGTAGCTTAGATTTTGAAAGTTAGAAAAGTAACACACGACATGTGACTCTAGACACACTGCGTGTACTCTCCCCACTCTTTGTTAGAGGAGGCTTCTACGGACATGGCATGTATTCAGGGAAAATACATGGACACAGACAACAATACACGACCATATAACACGGTGTGTATTCACATCATAGAAAGGCAGAAGCGGCTTCGCAAGGCTCGACGTGTAATTTGGGAGATACACAGACACGGGTAGAACCACACGGCAAAGAGGCACAGTGTGTAGTACCTTCACCATGGAAGTAGTAGCTTCATGATGACTCGACGTGTATTCCGAGAATACATAGACATGAGGTGGAGTACACGGGCAGTTACTCCACCACACGGCTAGATATGGCCAGCATACACAGAGCCGAACCGAGAAGTGAAGACACAGAGTGTAACCATACCACACGCCGTGTACTTACTTTACACGAACAACCCTTCGACACAAGTTGTGGTACACAGACAGTACCCATGGACTAATGATATGGGGTGTAAGCATTTCACATTCCATGTACATACATTATTTTACATGTCCAACCCCATCACATGGGCCGTTTCACATGGGTAGTACTCGGTGTCTGATGACATGACGTGTATTGTTTACCTACACACTATGTACTCCGGGGAAATGGCTTGGTTGTCCTGTTCTTTGTGACGTGGGCAAATTCTGCTCGGTTTTCCCCTATGAAGTGGGATGGAACATTGGGATACATCATCTCTGGTCGTCATGATGGTGGATGTATCCACCCCTTTGACTTTAAGAGAGGACCATCCCAGAATCAAGAATGCTATGTGCGAAAACCCTAGAGCTAGCTGCGACTACGACGACTACCGTGCTGCGATACTCTGTGGCTTCGACGATGATGATGACTGTACTTGGATCCTACGTGGGTTCGGCAGCGAGAATGACTATACTTGGATCCTATGTGTGTTTGGAAGTGAGGATGACTTTACTTGGATCCTACGTGGGTTCAGCTGCGATGGTTAATGTACATGTATCCTACGTGGCTTCGGCAGCAATGGTTACTCTACTAGGATCCTACATGGGTTCGGCAACGATTAATTCTGTACTTGGATCCTATATGGCTTTGGTAGGGGAGGTGATTCAGAAGCTACATCTATCATCTCCACCCCTCTTCATGAGTAGAATACATGTGTGAGCTGAGTCTTGACTTTCAATCATTATCATCGATGTGATTGAGTTGCTTTCTTATATGGATTGGGTTGTGCTTTCCTATGTGGACTGGGTTGAACTTGGGCTCTTGAGTCAGTGACGAACTGGAATTGATGACTTATGTATATGTATGGGCATATACCTAAGTAGATTAGGTTTATACTTAGCGTTTCTATATTCCCTTTGTGGTTTATCCTTTGTGGATTCTGGGAGACCATCGGGGGTCTTAGGGTCTCTACTGAGTATCGTAAACTCACTCCTGCACGGGCTATGCCCACACTACATTATGTTAGTTGTAGATGAAGGACAATGCCGATTGTGGTTGTGGCTTATGGAGTGGGACAGTACCCGGAGGTGGACTATCAGGCGGATGTACACGGTGTTGATGGATGCATTCAAGGAGAAGATGAGAGCATCTGTACCCACCATTTAGGTGGGGTTTTCGGAGGACAACCTGGTTGTTGGTGATTTACTTTTTAGCTGTTGTACTTTCATTTCTCAGTTTTACTGTACTTTCAGTTGGGTTTGTATACTGGCCCATTTACTTTCCAGCACTTACTTTTGTACTCAGTTTAATTATTGTTTACTTCATCTTGCATTCTCTGTTGTGTTTGTTTACTTATAAAAAAGAAATTCCTTCCATTTTATCAGGATTTACTCTTTTGGTTCTAGTCACCAGCCCCTGGCCTATGGAAGTTGGGCTTGTGGTAGTCACGGCACAGGCCCTAAGGAAGGGTCGTGACAAATTGGTATCAGAGGAGTCGGTTCTACCAAAGAACATAGGACTCTAATAATATCATATGTGTGAAGAAATAGGGTTTAGGGAATTGAGCATGGTTATCAGTCCAGGGAGTACAGTGCTGGTGCGGCGGCCGATGTATCGATACACCAGGACCCTGACTTCTGATTTCCGACTCAGTGCATGAAAACATTAATTGCGTGTGTGTTTTAAATGTTTTCATTGTGATTACTTTGTGTAAAATCACCACGTATGCTGCATTAACCGTGGAACACCTGTTACTTTCAGGATGGCCCCACGGTGGCAGCCAGCTAGGGTTCCGAGCTTTGTGAGAGATGGCATCCCAACGAGCGATGAGGCCTTGGTGCAGGGCCTCGTTATAGTGGAGGCACCGGCGATACCTCTACCCACCGAGCCACTGATGCCACCAGCCCCAACACCTGAGAGTGCACGTCGCCTGAGTGCACTGCACGGGTTTTAGCATCATAGGCCACCCATGTTCTTTGGAGAGATGGACCCTCAGGTAGCCGAGGATTGGCTAGAGGCAGTTGTTCAACAATTAATATTAGTAGGGACACCATCTTACCTCATGGTGATCCTTACGATGAGTCTCCTGCACACAGATGCAGGTAGATGGTGGAGCCTAATCCTCTAGGTGAACGATGAGGCATCACTAATTTGGACGGACTTTGAGAGCCTTTTCTTCTTGGAGTTCGTTCTATCCACCCTCCATGTGGTGCACATTCAAGAGTTACTACATTTGCGATAGGGAAGCATGATAGTAGCCCAGTACTCTGAGAGATTTACTTACCTCTCGCGCTACACCACGAGCATGGTATGGGACCCATTATTTCAGGCCTGGACCTTCGAGCAGGAACTGAGGCATGAGATTCAGGCTTCAATGATCTCCCTAAGCATTCCGACGTAGGAGGGAGTACTGGAGAGAGCCCTTCTTGTGGAGAGATTTCTTTGCTGAGCCTACACCAGCAACGAGTCCTACCGTAGGGCGACACGTAGCAGAGTCTCCGACATCTGGCAGTAGACGGGTCTCACAGAGGTCCAAGTGGACCGGGCCATCAGTAGGGCGGCCTCCGGATACTGGTTCAGATGTGTGGGGCACACACAGCAATCCCAATCATATGAGAGGCAATCAGTGCCATGCATGCGGTGGGAAAGGCCACATGGCTCGTGACTGCCCGAACTTCCATGCAGAGGAGCAGAAGACGGTTGATAGAACACCCAGGAAGTGGCAGAGGTTCAACTATGGTAGTCTGTAGAGAGCAGGAAGACGAGATAGAGGAGCTGGCTGAGTAGCAGGTGATGGACGACGCTTTGAGGCTCTACCAACACCACCACCAGGAGGTACACCCCGACCACATGGAGCTGGCGGACATAGGCATGCTCAGTTTTAGGCGGTGGAGGCTTACAACCACGGCACAACTTATATGATTTGAGGTACTATCTGTGTCTACTCCACCATTGCTGAAATTCGTATAGACAGAGGAGTGATTCATTCTTACATTTCCACTGCCCTTTTAGAGCTCGGAGATTCTGACAGAGCCGTTGGCTCGATCCTTACGGCTAGAGACTCCTACGGGAGCAGACTCGATGATTACGCACTGATGTCGGTAGTGTGAGCTTACTCTAGGAGGTGAGATCGTCGGCTGGGATCTTCTTGTAGCGGCATCGAGGCCTTACGTTGTTATCTTTGGCATGGATTGATTATCTACGGTCCATGCTCAGATCGAAAGTATTAGGCACAAGGTGCGGTGTGTCCGCGGCAATGGGAGCAGGTTCACCTTCACCGGAGAGAAGGGAGCCTTTGCAGCGCAGGATGGACTCACGCTGAGGAGAGGACAGCAGATCACCCATTAGTTGGCTAGTCTCATCCTAGGAGCAGCTGATGTGTGGAGTCCGAGTTTTCCTAATGTGATGGATCAGTATGTAGACATTTTTCCTGACGACATTCCAGGACTACCTCCTCGCAGAGAGGTAGACTTCTACATTGAAATGTACCCTGGGACAGCCCCGATATCTACATCAGCATATCAGTTGGCTCCCTCTGAGCTTCGTGAGCTACGGGTACAGCTGGAGGACTTGCAGGGCAGGGGATTCATCCGACCTAGTGTTTACCATGGGCTTCCCCATTTTTGTTCCCCAAGAAGGAGGACGAGAGCTTGCGACTATGTGTCGACTACCGTCGCCTGGACCAGGTGAACGTGGAAAAAAGTATCCACTACTGAGGATTGACATCCTCTTTGATCAGCTCAAGGGAGAACGCTTGTTCTCGAAGATAGACCTCAGGTCAGGCTATCATCAGCTTAGAGTTTGATACGAGGATGTGCAGAAGACTGCCTTCAGGTGTCGATATAGCCACTATGAGTTCTTCGTTATGGATTTAGGCGTAACCAACGCTCCATAAGTGTTCACGAGTCTCACGAACATGATCTTCCATCCTTACCTTGATCGATTTGTCGTAGTATTCATCGATAACATACTGATTTACTCGACTACTGAGGAGGAGCACGCCTACCACTTGTGGGTTTTACTGGACACACTCCGAGAGCACCACCTTAATGGTAAGCTCATGAAGTGTTAGTTCTAGATTTGAGAGGTCCACTTCATGGGGCACGTCATCTCTGATAAGGGAGTTGTGTTGGATCCTGCAAAGATCGAGGCAATACATTCTTGGGAGCCACCCAGGAGCGTGACGGAGGTGTGGAGTTTCCTAGGTCTCGCTGGGTACTATTAGAGATTTGTGCCAGACTTCTCCAGATTTGCAGCACCACTTTCAGGTTTGACGAAGAATGGGAAACCCTTCGTGTGTTCAGATAGAGGTTAGCAGAGCTTGAAAGAGCTAAGATAGAGACTGACCAGTGTACCCATCATGAGGCTACCAGAGGAGGGAGTAGGGTACGTAGTTTACTGCGATGCATCTGGGACCAGACTCGGGTGTGTCCAGATGCAAGAGCGGGAAGTGATCTCTTATAGATCATGAAAGTTTAGGAAGCATGAGCAGAACTATGGAACCCATGACCTGGAGTTAGCAGCAGTGTTCTTCTCCTTGAAGATGTGGTGGCACTATCTTTTGGGTGAGCATTATACAGTCTACTCTGACCACCAGAGTCTCGGGTATATATTCTCACAGAAGGACCTGAACCCGAGACAACGATGGTGGCTTGTGTTCCTCCAGGACAATGACATTGAGATAGCCTATACTCTTGGGATGTGGAACATAGTAGTTGATGCACTCAATAAGAGATCGGTCATTCAACAACTTGGAGAGGTGACAAAGCAACTATCCACATTACAGATATCATCCATTGATAGAGATGGAGAAGCCTTTCTGCAGTCGCTCACAGTCACTCCTCCACTACTTCAGCGGGTCAGGGAGGCACAGCGTGGGGATGTTGACTGTGAGACGCGACATTCTCATCTATCCACAGGACAGGCACCTGATAGATTTTCTATAGGAGGAGCGCACACCATTATTTTTAGGGGACATACAATGGTACCAGTTGCACTACAGAAGGAGGTACTGAGAGAGTTTCACACTTCCCCTTTAGTGGTATATCCAAGAGTAGTAAGGATGTACCAAGATCTCAAACGATAGCACTGGTGGCTAGGTATGAAGAAGGTTGTGGCAGAGTTCATTTCACGATGCCTCACCTGTTAGCAGGTGAAGGCATATCACCAGGTACCAACAGGCATGGTACAACCCTTAGAGGTTTCATAGTGGAATTGGGATCGGATATCTATGGATTTCGTGAATGGACTTCCACGTACTTCCAGAGTACATGACTCCATCTGTGTGATTGTCGACTGACTCACCATGTTGGCCCACTTCCTACCTATCAGAGAGCAGGGCTTAGTGGATATATTGGGACGCCACTTAGTTCCGGAGATCGTACGACTTCATGGTGTTCCATCATCTATCCTCTCCAATCGAGATAGTCGGTTTAGTTCCCAAATTTGGAAGGGGATTCATGAGGCATTTGGGATGTAGCTATACCTGAGCACCACCTTTCACCCTCACACGGATGGCTAGATAGAGAGGACCATTCAGACACTCTAGGACATGATCCGTGCATGGGTCCTTTACTTTGCTCGCAAATGAGATAATCACCTAACCTTGGTGGAGTTTGTGTACAAAAATAGCTACCACTCCACCATCGGGGTGGCACCATATGAGGTATTGTATGACCGACCTTGCAGATCACCTTTGTGCTTGACTGACCCCGGGGAGTCTGCAATTGTAGGACCAGAAATGGTCCAGACCACGACGGAGAAGGTAAAGATAATCTAGGAGCGGATGAGGACAGCTCAGAGCCAAATGAAGTCCTATGTTAATAGGAGGCAGAGACCACTAATGTTCGATGATGGCAACCACATTTTCTTCCAGGTGTCACCTCGACGTGGATTATGATGATTTGGCCGGGACAACATGTTATCTCCACGATTCATCAGACCATTCCAGGTTCTCATCATGATAGGGGAGATAGCATATCGCTTGGATCTTCCACCTCAGTTGTACCGGGTGCACGACATCTTCCACGTATCTCAGCTGTGGAGATACGTGCTGGACCTGACTTATATCATTGTCCATGGGGAGTTGTACATTGATGACAAGGAGACTTTTGTGGAGGTCTTGGTGGAGACCGAGGATCAACAGGACTGAGTCCTATGTGGACGGTCTATTCCTCTAGTGTGCATCAGTTGGCAGCATGGGAACCTCCAAGAGAGCACATGGGATCGAGAGGCTCAGATGTGTGCACAATACCCTCATTTTTTCCCCAAGTTAATGATGTATCTTTACAGAGACATAAACCTTGAGGTGGGAGTAAGGTAAAGTCCCGTAAATATTAAGGAAACTTATTTCATAAATTATATGAGATTTAATGAGTACGCAATTTCTGAAGAAACTTGATTCTGAGGCCCAGTGTGCTCGGAATCAATTTCTGAAGTTTATCTCAGGTACGTTCAGTGAATAAACGTGCATGTTTTTCTATCTTTTAAACCGGTGCATGGAATTAAAATATGAGGGCACCGATGGAACCGCATCACTGATAATTTATTAAGAGGACTTTTACCGTAGATGTGTTTGCATGGGAGAAGGAGTTTAATTTTGTGGTATAAATTATAATTGAATAAAAATTGTAGAACATTTTTTTTTCTTTATTCTATGTGGTTATATCCAAGGTGTGGGAGTTCGGGTGGGACCCAGTAGTTACTAATTACCCTTGAGAGGATAAAGGTGATGTGGGGACCACACGAGCCTCATCTCTTCACAATCCCTAACACCCTAAATCCCCCATTATTTTAGTAACTCCCCTCTCACCCTCTTAAATTATGTGACTTATCCTCGTCCACTTTAATAATTCCAACATACATTAATTTAATTAATTTATCCTTTTCAATAAATTGAGTTATGTGTTTGAATTTTTAAATTTAAATGCTTGGCATGAATTTATAAAATAAGATGAGACTTATTTTATTTTTGGGAGTTGGCATGTTGTGAGAGGAATTTGGGAGAGTTCTCTAAATCCTTTTTGGAAGTACTTCATCCTCCCACGAAGAACGACACCCTTCAATGAAGAACACCAACTCTCTGACAAAGAATGTCAACTTAGTGGATTAGTTTTCCATCCTCTTCTTGCTCCATGACAAGGGAGAAGACACCGACGACGACGGAATCGACGCCACCGTTCACTGTGCTTGACACCCGTGAACTTCCATTGAGGTAAGGGTGTGTTTTGGATTTAGAAATATAGGTTTTCCTTCCATGTTGTCGTTCCTCTTAAAACACTTGTTATCAGACTAGTGCGGAAGGGACTGGACCAAAATAACACGGTCTGATTCCTCCGTCGTTCTTGTGAAAAAGTGGAGACCTTAAACTGTTCTTGAGCGGTGAATCAAGGTATGTTTTCAGAGCCAATCAGAGGCCCAAAAACATCATAAATGGCCTTAGAGCATCAGGGCGACCTATAAGTGAAAGTTTCATAAAAATCAATTCATCAGAAAGAAGAACAGACTCCTCAGGAGGCGTGCTGGCCAGAGGCGTCATTTCTAGAAAATTCCAGAATACATAGCGTGTACTCCAGATGCACACACCGTGTAGTAAAAGCATATTGTAGCTTTCATTTCGAACATTAGAAAAGTAACACATGGTGTGTGACTCTAGTAACATGGTGTGTACTCTCCACACTGTTTGTTAGAGGAGGCTTCCACAGACATGGCATGTATTAAGGGAAAATACACAGACATGGAAAGCAATGAATGGCTAGGTAACACACCGTGTATTCACTTCATAGAAAGGCATAAGCGGCTTCGCGAGGCTCGGTGTGTAATTTGGGAGATACACAGACACTGGCAGAACCACACGGCTAAGAGGCATGGCATGTACTACATTCACCATGGTAGTAGCATCTTCTTGATGACTCGGCGTGTATTCCATGAATACACAGACACAAGGTGGAGTACATGGGTAGGTACTCCACCAAATGGCCAGGCCTGGCCAGCTTACACGGAACCAAACCCAGAAGTGAAGGCATAGTGTGTAGGCATACCACACGCAGTGTACTTACTTTTCATGAACAACCCTTTGACATGGGATGTGGTACATGGATAGTACCCGTGGAATGAAGACATGACGTGTGACCATTCCACACTCCATATATTTACCTTATTTTACATGACCATCCCCATGACACGGGCCGTTTCACATGAGCAGTACCCGATGTCTGATGACACGATGTGTATTTCTTACCTACACGCAATCTACTTTGGGGAAATAGCATGGTTGTCTTGTTCTCCTTGACTTGGGCATGTTCTTCTCAGTTTTACCCTATGGTGTGGGAAGGATCATTGGGATACATCATCTCTGGTTTTCGTGATGGTGGATGTATCCAACACTTTGACTCGAGGAGCAGACCCTAAGAGAATCGATTATGCTTTGTGCGAAAACCCTAGAGCTGGCTGCGACTGCGACAACTACCGTGATGGGTTACTCCGTGGGTTCGACAACGATGATGACTGTACATGGATCCTATGTTGGTTCAACAGCGTGGACAATTGTACATGGATCCTACATGGGTTCGGCAGTGAGGACAACTGTACATGGATCTTACGTGGGTTCGGCAGCGATGGTTACTATACTTGGATCCTACGTGGGTTTGGCAGCGATGGTTACTGTACTAGGATCCTACGTGGGTTCGGCAATGATGACTTCTTTACTTGGATCCTACATTGGTTCGACAGGGGAGATGATTCAGAAGCTACATCTATCATCTCCACCCCTCTTCGTGAGTAGTATACCTGTGTGATCTGAGTTTTAACTTTCAATCATTATCATCTATCTGATTTACATTATTTCCTGTGTGGATTGGGTTGTGCTTTCTTGTGTGGATTGGGTTGTACTTGGGCTCTTGAGTTGGAGACGAACTAGAATTAATGATTAGGTATATGTATGGTTATATACCTAAGTAGAGTGGGTTGATACTTCGTGTTTGTATCTTTCCATTGTTTTTTATCCTTTTGGATTCTGGGAGACCTTTGGGGGTCTCGGGGTCCCTACTGAGTATCGTATAGTCACCCCGGCATGGGCTATGCTCGCACTACGTTGTGTTGGTTGTAGACGATGGAAAATATTGATCTTGGTTGAGGGTTGTGGAGTGGGATGGTACTCGGAGGTGGACTATCAGGCGGACGTACACGGTGCAGACGGACAGATTCGTGGAGCAGAGGAAACCATATGTACCCACCCATCAGGTGGGGTTTCCGGAGGACAATGTGGTGGTTGCTTCTTTACTTTTCAACTATTGTACTTTCTTTTCTTAGTTGTACTGTACTTTTAGTTGGGTTTGTATACTGGCCCATTTACTTTCCAGCACTTACTTTTGTACTCAGTTTACATGTTGTTTACTTCAGCTTGCGTAATCTGTTGTGTTTTTTTACTTATGAAAAGGCAATGCCTTCCCTTTTATCTGGATTTATGCCTTTGGTTCTAGTCGCCAGCCCTTGGCCTATGGAAGGCGGGCTTGTGATAGTCAATTCACGGGCCTAGAGGACAGTTCATGACACTAGAATCAATCAAAATTCATTACAGATCTAATTTGAGGAATTGAAATGTTATGTTATTAAGTGAGGAAAGGTTGAGAAGATTGAATGTTGGCTTTTCTATAGAATCAAATGAATTCTATGTCTTGCATAGAGAGGAAGATGAATATATTTCAAAGAAACAAGAGGTGGCTGAGACCTGTAAAAAGGGTGGATGGAATAGGTAGTTGAAGGATGTAGAAGAGAAGGAAAAAACCTCAATGGCTAAGGAACCCCAATCTGCACCGCTGAAGCCAATGAATCAAAAAGGATATCCTGATGAGTTTGTGGCTAAAATGAGAGAATATATGAAAAATCAGAATTAAGGGGAGCCTAGGTTTTCCCTGGACCCTTCTAAGGAAAAATATTTGAGGGAGAAGGCAGTAGAAGATCTAGAGATGAAATTTAAAGAAAATGAGTAAAAAAAGAAGTTATGTGAGGTTGAGATAGTGTAATCCCTTCGGGAGGTTGTTGAGAAAACATCTATGAATATTCCAGTACCAGAATCCTTCTTGATAGAATCATTACCCAAGACACTAATAATGATGTTTTAACTCTATAAAAAGTTCATGAAAATGTATTGGAAGAAGAAGAACAAGAAGGGAGTGTTGATACTAAGGATCTGATAAAGCATGATGATGATATTCATCAGAAAGAAATCCCTTCGAATAAATTATCATTCTGAACGTCTCAAGATGAATCTTCAATGATTTCTACTCATAGGAAGGATAAAGTGAAGTCTAAAGAAGATGTAGAAAAACCATATGAAGAAGAAAGAATCAATAAATATTTCATTCATCCAGAGGATGCTGAGGCAGGAAATGAAAAAGAAGAATTTGATGAAGACAAAATCGTTCAGTTATCTGATAGTGAACATGAATATCCTATTCAAGAGGGTATCATTCCAAAGGTTGATAAGGGAAAACTGGTGGTAATTTATACACCTAACAAGGCTATGGTAAAGATGAAATATGTTGGTGGTTCGTCGAAAAGGAAAGCTGCTGAGTGAGAAAAATAACATCACCATGAAAAGTCTCTGATTGAGAATCGTCTTCTCTTGGACATGATTTTTTAATCCAATCATTGAAGTAGCTTGTTTGGACTATTCCAAAATTTCCAAGCATAGACATGATATGCCAGATGCTTCAAAAAAACATAAATAAACAATTGGATTCAATATCCATGGTGATGGATAAGTGTGTCAAACTAGAGGTAGACATCGAAGACTTTGTTTATTAGCTATGAAGCTCATAAAAGTTCATGCAAAAGGATGTCATGATGGTCAAGGAAGACAGTAGAAGGGATGTGACTTCTTGATGAATTCGTGTCAATGATCATTTTGACACTGAAGATAGTAAGTTCAATGATCTTAGTATTCCTTTCGAAGAGAAGATATCCATTGAGGAAAATACTAGAATACAAGACATGAAAGATATAAATGTTAAATTATATTATGTTTCTTAGATTTGGAAGAGAGAAATGGATATTAGGATTGAGATACAAGAAAAGGTAGTTAAGAAAGAAGATGTTTTATAAGGTCTGGTAGAATCTCTTAAGGCTCAGGAAGAAAAAATCAATGCCTTATAAAAGAAAATAGAAGATCAAGATCAGATTCTCAAATGTACAGAAGAGGATTATAAGGAACTCAAGAAGCTCAAAACCATAGTAAAGAAGATGAAGCCGAAGGAGAATGAAGGATAATATTATTCAATTCTGATCTATTGTTGTATTTATTCCTTGTATAAATTTTTCCAATCGTAATGAATTCTTTGGTTTCTCATATTTTGGTTGTAGAGTACTAATATATCAGATACCATATTTTATTTTCCATTCCCTTTAATCCATTTTAAAAATCATAAAGGGGGAGAAAGGATTGTTAAAAAAGAATAAAAAGTAAAAAAAGAAATTTCCCTAAGTAAAGGGGAGTTCATCTAATGGGGAGTTCTTATTGAAGAAGATTTTCATATGCAAAAAATTCTATGTTTGTATCTAGAAATCAAGAATAAAAATCTTAGTGTATCCATGTCCTATGGGGGAGTTACTCTTATTTATCATTTCAAAGTTGTTAAGAGAGATATGTTTTATTTTAAAATTCTAGAAAAATATTTTCTAAGTCCTTATGTTTTGTTTCGTAAGGATATTAGTGCAATCCAAAAATGGGGAGATTGTAGAGTCAATATGTTTTCCTTACGACTTTTCCATTCCATCATGATTTGAAAATCACAATCATTATATATTAAGGAAAATTTCTCATCCCCTATGGTTTATCTTACTAAGGAAATATTTCTTTCCCTAAGGAAAGTTTATCCTTATCAAGTGTTAATTGTTCATTTTATAATCTAAATTACTTTATTTTTCTGTATAAAATTCAGTTTGGTATCTAAGAACCGGGAATCTTATAAATATATTTATATAGAGAATTCTATTTTAATGATATGAATTTTATGAATTCTAAATCCAAACATTTAGAGTTCAGACTCCAAATTCTATGAATTCAGACTCTGAACTTTCAGAGTTCGGACTCTGAATTCTCTGAATTTATATTCTGAACATTCCGAGTTTGGACTCTAAATTACTCGGATTCTGACTCCGATGTTTCCGAGATCAGACTACAAATTAAATAAATTCAGATTCAAAACATTCTGAGTTTAGACTCAAAACTATCTAAATTAAGACTCCGAACATCCTGAGTCCAGGCTCCAAATTATCTGAATTAAAACTCCAATCATTCTGAGTTCAGACTCCGAATTCTATGAATTCAGACTCTGAGTTCTTAAGAATTGAGACCCTGAATTTTTATTAATTCAGACTCCGAATTTCATTGAAATTCAGACTCCATAATTCTATAGAAATCAAGCTTGGAATTATTTTGATAATAGAATCCAAATATTCATTTTATATAGAAAGTGTATGGTTTTTATGATAGATTCTGAACATTTATTTTACATTATATTCTGAAAAATGGTTTTGGTTAAGCATCCATACATTTTATTATTGTTGTTTGAGTTATAAAATGATTTCATGTTTTCTATTTCTAACGAACCGTTGATTGAGTGACATGTGTACAAGTACCTCTGAAATTCATGGAAAAATATGAACGTTGGATAAGGGAGCCAACCGTTGAAGATGTGACTATAAATAGTATCTCAATTTATTGAGTTTAGAACATTGATTATTCTGTTATACATTTCTGGAGATTACATGTTGTTGAAATAATTTCTAGAGAGAGAGACTATCATGATTAGTGCATACTGAACATATTGTTCAGATTGCTACGTGCGACTCTGAATGTTGTTGAGTATATTCTAGGGATTCCAAGGATAAGAAGACAGAGGTGCCGACTACCTTGAAGTTGAGTGGTTTTGGGGATAGCAAGTCAAATTCTGATATTTGAATCCAGAACTTACCCTGGTGTGGATAAGATAGACATTCATGAAATAATATATCATGGGTCCTATATCCATGGTTGTTGGATATCCTTCTCTTTTGGTTAAAATATTTACTACATTTTACGTGTATTGTTTTATATTTCCACTGTATTTTGGTGGTTATGGAAAGTATAACTATCTTATACATTCTTATACTTGTACTTGATTAATAAGATTTTATACACTTTAAGGTAGAATATTTATCTTTCCAAACTTTTCATAAGTTACATTTTGGGAAACACATTTCTGGAATCAAGCATGTTTGTAGAACTAAGAGGTATTGTGAATTTACCTTTTTCAACATTGTTAAACATTAACATCTTTAAAAGTTATTATGGAATATTTTATATAATACAATTCACCTCCCTCTAGTATATTGAGAACCAATATTTCTTATTATTAATATACATCTTTTGGGACTTTAACCAAGTCTATAGCCAAGTGTTTTGAGAGTACCATATCTCAAAATTACGTTCCAATGCGCGGTAATAACAATTAACCATAACCTAAATTCCTAAAAATACAAAATCTCTTGGAATTCTACCATAGATCAAAACACGGATAATTAATCAAATTTTCCAAAGACATGGCATCAGAAAAATTAGGTTCCAATACACATAGCATGTCCCTCGAATTTGTGCTACACATAGAGACAAACATATCATGGTTGAATGTCACAATAATCTCATAAATAACACCATCTTCAATAGTAAATCAATTATCCCAATCCTAAAAAGTATAAATAATGTTCTTTATTCTTTTGGATGATGCCTTTAAATGAAAATAATCGGTATTTTGGTCTCCATGTATAATAAAATCATCCCTTGACTAAGAGAACCAATAATTTTATTTGTCTCTCAATGCCTCACCCAGATGTTTATCTAGTGTAACTAACTTATTCATTGAAACATATAATTTGGGATCCTCTAAACAACTCCAAATATAATTATTAATCCTGGGGATTATATAATAAATGATCCAATAATATTTATGACTCTAACGCCACCAGTGAGCATCCACCACTTGCATATTGTCCCAGACATGGCCCTAAGGGGGAGAAAAAGTATCTTAGATTACTTACACTGATTTATTAAATTTAATATAGATGAATTCAAAATGAAACCCCCATGTTTCCATAACAACTCGGGACACAAACCTACAACTGGAGGAAAATAGGATAATGATCATATGAAAACAAAGGGAAGTGGGACAGCTTGTGCCTAAAGAATTTCATCATCCAGTCAATTGATCCTAAAAAAATTTCAGTCCATTCATATAATCTAATGTGAATTTCAAATCATTAAAACCAAGATAACATGTTCCCCGAGAATTAGATATTTGAGATACCTGAGTGAATCAGGCATTTTTGGAATTTAATCATTTATGAAACATCATATATAGATCAACCTTTTTAATGGAGGTAGAGGATGTTGTTGAAATACACACTAAAAATAATGGGTCATTGGTGTGAATTAATTATATCTTTAATGAGCTCTATAGATCCCCACTTGTCACTGTAACCCATCCATCTATAAAAAACCATGAAATTTCATTTAAGATTCCCTAGTTTTTGAATTGATATGGCAATGTGTTTTTGAAGAAAATACACGTCAAGGCCATGAAATCCACTCTCCATATGTGGAAAAGGCCACCTGCATGACTTGACGTTCCAATCGATAAATAATTTTGGATGCTAAAATTTATATAAATCCCACTCTATTCCTTTTATTCTAACATGTTCTAAGAAAAAATGATCATATTAGGGATATACATATAACTCCTTTGTTTGATCAGGTGAACATATCAAGGGTTTCAAATCCCTTGAATGTTCTCGAAAAGGAGTATCATGGGACCAGGAGTGGTTGGTCTGAACCATAAATAACCTCTATCAATAACTTTGGTGAATCCCTCTCTGAAAAAATTGTTCATTTCATAGGGAGAAGCTGGAATTCATCCTCTAAAACAACATGATGTCTTTAATTACAATAAATTTTTATTTTGATGTTTTCTATATTAGAACTAATCTTATTCATTCATTTCCAGGTCACATATCATCTACATTCAACTTGTATAGTATCATGTTAGGTTCGTCTAGAGCTTAATAAAACATCCTTGAGGTCAGAACTCTTGAAGGATCTTCCTCACCTGAAAGAGTGTGAATTGGACCCCCCAACTTGGGTGAATCCATAACATACGAAGGGGGAACCTTCATATCCTATAAAACTATTTAGTGGAGATTATGCAATTACAGATACATGTTGTGTTCCAATTTATTATTCACTAAATTTTTATACACCTTTTGTATGGGGTAGGGGAGGATAGCATGAAAAGTATTCCATGACTTGACATCATGTTTATACCACATCCCATGATCCCTCTTCTACAATCATTGGAAAAGGACGGTCATCACTCAAGGGTATTGAAATCCCAAGTCCGTCTGGAATGGAAAATATTAACTCCAGGGTACACGAGGGAAGGATGAAATCCCCATTAATATTTTCGAAGCCTTTGATGACAAAAAGATTTAATTCTGATGTTCTCTATGATTTTTCTTGGTCTCTTGTTTTATAACATCTAAATTCCATGGAACAACCAAGGGTTGATCTTAGGGACAAATTCCATATTTCAGTGTGAATCACCCCAATAGATCATGCTTTTTTATTAAAAATTCCTTAACTTCGTGACCAATAAGGCCATGGAAGAAATATAAATAATGATGATTTTGGAATCTGAAATACACCCACATCATGGAGAATAATAATTTTTAGAATGGAAGACACAAAATGGGTTTCATAATGTCAACCATAGCTTTGATTTTCACTATTGGACCCCATTTTATTGAATTTGGAACATCCCATTCCAAAAACTCCCCAATAGTATTACCAATCCCACAAATCAGTTGATCAGTCCTACCCAAAAATGGAATTCCACCTTTTTATACATACTTGTTAGCGATGAAAAATATTCTTTATTTACAAGTTTATTAATTAATATAACTTATTTATTTTTATTATTATGATAAATCCAAATACAATTATAAATAATTAGGAAGTTAGTATAATAATTATTTTATAATTTAAGTGGTTAGAAAATGAAATTCATATATATAAATAAATTTTAATTTTAATTTATATTTATTTTTTGTATATAAATAATCATATAAATATAGTCAATAAAATTAAATATCACAATATTGATAATTTTATAGATATATATATTTATATATTTTAGAAACATTTTGTAGAACTATAAATTAAAACATAGTTATAATATAAAGAGATTAGTGAACAATAATTAATTTTATCATTAAAATAATTTTATTAGTTTTATAATTATATATACATATATAATAAATATATATCTATATTTATTTGATATATAAATAATAATATATTTAGAGTAATAGGATAGTAGTGAAGGAAGGGTAATTTCATCATTCTAGTCATTTTATTTTTTTTATAATTATAACATAATTAGATATTCTTATATATGTGTTATAATTATATGAAATATAATGAAACATATGATTTATTTATTTTCAAAAACTGCTATTTGATAATTATAATTATAAGAAATTTTTTTTAGATATGGGTTTTCTAAAATAATTATTTTAAAAACTTCTAGGAGGTATTTTGTTTGAACCAATGTTATATATAATTACAAATAATCATTATTTATTTGTATATAATACTACTAATTATTTAATAGTTCATATTATTATATAATGCTATTCTATATTCATGGAGTGGTTCATGAGAAAAATCCCATGGATTATTTGAAATATTAAGACATGATAGAAGATGGGATTCTATAATTATATTATTATGCAATGTATATAATTAGAATCAACCTATGAAATTGATATTTAAAACAATAAGTATTTATTCAAATGTAAAAAAGTTTTATAAATGAAAAGACTTATCTTTTTTAACCATTAGAAACAAATATATTCATTAATCAACCAAATAAATACTTCAACATATAATTTATATAATTAAATTTAAAAGTGAAATTATCATAGTTAATTTAAACTATTATTTTAATTGGAAGAAATTAATTTATTAATAATTTAAATATTATTTATTTAATTTTAGTTAAATATTAATTAAAATTTAAAATTACTAAATCTATAATCATATAAATATTATTACATTATTCAAATATAAAAAAATTTATTTTTCAGTTGGGGAATTACCTGATAGGTAACGTCACCCCATAATATTACATCTAATAAGGGTTAAAATTCAGGCAACCCCTTGAAGGGGAGATTTATATGGCCATTAATGTCATTATATATTAGCACCCTAAATATGAATGAATTTGGGGGTGAGATTTATCTGGATATTTAGGAATTAAAAAGTGGCCCACACCATAGCCATGAATAATGTGGTTATAGTATAAACAGAATCAAGATTGCACAATGAGACCAGGTGAATATCATGGGATGAATATGAAGGTGGCGTGGTGTGGAAACATAGAGAAATAATTTGGTGGGCAGCTCAAAAGAGATAATGGTGCAATGAAACCCATCAATCATCCCTCTACCACATCAGATATATGATGTTGGGTGTAGGGGTGCTGAATCCCAAACCATTATGGTCATTATCAAATTCTCCCTCGAAAATGGATGGAATACTATCATGATTAAATTATATTTCCTCATAACTATCATTTCCATCCATAGTAAATACTGAGGCAACATATCATTTGGCTTTCTAATCAAAAATATTGAGTCTCTTGCCCACCACTTCTCAATATGTTATTTCACCATAAGTAGAAGAGAATAGAATTGTGATGGTTTCATTTTGGGGATGCGTGGGGTCTCTAGGGAGACTCCTGTTTGGTCTGATAATATTTTCTTTTTGGATTATATCTATTTCGGATCATTATAGTCAGTATTTCTATTGCCACCTTTTGAAAAAATTTACCAATTATTAATGAAATATATTATATTTACTTATATTTCAAACAAATTAAGAACTCATATCAATAAAATTGGAAAAAAATTTCACATTCAAAATAATTAACAAATTTTAATTCTTTAAAAGTCATTATTTTTTCATCTATATAAATAATAAAACTTTTCAGTATTAGATTTAGTTTTAATTCATTAAAATGAATGAATATTTTCAAATATTATTTACTAAAATTCAAAAAAATTATCTATATATTTATATATTTGTTATGGTTATTAAATAAGATTATTTATTCTGTTACTTTAATATTTTAATAAATTTTTAATTCTTTCTGAATGAGACAATATACATAGAATATTTTTTTAATATAGTTAAATATTGTTATTTTTTAAACAAAAAATATTGTATAAATTAAAAAAAATTAACTCTAATATACTACTATGACATTCCACTATTAAATTTGAGTGAAAATCTCTACTGAAATAGAACCAACATTAAATGTAAAATACTTGTGGAAAATGTTTTCATAAAATTATAGTTCCAAATAAAACTAATAGAATATACATAATGAAATTACATTGAATATTTTGATTATAAAATACTAGTGGATAATATTATTTAATATTATATAATATGTAATTTTACATCCAAAACCCCAAAATAAAATTTCCTTGAAAATTCAACTCAAATAATATAATTAAATATAATAGTTATAATCTAATAATTATTTTATAGTTCAATAATCTAATGATAATTGTATTGTAAAATTATTTTAGAAAATCAATATAAAATACTAGAAATTTTTTCATAAAAATTACCATGAAAAACTAATCATTAAAATTATTCTACAAAACTCTAATAGAAAAATACATTGCAAAATATAATGGAAAATATCACAAAAATCATTCAAATAAGTATCCCACTCAAAAAAATATTTAGATATAGTTTTTTTAGTTAATTTATTAAATAATAATTTCATTAAATCAAATCAAATTCTTATGCATTTCAAAATAATTATTTTCCATATAGGTATAATTAGAATTTTTTGTCAAATGAATAAAAATCAAAATTGATAATATAGACCTAATTTTTAAAAAATATATAGACACACATATTTATAATTGTTTGTTTTTATGAATTTCTCAAAAAATTGTTTCCATTTTGATTTTTTTGATATATGATCAAAGTTAATTTTATTTTTCCCATTGACTAAAAAATTCTGTTTATTTGAAATATGTAAAATGTTAATAGGTTATTACTACAAAAATGTTGATTTGAACTGTTATTGTCTATTGACAATGATTAAAGTTTTATGACTAAATGAAAACACATGTGATCAAAAGTCATACAATGAAATGTCTTGCGAAGCTCAAGACCTATGAAGCATTGTATTTTTCTAATATTTAAATAGATTATCCAAAAACATAACACCATTTCTGTATTCTAAGATAAATCTACCACTACCATTTTAATTTTCCAAATTCCATTCTCTAAATGTAGAAATGGGTAATTAAATAATATTTTTAATTCCATTAAAAAAATAGTTCCTTGGTATACCAAAGTTAAAGTAAACAACAACATATTTTTTCTGTATTTTTTATGATGATCATAGGAAATGTACATCAAAATCCATAATAATTAAATATATTGATTAATCACATGAATTATTGAAAATAAAAGAGTTTTAATTCATATATATGTAGTGTTTTGAATTCAATTTTTTCTTGAATTTATTATTGTTTCGTGACTAGAAAAAAAGTATGATGTTATTATGCATTCAAAATTATTTCAAACAGGTTAATAACATCTTGACCATCACATTGAAGTTATATAAAATCTCTATGGATATCCATCATCATCTATTAGTCTCTACTTGAAATTTTGTGATGAACTTATAATAAAATATCCATATCCTTTTTTGTAATGTTATCATTTGTCAGTTGCAACTTGCACTTGTTCCCTGAACCACTATAAATTTCATGTGTCATGATTATTTTAATTTTTTTATTTCCATTAATTATTTATTTGAGAATAGTGGGAAGGATTAAAATATGTTTTAAATGATGGATGTATATTTTAATTAATATTATTAATAAATTAATTCACCCCCATATTTATTCATTAGGTTACCCTATAAGAACAAAACCAGCGACACACGATTGTAATTATGTTATGTTGGCATCCAGTTGTATCGTGTTGACGACAAGGTCACAGATGTTTTAATACCACCAGTTCAAATTCCACATTTCTGCTATACCTAAAATCATTAAACTATGTTTCCAACCATTGTTCTAGGGTAGATCTCCCCTCCACCCCACATTGGATGTTTGAGTTGGTGGAGTGCTATATGAAAAAATCCAATGAAATCATCACTCTTTCAAGACACCCACCTGGTGAGGGCTATTAGATTCCATGTCATCATTCAAGTGAATTCACACTAATATGTCATTATAGCGTAATTATATCACCCATTTTCTTGACATAGGTGTCCTAAGGGGCTAGTTCTCTAATGGCCCAAATTTATGGCTCGGAATCCTAAATCAAGTGAAATGTACGATTATTATAGTAAAATTTCAGCAGAAAAACTACCCTAAATACTACATTACTTCTATAATATCTACATAAATCCTTCCCCCACCCATATTGGAACAATTATTTTCCATCCAAGATAGTAAATTCACTTAACTTCTTAGCATTGATGGCCCAAAGACATAGTTCCCTAATGTCCCAAATACATGGATTGAATGCTCAAATAAAGGGAATAATACCCCTGTTACAGTATTGTTTCTCGAAAACAATTACAATACCAACAATATTACATATAAAATTCATAAAAAATCCCTCCCTAATAAAAATTAGAACTCGGATTGTCCATCCTTTTAAATGTGTTTTTTAACTAAAAATATGAATTATAAATATTTTCGTAAATATTTGTTTAAATGTTAAAATTATTAAAAAATATTTTTACTAGTACAAGATTGTATTAATATAAATAATAATAATAATTATGTAAATAATATATTTATTTTATATATTTTTATATCAATTATTGGGGATTCATTTTTGAATTGAATCAGACATATTTCAAAACCAATGATATAAAAGAAAAAGCCTCAAGAGGTATATAACTGTTCTAAACCGACTCCTTAGAAGAAAGGTAGGACTTACCAATATGATCGACCACCATATTACCCTCCATTTTCACACTAGAAAAGGAACAATGGAAATAATGCAATGATGCAGACAAAATATCATATAAGAGGATCCCGAAAGAATAAGAGATGTCTAGGAAATATTTATCTAAAAGATAATAGGGAGGAAATACGATTCCAAAATAACCATAAAAAATCCCATATCCATCACAAACGTAAGAACAATATAAGATAAAATAGATTTAGAAACCAAAAGATAATAGTTTTTAATAAAAACATGATCCATAGAATCCATGTCTACCCTAGAGGATTCACGATCCACTATGCATAATACAACCAGAGAATATTCAAATACATCGATCGGATAATTCACCGTTACAAAATCCATTAAGGGAAAGGAACAAGACACATCATTTTGTACTACCTGATCAAAAAACCCATCCATACCACAGTTTATTTGGAACCTCAATTAGAACAAAAGGCTATTTTCCCCAAGATTAATTAGGGGTCGTATAATTTTAAAAAATAAAATCATTTCACCTCATGCAAAAAAATCAACGAAACTATAAGAATTTTTGGAATCCTATAGATTTAAAATCCCCAACCTATTTGGAGAGGCCATCAGTAATTGGGGAAACCTCATCCAACACATGGGAATTCTCCTTACTCTAATATTCCCAAACAGGATAAATGCTCAGGCATTGATAGATTGAATTAAAATTCTTCTCCAAGATGCATGTGAAATGAGAATTGATCATTTTTTACACTATAATTTCCACCCAAAACTAATTTAATTAAAATTACTCAAGAATAAAGCCTTCATGAGATATAAAAAACCTATGGTAATATGTTAATAAACTAAAACTTCATTGAAAATGAATCTGATCCAAATAGATAGCTTCGTATTGTTAACCAATATCCATACTTCACTGTGTACCTTTAATACTGAGAGATATTCGGTAGATTCTATCAGTAATAATATATATGAAAATAAGGATATTTAATATCTGACTTATATCCTCTCATTGAATATCAAATTATTTTATTCAGAATTCTATCCTAGAAAATCATCATTAATAATATCTCAAACAACCACATTATTCATTTCAACAAGTGTGGTTGATTAAAAAACAAAAAAAATAGCAACTTGTAGCCATTGATCAATCTAGATATTAAAATACCTTTCATCATAGATGTGTTGATAAATAACCTCAACTAGACAGACCATAACACTTGAAATACTATCCAAAAGAAATTTGGAAGATTTCTAAGTGGAGCTTGATGTCAAAAAACATGTAGAAAATACTTTTCACTCAGGACCTGATCAGTATGGGAAATAAAAAAACCTGAAATCCTTCAACAATTTTTAGAATGATGAATTGTTTTGAAGGTACCCATATACTGGAATACCAATCCTCCATACTATTTATAGAGAAAGTGTCTTTCACATGAAACCATGTGCATGTTATTACTATTATCCATGGAACCCCACCATAATTTCAAGAACATGGTATAAAACTGATTGATATGAGTGTTCAGATGTTTGTAGAGGGAGATAAGATAAGTATGAATATATTGTATCACTTATTTGATCAAGACAACATTTCCATCCTAATACATAACCTTCCACTTGAAACCATTAATTCCCTTCCAAACCTTATCCATGACATATGAAGAAATCTCCACTTTTGATATTATAGTAACAATTATAATACCCACATACTTATTATGTTTAAGAAATTCATTAACTTCTAATAAAGAAGACTAATCATCCCTCTAGTTCAAATGATGGGGTATGATTTTCATCTTTACATTTTAATCATTATTTTATATTTGTGGAGGGGAGATAATTTTTTTCCACTCAACATTCCAAGGTTTAAGATATAATATAATATTTTAATTTGGATTAATTATTTAGCCTTTATGGATTCACCTTATGTGTTCATCAATTTGAATATTTATTTGGAAAATATTTCACATTATTATTTAATTATATTCAAAATTCATGGAGAAGGGCATAGAATTTTTTTTTTATGATTATGAAAAGTATTATTAAAGGAGAGATTATGTATCCCATAACACAATTAGGACGAAATATATGTAACAATAATTGAAGACTGAACCTAATAATTAAAATAAGGTATATGTAGTAAGTAAAATTATTGTTTATAAATGAAACATCATATTTCTTTTAACCCTTATTTTGATAATCAAATGAGAATATTTTATTACTAAAAAAACATATATTTTTTACCATATTGTGAAAAACCAAATTGAGAGGTTATGAAAAAAAATCAAAATTGAGAGATGTTGGAATCAATAAATGAAATGAGAAGAAATACGTGTAATTATTCAAGACTAGTGAAATTAAAATTGTTAGTAATGAATATTTGGGAAAATAAATGAATATTTTAGAAATGAAAAACCATATCCTATTTTACCATCGTATAAGTACATTTTAGGGAAGAACAATATCAGTTATTTAAAAGGGTATTAATTAAAAAAATCATAATTTTTTTTGAGAAATTCAAATAAATTATAGACAATTTAATATTTATATTTATAATTTAGTTAAAATTAAAAATGATAAAACTTATAAATATAAATAAATTTTAATTTTAATTAATATTATAATTTCCCATATTTATAATCTCACAAATATGGTCACAAACATTTAACATAATAATATTAATTTTAATATTATATATATATATATATTATAAAAATTTGTTAGTAATATAATTTTTAATATATTTAGAGTACTAATTGACTAATGAAAGATGAGTAATTTCATCATTATAAACAATTAATAAGAAATATGAATATATATATTAATATATAAAATAAATATAAATAAATATAAATATATATATTTTATATAATTATAAATACTTATAGAGTAATAGGATAATAGAGGAAGAAGTGTAATTTCATCATTATACTAATATTATTTAATTATAATTATAAATTTATTAGATATACATATATATGTATTGTTATCATATAAAATTTAATTAAAATGATTTTTAAAAAAAATAATATTTCATTTTTTTATAAATAAATATATTTAGATTTGGTTTTTTTAATTAATTAATAAATAAAAATTAAGAGGTATTTGGTTTAAACATATATTATAATTTAACAAAAATTATTATTTTTTACTTATGTATATAAAATTTGTAATTATTTAATAATACATATTGGTATTTAATTATATTCAATATTCATGGAGAGAAGGAAAATAAATTTTGAGTATTATGAAAGATATTATGAAAGGAGAGAATAGGGGATTATACAATTAAATTATGATGTAATATATATAATTATAATAAATGAGTAAAAATTATATTGAAAGCAAAAAATATTTATTAAAATAAATATTATTTTATCAATGAATATACATATCCTTCTTTACAATATAAAACAATATATTAATTTATTAATCAAACAAATAAATAATTTTACTTGTAGTTTATATAGTAAAATTTCAAATCAAATTTTTTATAATTAATTTTAATTATTATTTTAATTTGAGAAATATATCAAGTGTAAAAATTTAATATATATATATATATATATATATGTATATATATTATATTCATATAGATAGAATTATATTTAAACACACACACACCTCATACATAGGCCAGAAAGGATGTCCATACAACCCCAAGGGGATAACCCACCCGTCAAGCATTATTAATTTAGTTTATGGTGTATAGGCCACATAGCAAGAATCCCATCAAATATTCTATATGCCAAAGGTGATGAAATCCTAATATATAACCCTAAAAGAACATATTTTTGACTTAAAAGTCCTATAGAGAATAGTGCAGCTATAGTAACCGGGCTGATACTGTAATTACTATAGTACTACCACCACCATAGTTCCTGCTATAGTGCCCGAAACCTCTATGGTTCTTCCAGTTCTATAGTATTACGTGGCTATTGTTTTTCTTTAGTATAGATATAGGTCTACTATAGTAACTATGCCCAATGGGTTGTGAATACCCACCTTTGATGTCGTATTATAGGGTTTATACCACTAAGCCAATCCCAAAATATAAATATGTTATTTGGTATTTAGTTATAGGTGGACGCCACACAATTCATGTCCTAGGACCAACCCACCACCTCTATGTTGCACACCCCAGCTAAATTTGATTATGGTAGGACTCGAACTTTCACCAGTTCTTTTTCCATCGAATGGCCACCATACAAGTTACTAAATAAAAATCCCACTATCAGAAAAACATGTTATTGGGTAAAGGGTTATAGGTGGGTGCCTCACCATGCTTGTCCAAGTCCCATCCAACCATTTGTGTTTTATATGCCTCTATTAAATCTATGTGTGGAAAGACTCTAATCTATACTAGTTCTGTTTCTAAGGAGTGTACACCTTACACAGTAGCACATAACCAACACCATGTGGATAGAAAATTCAAACAATATAATTTAATTAAAACAGAAATTAAAATTTATAACTACTATAATTATAATCACATAAATAAAACAACAGAAACATATTATAAAAATACTATTTTTCACTTGGTGTCTTACATGAGTGGTAAATTCTCCCCATAATTTTACATCCAATGAGGTTTCACATCAATGTAGCCCCTTTATGGAGTGATTTATGTATCTATTTAAGGAATTAAATTATATCCCACAACATAGGTATGGGTAAGAATTTATATATATCTTACCATTTTATGCATCAAAATGTGGCCCACACCATAGGTATTAACAAGGGGAATGCACAGTAGCAGGTAAACTGGTTCCATAGTGAATCTCGGTGAATGGTGTGGGGAGAATTGGGTGGTAGTGCTGAAATGTATTACAAAATCATTGTCGGGTGGGTGGATCGAATGATAAATTGGTGAAATGGAAAATATAAACCGTCCATATACTAAATCAGATATTTGATGATTAATAGAGGGTTTCTTGCCACTGTCTGACATGGGGCAACAAGACACGAGGATTGATGGCTGGGTGTGGTGTGACATATTAATTGAGGAAACTAGCTGCTTGTGTTTTTAGGCAGAAGACCCAATGAGAGTGGATGTAGAAACACCATGTAATCATGAATTCATTATTAGGTTAACATTTATAAAGATAAATGTCTGTGTTAGAGCATGTTAATTGGTCATCTACCTTGAATAATTCATAATGTGGCATGGATGGAGGTCCGACTTTAATGTGATGGAGGCTGACACAACAATATTATTCTTGCATGGGGGTGGAATGATGTATAGTCAAGTGAAAAAGAGTGTAGAATTTCATATTATATACATCTTTTTGTGATTTACTCCTATGGAATTTGGTCCACAATCTGAAAGATCTTAGGCTTCCAAGCCACATAAATGTAATAAAATACAACATTTGGTAGTGTGTTAATATTTTGGGTGGATGTGGCTTCACCAACAGAAATGTCTCGGTACCTCTATATTTTCAGATTATATACCCTTCCTCCAAATATAGATTATTTTAGAAAAATAAGATATATATACATATATATATATTATAGATACAATTAAAAATATATGTAGAGTGCTAGGAGAGAATTGTAAGAAGTTGAATTATATAATTATAGTCATTAAATTTAATTAGAATTCATATCTGATTAGTTATAGTCACGTATTATTATTATTATATAAAATAAAATATTAAGGTTAATGGAAAATATTTGAAATATTTTCAAGAAAGCTATTAAATATTATAAAAATGGTAATCAAATTGAAAAAAAATAAAAACCAATATATCTTATAAAAAATCATCGACCAATTTTTTCTGATGTTTTAGCATCCATATTTTACTTGTGTGTGTGTGTTTTTATTATTTATCATATATTCATCAATAATATTAATAGAATAAATTAAAAATATTATTAAAAATCTAATTAGTGTTTTTATATTTTAATATTTCCATTAATTAATAATTATTATCAAACAAAGTAATAATTTTATTCCCTTTGGGAACCCATTTTTAAAAATCATAAAAATAGTTGTTTGTTTGACAATAATTAAAAATATCTTAAATTAATTAATGTATATAAAATTTGAAATAATACTGGATAATAGGTAACTCTTTGATTTGAGTCCACATAGAAGAATCAATATATCATCTTATATATAATTCCATGATCTGTCCAGGGACCTTATCACACCACACATACACTATCTCTTATCTGTGTCAGAAGTGATTAAGTTTACTCAATATGGTCTGTTTTGGATCAACATAGAAATTAGTTGATGTATTAATTCATTCACTATATTCTTTTACATGTCTATTTTTATTATTTCGAATTATTCAAAAAAATTATGAATTATAGAATATGGTCATTTCTGTAATAACCAAATGTTGATTTATGATTTATTTCTTTAGTTCATTTTTTTCACTTCATGAATAATAATTATGAACATCTTAATGATACATTGAAACTATTTTCACTTAAATATGACTATTCTATTACTTTAATATGATATAAATGTGTTTATATTAATTTTTAGTATCTCATCATATGTGTTACCATTCTATATTCACTATTATCAAACCCACAACTATAAATAAAAAATTAATAAAACCATTAAAATTTATTATCCTTTAATTGAGATTACATCATGATAATAATTATATGTTCAATTTTGGTATGATGTATTCAAATTTTTGTATATGTTTTTAGTGTGATATATACTTGTAAAAATGTTGTTAGATAATAGTTAACAAGTATAATAATTCTTAATATGAAATTCCATTCAACTTCATTATGAGGCTTTTAGTGAATTAATATTTTTCAATACACTATTATTATTATTTTTTAATATTTCAATAGGCATTAATGGATCATTCACTCCCAAAAATAGAAGAACATTTCCTCTAATATACCATTCCTTTTTCATTCTAACTATGTATACTCTGCCACTCTCATATTTTTTTTCTTTCTTTAGTTTTTAATGTTTATTGTACTCAGTTTTTTGGCATGTGAGCTTCATCATTAAAAGAGTCTCCGAAAATAGGTATAGAAGTGTACCACGACATGAAGGGTAGTTTTGAATTATTTGAATTTATTAATCTAATAATAGTGTGAAAATTAAAATATTTAATTTTAATGATTAGTTATTAATGTTTCTATTAATATTTTGGATTACCATTTTCCTTGTGATTTTTCAAATGTAGTTATTGATTTATCTATTATAGGAATTATAAAAAATACCTTGGAAACAACATAAAACAATAATTTGCAACCAAGAAAGCATAATGATATTTATCTGAAGGGGAAAACACACATTTATCCGTAGATAGTCTGTTGGGATACAACATCCCCAATTTTCATTATCTTTATGATTTAGCTATTAAAATAATTATTTTTATCTTAACAATATGTTTAAATATCTTCAATTGTTATGGTGTAATTGTTTTAACATTATCCTAAAACAAACATTCAAATTATTTTACATTATTATATTAGTTTTTAGTTATTTTGTTTTAGTATAGATTTCATTCCAGGAAAATGCATAAGGGAAATACTACTAGTTATTATTTATCCAAAAAAATCTATTCATTTTTTAAAAATAAAATTCTAAAATTTATAGTTGCAATTTTTAATTTAATATATTAAATCTATTGAAAATCATTTTTTATAGAAAAATGTATTTTGGAATATAAAATATTCTTTTCCATATAAACTACTATTTAATCAATAATTGAATAATTCACCACAGTGGAAATATAAATTTTTAATATTCAATCATTATAATATTATATCTTAAAAAACCAATTTCATTAAAAGTAATTTTTATGTGTATTATGAATTATGAAAAAATTGATCTTTTGAAAAGTATAGAAATTCCTGATAAATATATATATATATTTATTTATATATTATTACTTATTGATGTAATTATAATTTATACATACATAACATCTTATGATCTCCTATAAGTATTAAGCATCAAATAAGCTATGACTATAGTTTTAGGTGGTGGTTCAACTAGCATGGATCTTGTGGTAATCTCAAAAATCATAAATATCTCACATAAATATTTTCAATCAATCTAAAATTGCTCATGTTTTTATTTGGAGTGGACTGGATGGGAGAAAGAGATTATAGACCCCTTCTTAGCTTATGAAAATATGCCTCTAATGGTAGACTTCAACTTTGGGATGCCATATCTTCTTACATGAATAAATGAATTTATGTTATTGATACTTCAATTTATAGCATTTAATTTATTGACTATATTTTTATATTCCGAATTAATTATTCTAAATATATCATCATATTTTTATATTAGTTTGGAATATCATGTAATACAAAATGTATAATATATTAATTATTTACGGATAAAATAAAATGAAATATCAAGTCACTAAATTAACACACTCAATTAAATTGTTTCCACACAATTTTAGAATTCATATGATTATTGTATTATCAATAGGAATATTTTAAATAACTATAAACTGGTAGTTGGTCATGGGTCACTTTAGGATAAAAAGTTAGATTTCATTATTAGAGATTTGACATGAGGCCTTTATAACATGGTATAGTCCATTCCTAATATAATTTTAATAATTTAAGAAGAGATAAATCATGAAGGATTAACATTCCTCAAATAATGAAGATATTTTATATAATAGTTATATAATATATATACCACTAATCTTTTTTTATCTATAACTAAAAACATAAAATGACAAATATTACATAACAGAAGACATCCAAAAATATTGAGTGAATAATAACTATCAACCTCAACATAATTTTTTGCAATGTATTTTCCTTATTCCCATGATCTTGGAGGTGTTTGGTTTCAGTTTTCCACATTATCCCTTGGATTGGTGCATTGTGATATATATTGACCAATTTCCTTACCTATAAAACATAAGCTCAATAGTGGATCCATAAGGAGAACAATATCATCCTTCGTTGATTCCATCATTTCTCCCTGAAATCCTATGGCATGATTCCCTAATTTAAAAAAGGTAATGAATTTTACAGCCCCTTGAAGAAATTTCCATTATGATTATTTCTATATTTTAGACATGTGTAATGTTAAATATTTTCCACGCATCGTCTTTATCAACTAAATTCCCACAACACCTTATATTTTAGTTCATTTATATCATCAATACATCCACTATGCTCAAATGGTTAATCATATTCCAAGATTTTTGTTTGTCATAATCACTTGATTTCTCAGTCTATGTACCATTATAATTTGTTGATTGTTGAGGTAATCATCACATTGAACCTCATATTCATGGTTCTTTCATGTTATATCCATTACGAAAACAATAAAATGTTATCATGAGTGAGGAACATTTAATCAACAAGGTGTGGTATCCTAGTGAAGCAATTCCTAAAAAAATTATAAAAATAAACACAGTGTAGCATTATAAGGGGGTTTACATAACTGTGTTTGAACGACACCACACACACTAAAGACCACCAAAGTAGAATAGAAATCATTGGTAACGAAAGACCATCTTGAGAAGTTATATATATAAGTCATTTTTGGAAGACTATCTTCCACTTTACTGGCTTCTCTACACACATGGGTAACATCAAAATATATTTTCTCAGAGAAACATAGACATGCAATATAATGAGGGAGAACAATACAGTGGACACATCAGGATCAAGTCATTAAAAATTGAATAGTAGTTATGGAATCTTATCTCCCCCAAATACATCTTTATCTATGTTAAACAAATTTTTCAATGGCCTTAATTATTTCCCACAATTCCTCTACAATAGTAGAATCTAAACAAATATAGTCATTAAAGTAGACATAAACAAGACCCACATGTGTACGAATGATACCACCTCAGCCTGGATGTCCTAGTTCTCATAAGGCGTCCACATACACATCCACCTTTATATATTCATGAATTGGAGTTATCCATCTGATTGACTTGAGCACCAATGGTTTTTTATCCAACCAGAAACACTAATTGTATTTCAAATAAGAATATCTCAGATAACATTGTTCATGGTATCCCTTTGGACATTGGAGGTTGCTAAAATCTCAATGTAGATATCAATAATTTTAACATATAGAGATGTGCTTTGGTTTTGAAAATAAATAGCATTTAATTCTCTAAAAATGATGGAAATGTGGGTAAGGGCCGTTGTGTATAAAATCCCTTTAATCATCTTGAGGCATTATGAGTTGCAGGTGTCTATAATAGTGTCTTCGAGGCAATTATGCTTTTTCATAACTCCAAATATCGATTTAATGAGCAACCATAATTTACATGGGAGTAAAAATGAAGTGAAAACATGGCCTACGAACTCATCAGAGAATAGGAAGAGGAAACAAATAGGTCAATACTAAGTGTTGGTTTACTGATGGTGACCTTAGAGATCCAACCTACATCTCCAGATCCTCTGTTGATGCAGCATGTTAGTTGTTAAAATGAAATTTTTCCTAATATTTATAAGACAAAATGGGAAAAAAGTTCCATAAAAATATTTTTATCTATATACACCCTTATCAGAGAAGTGATCAACACTATCAAGGATCAAACTTGACATGTCAAAATCAATAAAAACATATTTATAAAAGTAACTATGAAAATAATCCTTTATTGTGGGTTGTTTCCCATTCGAGGGATAAAGAGATGGGCATAGGTCATTTCCTTTAGAAAATAGAATATTATTCGGTGTAATAGATTATTTTTATGATTTAATAATATTTAATAATATTTTCAGTATTTGGAATTAGAAATAAACCCAATATACTATGTTGAGAATGATAACTCTTCTTTAGAATATTTATTTATATTTGTCCCGAAAGCCATTATAGGATGGATTTTTGATCAAACGATCAAATTGGAATGTTTTTATTGAATTAATAATTTTATTTGGAAGGTATTTTAAAAACAAATTGTATTTGGAAGTATTAATTTTAGAAGATATGATAAAATAGTCCCATTTATTTTTGTGGAAAAGAACACACTTGGTAACTACTTGGAAATATCCCAAAAGTATCCTATATGATAAAGTAATTACCATGAAAATATATTCCAAATGATCATATATTCTAAATACTGATATAAAATGGTTTAGAGATGATGATATAATATCATTTATACCATTTTATGGTCAGATTTTACACTTATATTTTTAGTTTAACCCCCAGTGAACACCTTTTTAGAATAACCATACTAACTAATATTTACTATTTTCATTATTCCATAGGTCAAAAAATAAGTTGAACTTATTAGATGAAAATAGTAATATTTATTCCAAATAAAGAATACAATTTATCAAATTAATCTCAAATAAGTATCATAATTTAATTCAATCCAAATCTTACAAGTGTAATGGAAATTCCGTTTTCCAAAGTGGAAATTTTCATAATTATAAAACGTTCATATATAAAAAGGGACCATATAATTGATTCCAACAAACTAAATATTATTAATAATAATATAAATGAAAAAAAATTATTTTCAAACCCATATTAATGAAAATGGAACAAATAAATACTATAATAGCAAAAGTAATTTTCAATAAAATTCATTAACTTCCATTATTCATTAAAAATCATTAATTTTAGAAATTTTTATTCAAAAAACCATAAGTTAATTTTGAAATGATGATTTAAAAATAATTTCCTTTTGAAAATAAATTTTTTTCTGAAATGTTATGAATAAATTATATTATTTTCACATATAAATTTTAAAACAATTTTGATTAAAAAAATATTAATGATTCATGTAAGACATTAATGAAAAAATTTTCTACATTTTACAATATATTTTCTTCATCTAAAATATTTATACATAATTTTAAAATAGTGTTTATACATATTCATAAAACTAATTTTAATGACTATGTTATAATGGGCATGTTTAAAAATAATATATTAACAGTATAACGTGGTTCATTTAAACTCATTATTTCATGTAGTACAAACTATTGAAAAAATTTCCCTTTTTAAATTATCGGGGATTACCAGACACATTTTAAAATAATATAATAAAACATTTTGTTGAGGAGATGATAATGTTTGTTCAATTTTTAGATATGATAAAACTTAATCAGTATTCCAATTAAAATGGAGCACATTGGTGATAATGAAAATTAAGTACAATGAGGGGAAATATTCATTTAAATGGTGGGAATTCTTCTTAATATGGTTACATTTTAAAAAATATATTATTACTCAAAAATAATTAATATTTAAGTAAAATAAATTGTCAATAAAAATATAAATAGGGTATATGGTAGAATTGAAAGAGGAAATTCTTGGAGAAACAATATAACATAAGAAATAATACTGAGTCATTAAAGACCCTTATATTTTAGGGAAGATGAAATCATAACCCATATAATGGAAGAGATTGAATGGATGTAAAGATTACAAGTTAGATAGTAATTTAAAATATTATATGTCACGGGGTAGTATTTACATTCTAAAAATTAGGATTGGTGAATAATATCAAAGAATTCCTCAGTGAAGGGTGATTGAGAATGAAGACCTTACCTTATGTCTAATATCTCATCACATTTGACTATAATTTATTTAATATTTAAATTATGATAATTATATATATACCCAAGAACCTTATAAATCTATACTTAATTTTAAATGGTGTATATATTATATGTTGTTACTTAGTTTTATCATATTTTTTCATTATATCATTTACTCAGGGATGTTTGGTTAATTTCGTTGTAATAATTTCTATTGATTGGCCATGATCAATGGTATTCTAAAATAACTTCATGGTCAATAAGATTTTTTAGATTTATGAAATATTTTATTCTTTTGTTTAAATAATTATACTACTATACTGTTTATCCGAAAAGAGATCCAAATTAATAAATTTATGTTGAAATTCGATTTAATGGGGTTAAAGTTACTGTGGCCATTTCTTGTTTATCACAGTTATAAAATACCCAATTTTATAACTATAAATTAATAACAGTTTGAAAAATATTATATTATTTAATTTAAAATCCATTTTAACCTAATATTAATGGTGGTTATGGAAAATTGAGTGGCCTTGGGCTCCATGAAAATGAAATGGCAACAACATATTTCTATATCGATGGTCATATGATTTTCATATTAGTTGGGATGCACTTTCTATTATGATTTGGGAATCATTACTAAACTTCAATTATTCTTCCAAAATCCCTCTAATATTCTTATTCTGGAATACATGCTTGGTGGATTTATGTTTTCAAAAGGTATAACTTAATCTGTGAGTCAACCAATTAATCTACATATTTGTGTTAATGTGTCTATTTCATGGAAACTAGTTGAGTGAGTTTGGATTTCCACAATAGAATAATTTTGGTGGAAATAAGCTATTGTCTATGAATCCTTGGTTTCCACTATTCATCATTTAGAAGATTATGTCACCTAGAAAAATATTGTCTTCGTGGTGTCAGGGATGTGGGAGTTGAATTGTTGTTGGGTAAGGAGGAATGTTATACCAGTGAAATTGACCAGGTGGGGTGTATTAAAGTAGATCTTGTTAATCTCACACAGAAAGAGGATCTTTAAATGAATGATATCAATACTATGGATATCATTGATCGCTTGAATCCTGACCTAGGGTATTATTATGTTAGTTAAGCTTGCCTCTAATCAAGGGGTTGCAGGGATTCTTAGTACTGAGTGAGCTGGTCATATCCTCCATCCCATGCCGAGTTAGTGAAACCAACTAAATTTATGGATAATAATGTTGAGGTTATTGATACAAATGAGAGGAGATGTTTTAATATTCCATTGTCAATACAGGGTACCCCAACCGACATATTAGTTTGAAGTGTCTAAACCAATAGGCCTACTCCAATTTAGAATAATTCTCAAAAGATTAAAAGTTATACATGGTTTAGTGAGGGGGAATATATGATCCTGATCAGTAGTTCAAGGAACAATACCTCATATGACAAGGCTTTTAGATCATAATATATCCCTCTATAATAAGTTATGATTCAATAAATAGGTGAAACTGGATCATTGAGTACCAACACCTTTAGAAATAAAATGCATTAGGTTTTAGCTGAATATGGGTAAGGGTGGAAGCTTGAGAATAGGTCATTCAAAACGATGAATTTAGAAGAACATTAACTCATAATGTATAGGACTCCTCAAAACTAAATAAGAGTTATTTCATATAATCATTTTGTGGTGTTGGGTGATTGTGGATCTACCACATTCATTAGAGAGAATGTCCAGGAGAAAAGATGTGCAAGGAGTAATTATCAATGATGCATGTCAGATGTAAATTTCATGGATATTGACTCTATATCTGAAACATGGCCCTATGTGCCCATGTAATCAAATCATTTCAAATAATTCCTTCAATCATCCTGATATAATGAAAAGAACATCAATTTGGATTCATATGAATTTATTCAACATATGTGAAGGGCGCATAGATAGAAGGTCTACCCTATATTACCTAGTCCACTTATTACAAATTCATTTATAAACATTAAAATACCTAAATATAGATTTTTGTATATTGTTCACATCCTAGAGATAAAGCATACAAGGTTTATAAAGAATTAGGAGGCTGTACCTATTGAGATTATTGGATCACAGGAAGAGGAAGCCACTGACATTATTTAGGATATTGAAAATAAGAAGGATGGTGAGTCATAAAACACCTTGGAACTCCCCGTGAATTATAATGAAGAAACTTTCGTTGTTTTCTTCCTAAAAATGGACACAAATAAGTTTTCTCATAGGATGTTTGAATGAAAATTTGAGCTGAATTGAATGAAGAACTATTTTGTGGGATTGATAAGCATAATCGAATTTTGATATGTGGTTTGGTCTATGGAAATTCAAATCTAAAGGAGAATGTGAATACATTGGAATATATGTAATTTCACATTGAGGATATCATTAATGAAAATATAGATATGGAGGCAACCTCCATGTAATAGCTATTTTTCTTGGTAACAAATTCAAACCACATTTAATAATTATCGAATTGGCTGTTTATTTGTTATGTGGTTTGTTATTTGTGTATTATATATTATTTTGGATTCACAAATTTTCATTCAATGTTATTTTTAAATATTTATATTTTATATTTGGTTATCTAAAATATTAAAAACATCCTTTACATGATCATAATATTCCATCAAACTCAAAATTTCATGGGATAACCAGTGGAGATACATAAGAAAAAGGTGAGATATAATTTATATTGAGGGAATTAATTAGGGAATAATATGAATAATGTAATACATGTTATATTATCGTTATATAAATGGTTTGTAAATGGAGTGATAATCATAAACAGGAATAATGAGGCCTGATATGACATGATAATAAAAATAAAACATGGTAATTTTGTCATCAAATTAAAACAATACATCATAAACGTAGGTCTAGGATATCTTCCAACACATCATGATGAAAAATTCACATTGATATTTTATGATAACTCCCTAATCCCATGCATGATGTCTTACTAGAAAGAAACATTACCCCATGCATTGGATCACAATATAATTCAAGGCGCTCCCATCACATTCATTTTATTCTAATTCATTAGAGTTCTACACAGATCATACATCATTGATTCATTAATAGTCGTATTTTATTGCATGATAGACTTGTACGGTATAAAACAAGTAATTCCAAAATAAAATATGTATACATGAATAATGATTAACACCCTTAATGGGAAAAATTATATTGTTATTCGCTATATATTTGTTTTCCTTGGAAAATCATGATGAAATATCAACATCATAACAACATTACTTAAAAATTCATAATGTGGTTTGATGAGAGAAAAAGGGGTCTCTCATAATTTCTATATGAAATATATATTATTAGGGAAATGGAAGAAAATATCCCAACATTAAGAACAGGAAATACAATTGAGAAGATAACGAAGAAAAATGAATAATTGAGAGCTGGAAAGGAACCCATACCATGAGAGTGCGACTCCAAATGATTGGGAGGAGCTTCTTGAATGCTTGGGAGACCCTTGATATGAATCTATGGAGTCTTTCAATGTGTAAGGATATTATAAAATAATTTGTAGTGAAGCTAAATGGTATCATGTTTGGTTTTATATAGGAGATGATTGAATAATTCTTTATCTATTGTCATATATAGGTTTTCAACTCTATATAATTAAATAACCAAATCCAATAACATTAACATGGGTTTTACCACATTTTCATAAAAAAGGTAGTGTTTTTCATTATTATATATGTCTATGGTATGAAAATAACAAAAATAAACACTCACTGAGATGGAAGCAAGTCATCCTCGCAAGGAAATGATTTTAATATCATAAAATATATTAGTGGTATCAGAGGATTTATCAAGGCATTATAAAAATAATAAATTAAATATAAGATCTCATTATTTTTAATTTAAAACATATATTGGGTCATGGATACCATTTATAGTATTTATTACATCACATTGAGGTCACTATGATATTATAATACTCATAATATATTTATATGGTATTTAATTTCTACCTGAAAATTTGATAGTCTGGAAAAATTATGAAAAATTAACCATTGGATAATTTGGATGTTTGCGCATTATGAAGAGGTGGTTGTACATGTGATTAGTTGGAATAAATCCTTCATTGTTTTTGGTAGTGGCATTACGGTTGGCAAGCAAAATAGAATCATCCGGGGGCTTGGGGTGAAAAGAGGGACTCTTCCTTTCCAGTACCTTGGTGTTCCTCTCTTCTGGGGAAAAGATAAACGACATTATCTAGAAGTTATCTATTCTGGAATTGTCAATCAACTTTCTAGCTGGAAAGGGAAGGCGATGTCCCTGGCTGGAAGAGTGTGCCTCATTAACTCAGTGATCACATCAATGTTTGTGTACTCCTTCTCATTGTATAGGTGGCCTAGGGGCCTCATCAGGGAGTTACAGTGTATGATAAGGAATTTCATATGGACTGGTTCTGCCCACGAAAGGAAATTGGTAAGAGTTGCCTGGAAAGTGTGTATCAAACCAGTTGATCTTGGAGGCCTTGGAGTCAAGGACCTAATGATATTTAATGATGGTCTCATTGGTAAATTCACATGGAGCCGGATCTCCAATGATGCTTCTAATGCTTTTTTGGCCAAAATATTTAAGGAAAGGTTGCTGAATGGGTACGAACATTATCTTAGGTCATCCGTGTGAGCTTCGCTTAGACATGCCTTCAATAAAATCATGAATGAAACAAAGTGGCTGGTGTGTGAGAACTCCAACCTCAACTGCTGGAATATCACTTGGCTTGATAGACCACTCCACGATATCATGAGCACTAACTCTGAAGTAAGTAATATGCCCATTGCTGATTTCAGAACACAATGGCAAAGATTTGACAGCCTGCTTCCCCCTCAAACTGGACTTGAAATTCAGAATTACACATTCATGGATCATGACACTCTGATATGGAAGCCGGATAGGCATGGGTGCTTCAACATCAAGGAATTTTATAGGATGGAATGTGGGAGCTCTACTCACACTCCGAGATGCATTAAAGAATTTCAGGCTCCCTGTATACAACCATCTAGATTCATCTTAATTTGGAGAATCTGGAAAAATAGACTTCCCACACATGATCAACTCAAGCGGGCTGGAATTCAGATTGCTTCAGCATGCTATCTATGTATGTGTGCAGAGGAAAATGTGCAACACTTATTTGTGGGCTGCCGATATGTGCGCCAACTTTGGTCATATGCAGGTTCTCTATTTGGTCTGGATTTGTGCTCTCATATGCAGGTTGATGAGATCCTTTTAGGGCTGTCCAGCGCTGGGCGAAGTGAGAAAATTCAGAATCTGCTGCTGGTGGCTGGTGCTGCAATTTTTGCGGCTGTTTGGCATGCACGCAATGCCATCCTGTTTAAGAACAAGCAGATTTATGCCCAGACCGGAATGCTTGCCCTGCATAGATAATTGTATGCGGCATCTATGGTGCAAACTGGAGGGATGAATAACAACTTATCTGACCTGCAGGTCCTCAGAATTCTAGGTGTTCTTGGTCGCCCCCGAAGGCCCAAAACTCTCAAATACATTCGATGGATACCTCTGATAGGCGCATGGCTCAAGGTGAATGTAGATGGGGCTGGTGCTGGCGCGCCATGGCCATCTGGATGTGGTGGAGTCCTCCACACACATCGTGGTTTTGTGAAGGGTTGCTTTTACTGTTACACTGATATAGGGGTGGCCTATGAAGCTGAGCTATGGGTTATTATACATGTGGTCAATTCTGCTGTTCAATTCAAATGTAGTTTGTTATGGATTGAATCAGATTCTCAAACTGCAGTGCATGCCTTCAAAACAAGAACACGAGATGTGCCATGGAGGATTCTACCTCACTGAATTGCGTGTCTCAACAAGGCTAATGAGCTCAATCTGATAATATCACATGCTTATAGGGAAGCCAATCAAGTTGCCGATGCTTTGGCAAAGAAAGCAATAATGGCGAAGAATATGATGTGGTCCTTCACCGCACCAGAATACTGCGCTCCACTGGTGGAGGTGGACATGCGTGGTGTAATATACTCTCACCTTTGTAATAATCCCTTGTACGCCTGACTCTCTTATCTTTTTCTTAATAAATTTTTTAGGGACGGATCTGACCGGACCCTAGACTTTTTAGTATAAATAGTAATGATTCTAAAATATTGTTCAAGTCCAATGAAATATAATAAATCCAATAAACTGCATATATTTTTTGTAACCATAATATATAATAAAACTTTTAATTTTAGTCATATAGTGTATATTATTTATTAATGTTTGGGTTGTTACCATCACCCCCCATTCAAAATTTTCTACCCCAAAATTTTTAGTTCCCACACTAAAACATATTATGGTAGTTATGTCTCATCACTTTCTCGGGTTCCCAGGTCTCTTAATCAAAATAGAATTTTCTCCACTACACTTTGACTAGGTTCATTTTCTTATTTTATGAATTTTTTCTATATGATCTTTGATCTTCACTGTCTTATCCATAAAGGAAAGGTCATTCTATAATGGAACGACCTTTTTATTCAGTATATGTTATGGTTATGATATTTACTTCCTCAAGAGGGATACATGGAATACATCATGTGCTTTGTATAAGTTGGGTGGTAGTTCTATTTGATAGTGCACCACTCCAATGTGATCAAAGATCTCAAAGGGGCTATTGTATCTAAGAATACGATTTCCCATCGTCCCATATCTCATGAATTGTTTTCCATAGAGATATTTCTTAGAATAACATGTCTCTGACAAAAAAAACTAAAGGTCTCAGTGGTGATTGACAACATAGTCATTCTATTGACTCTGTGCATCCTTGACATGCTGCTGAATGTCATTAACCTTTTCAACCATTTCCTCTACCATTTCCAGACCTAGTAGTTTTTGTTCAGAAACATCATCCTAACATGATGGTGTTTTACACCACAGCCCATAATGGGATTCATAGGGTTCCATTTGGATTCTAGAGTAGAAATAGTTATTGTATGGCAACATGACCATTTGAAGGAATTTGTCCCATCTTCCTTCGATGTCAATTGAGCATGATCTAAAAATGTTTTCTATTTTTTGGATAGTAGGCTTTGATTATAAATCATTTTGGAGGTGGTACATCACGTAGAAGAACAACCCGGTATTTAATGCATGTTGGATACTCCTCCAGAATATATAGGTTCATCTTAGTTTATGATATAATACAACCAATAGTTGTGTTCCATGCTACCTCGAAACTTCTTTAATGTATATCCATGTAATTTTATCGATTGGGAAATCATTCAAATTGAAAAGAATTTATAATTATTCATAAGATGATCCACTGAAACCCATATAGATTTATTTCTTCATGATCACTTCAAAAGACTTGTGGAAAATCCCATGTTGTTGATTTCTTATTTACATGTATGTATGGGTAATGTTTACATCATACCCTTGTTTTGTTTCAATTATTTATTCACTTGATTACATTAAACACTTATTGATGTATAATCTTAAATATAATTCTTCATATTGTACCACCAATAGTTCTCTTTTAGATCGCAGTACATATTTGTTATTCTAATATAGATAGTTAGGGTCGAACAATGTGCATCATCACATAATTCATTCTTTAACTCAAGAATTTATGGTACACATTTCTATGTTCTAAATTACACAACTCTGTATTCATTAATAGTTATATCAACATATATACCCCTTGTTAAAGTTTCTACATTCTTCTAGATTAAAAAATTATATCATTAAGAATCATTGATCTTATCTTGAAGGGTAAATTGAGAAATCATTTGTAAAATGATTTATGTTGTTCCTTCTTTCAGGATTACCATGATAATCGTTTTCAAATCTATAAAGACCATATCCCTATCAATTCTCATCAATGGTAGAATTTCTAATTCGTTTACACTTTAGAGTTTTCCACATTATTACATTTCCTAGGATGGTAGTGAATTTATATTTCATATTCCTTGATCATATTTAACCATCTTATTTGGTTCATATTCATCTCTTCCTATGTGAATATATACATATGGATTTTTTGATCCATATATATCTCACACTTATACACAAAGAGATAATTCCACCCTAATTTTCAATGGAATTTTAATTTATCAAACAACATAACATTCATTGGGTTGTTATGTTCAGGAACATTCTAATGCATTCATGTAAATGCTAACACTTTTTTATTAAGCATTAACACACATCCAAATCCCATATTCAATGCATCATTGAATTCAATGAAATGTTATCCACATGTGAGTAGTGTGGGTACAATTGAAATGATAATCATTATTTTCATATCCATGGTTATCTCTTAACATTTAAAATTACATAAATCCACGACTCCCATCCTTGTTTTCTTGATTAAGCGGTTTTAAAATCATGTTAAATTTCAATGAAATCCATGATAGAACCCTGCTAATTTTAGGGAACTATGGATATCTGTCAGATATATTGGCATTGTCCATAATACAATTGCATCAATTTTGTAAGGGTGCAAATATGACCCTTTTATTATTATGATATTCCCCAATAATTAGTCTTTATTCCTCTAGAATTCACATTTACTATACTTTTCATAAATTTTATCCTTTCATAAGGATTTTAACACAGTATATAGATGCTCATTTTCATCCCCCATTCATTTAGATTATATTAGAATATCATATATAAAGACTACAAAAAAAATTTCATGGTAATATCTATAGACTCTATTCACCAATTCCTTATATATTTCTATATTATTGGTGAGACATAATGGCATTACATTGAACTCATAGTGGCTATACATTTTATGAAAAATAGTATTGTGTATATCCTACTTCTTCAATATAACTTGGTAGTATCCCAACCACATATCCACTTTTGAGAAGTATTTTTATACACATAATTAATCAAATAATTCATCAATACATTGAATAGGATAATCCTTCATCATCATGATCTTGTGGAGTTCATGATAATAAATTAAAATTCATAGTCATAGAGCCTTCTTGTTGATGAAGGGGATAGTTACACCCCATATTAAAGCACGTGTGTGTGTAAAACCATTAGCTAGATTCTCATGTAGTTTTTTCTTTAGAAACTCAGTTTCAATAAGATTTATTCAATATAGATTATTATATAATTTAAACACACCAAGTATATGGTCGATAAAAAATTCACCCTCTCAGAAAGGAGGGGGACAATAAATACATCAGGTAACACATCAGAATATTCCCTCACCATGGGAATGTCGTCATAGATGAATCATTATTTTGTATCAATTATTGATGCTATATATGATATCTCATAGGGAAATATTATACATTATTGAGAAATTGGTGCAAAATAATGTACTACCTCCACCTTGAACATGTATAGATTCGAGGGTTGATTTTCGATACAAATATTTATTTCCTTCTCACAATAAATTTTATTAGATCTATATAGGGAAAGACAATCCATAACCAGAATTTCATCAACGTCCACCAAATTTTGAATTCAAAACAGTGTTGGAATGTTCATCAAATAATTTATTATTGGGGTGAAGTTATACACATAGAAAACAATAATTTCTCCATTTTCCTTTTGAATGATAGATCTACTCCCATTATGTTTTTTAGTATTTTAATACATATAATAATATTTCCTGATATGATGAAATACATAGAGACATAATCAAAGTGTGTGTTAAAAATTATTGAATGAAAAATTCGGGTGCATTTCATAACTTCATTATCTGGATCCTGCTTAATATTCTAATATCAATACCAAAAAATATTTGTACTTTTCCTTTGATACCAACTATAAAAAACCATCTCTTTATTAATCATTCGTTCATGATTTTTTACATTTGAGTACACATAATACAAAAAAGATGATAAAGACGTCTAGTGTATTTTGGAGTTAGGTTCATTATATAAATAGATAAAATAGAAGGTACAACTGCATTATATTGAAAATATTTTACATGATATTAACATTCAATCAATCTTAAAACAATATTGGATAACCTGGGGACATATGTTAGAAAAGGGAGAGAAATAAATCACAGTAAGGTAATTTAACATGGAATAACATTAACAAACCAATAAATGTTAGATGAAATGATTATAAATGGATTATAAAACGATTTAAAAGAATAAAAAAGAAATATAAGGCATGATAGGAGATGATAATATTAAGGTAACATGATAATTGTTGAAACAATATAAAAGAGTACATAAAAAACAAAGGTAAAAACTATCTACAAATACATCATATTGTAAAAGGTCCCATTATGGGTCATATATACTATATAATTTATTGAAAGAAGTATAATTAGAATATAGAATCAGTCAAATCAGAGGACTACTATATAATTCACAGAACATATGCCACATTCATTTAATTATCATTCTTATGTCTTCCACATAGATTATTCAACATGGATTCATTCATTAACATATTTTTTACATGATGAATGATTATTGAATAAATAAATATATGTCCTGAATAAAATAATAATAATTTCAAAATTATAAACTCCCTTGATAGGAAAAAGGGAATTTTTATGCCTAAACATTTGTTTGGAATAGAAAGTAGTGATGAAAATCCTACATCATAATGGTGTTAATTAAAATTAATAAAAACAATTTTGAAAGGGAAAGAGGTATTCCTATATTTGTTAATAAAAATTGATCATAATCTGGGAATTGAATAACATATCCCCACACTAGAAACTAAATATATAAGGCATTAGATAATGAAGAATATTAAATAAAGGAGAAAATAAAGTGTCTCGTATAATGATAGGGTCGCTACAAATGCTTGAGAGGGGATTATTAAGAGATTGGGGACTCCTTGGGAGGAGTCTAGAGAGGGGAGGGATATTTAAATATATGATTATTAGATTATTAGAGAATATAAATGGGATAATGGGTGGGTTTATATAGGAAATGGGTGTAGAATCCTTTAACATTTCTCAAATATAGGTTTTGGACTCTAAATAAAAAAATAACCAAATCCAATAACATTACCCTGTGATTCCAATGGTTTTTTCCAAATAAGAGTGGTTTTAATTATATTATAAGGAAAAGGTTATATCATAAGAAAATTAAATTTCTGATGTTGAATTGAGTCATATTCTTAAGTAAATGTTTTTAAAACCTTTAAATATATTAATAGTTTTTTAGGTATCATGAATGATTTATAAGATTAATAAAATAAATATAAAATAACATTATTTTAAAAATGAAATTGATTTGGTCATTGATAAATTTTATAATATTTATTAAAACACTTATGGGTCATTATGATAATGTAATACAAATATCATATTTAATCGACAATTAATTAACACAAAAAAATTCGCATGTCTCAGAAAATCATAAAAAATTCACCATTGGATAAATTAGACATTCTAAATATAGAAATAATATTTATTTTATGCAAATTATTTTATAAATATTTGTAAATTGAAATTTAAATAAATTACAACACTTATTGAGGAATGATGTGTATTTTTTTGACAATAATAGTTTTTAAACCATTATAATAATTATATTTGACATCAAAAAAATTTATGGTAATTTGTATTTAAGAATTATTATTATTATAATATTATAATAAAAAATTATTTATTTCAAAAATCCATTAATTCATCCAAATAATCACCTTATTTGAAATTTAATATTAATTGACGACACAATTTATGTTTTATTGTATACATTTCAAAATCATTAATAAATTAATTATATGAATAAAATATGAACATTATTCAAGGAAAAACAATATAATTATTCATATTTTTATGGAATTGATACATATCCATTTTATACAGTAGAAAAAACAATAATGGTTCGGTGCACAACAATGATTCTTTTATGCAGTTGTTCAATATACATGTGTTGGGTCATGGTTTTGATGAGAATGAATGTATATCTTAAATAGCTTCACACATGCTTATGTTTTTGGATTTTATCTTTGGTTTTTTCAAACCCAAACACTAGTGATGTGATCTCTATCCCAAAAAATGATAAATGGGCTTTATATTGATTGATTCTATTAGTTGAGGCCATCACATCCTTTGTCTCTATCATCTGGAATTGTTAAAACCTTATATATACACTAATCAAGTGATCGTTGTTCAATGTCTATATTATCAATGCCAATGATGCTTAAGGATATTTTAAATACTATATGATATAACAAAATAATTTTAGTGATTTTTTTCAATAACCTTAATACATAATAAGAATTTTAATTTAAATCATAAGGGAAATTTTATTTACAAATTTTTGGGTCATTTTATATAAAATAATTATATACAGATGGGATTCGGGAGGTGTATATGAAGAAAAGTGTTTTTGATGTCGAGTATTGATGATGACATCATTCATGGATTTTTTGTCTTTGGTAACTCCTTAAGTAATATTATCTAGGTCTTTTGGTGAGTGCATGCATTTTGAGGAATTATGTGGGTGTTTAAGAGAGATTATGGATGAGTTTTGGTTGATTCGTGTCTTTTGAATGGGTGGGGAAATGGGGAGTATATAGTTTCCTTTTGAGAGTGAGGAAAATTTATATTTTGTAAGAAATAATTATTTCACAATAATATCACTCCATTATTCAATGATAAAGGATTGAAAAAAAATAAATGTGTGTGGAAATAGATATGGTTGATAATCACACAACTATTCAATATAAAATATTTTGTCACGGGCTTTAATTTTTGAACAATGGTAATCCACATTCCAACAAATCTACACATTCCATGGTAACTACCAATTCACCTATGAAAAATAATTTTAAAAGAAAAAAATTTAATTGATATTATTTAATGATTTTAACAAGTAGATTGTAAAAATCAAAATTATTTTATAAAATATATTTTTCATGGGTTATTGAAATTAAATTTAGTATTTTCTTGTATAATGAGTTAAATCCTTTTCATATAAAAAAGTTAATTTTTAGCTTTAAATTTATGGGTTTGATAACATTACTAGTATTTATGACTATAAATAATTTAATTGGTTTATTGTAGAAATAATAAATTGTTGTCTATTAAATCAAACCAAAACCAAATTTTGAAAAATATTAAATACATTTTTATTAGTAATAAAATATTTTTTTATAATGTTAAACATAGGTTTTATACATTTTGGAAAATATATTTAATATAGTTAAAATGATTAATTAAATAATTATTTATTAAATTAAGAGGCTTTATAAAATTATATATATCTTTTATATACTGATAATGCTATAAAGGCCATTATATTGACAAAAAGTGTAAATTTTCTCTATTAATCTAAAAAACAATTATTTCATAAAAATAATATGCTTATTTTCACATGATAAAATATAAAATGGAATTTGATTTTATTATATTAAAAATATATTACTGAAAAAAAATAAATTTAAAAATATAGCTATTTAATGTATTTTAAATATTTTTTAGAAAATATAACTTGAGTTTTAAAATGAAAAATATGGGTTTGTAAATAAAACCAACATTTTCAAAATCATAATTTAATTTATTAAATTAATATTTGTTATTAAAAAAATATGAATTTTTAATTCATACTTATATACAAATAATTTCATAATAGTCATTTTATTTATAAAATTGTTATTTTTCATTATTCTACTAAAAATAAACTTTTTTAAAATAATAACAAAAATTAATACTAATATAATATTGATATTATATATCCAAAATTTGTAATTGTTATTTATAATTCAAATTCTACTATTTAGAAATACTATTCTTAATTTTAAAAATAAAATATTTTGAAATGTTGTTTTTATTGGAAAACAAATTTTGTTATATGACGTATTAATTTATTCAATAAATTTTTAATTAATCTATTATTATCATGTTAATAGTATAATCAGTATATCTTGTTATAGTTCAATCATCAAAAATGTATTTTTTTTGAAATAAAACTATAATATAGGAAAAATCAAATTCTTTAGCAATATGTGAATTTAACAAAAATGACATACACTATAAATAAGAAATTATTGTAATTTCAAGTGGTCGTTCTACTAGAATTGATCTTTTATAAATATACCTGATCCTTATCTTATACCTTATGTAGTTTCTCTCAAACAATAATATCTCAATCTTGCATTGGTATTGGTCTATAGAAACCCATATAGAATATATCTCCCTTCCAAGTATATAAAAATGAGCTTTATAAAGAGGAAATCAACATTTTGATTCCATTTATTTGGACATTCATTATTGATTTTTTGATATGATTTCCTCAATTTACTACAGCTATTTTTATACCTATGTTTTAATGGTCATCATTAATATTCAAAATATCTCATGGTTTTTTTATTTTTAGTTTTGTATAACATGTGAAACACACTATTTAATATATTATTTATTTAAGAGGGAAATTAATATAAATCTCCAGTTATTACATAACATATACTTAAATAACCCCTCAATATTTTTTTTAATACCAATAGATAAGTTAAGCAGTGATATTAATCATTATTGTTGGTTTAGATAGTATGGATCACAAAGTTATTTACATATTCTAAAAACTAACCCATAAATGATGTCATTTAATATTCACCAATTAGGGTTCATCTTGGTCTTGGTCTAGGGAAAATAATATTAAATGTATTTATATTCTATGAATAGAAAAATGAGCCTCATAATAAATGCATTACTACTTTATTTGACCTCTTATACATTTGATATTTATTTATAAATACAATTACTTCTATTTATACCCTTTAATTCAAAATCAACATTATAACGGTCACATTTAATACATATAATGTTGTGAAATACATATTTATTAATTTTTGTTAGGTTTTGTGTGTGGAAAAATATATATAAATATATTTTTATATAAATGGGAAATTCACATTAAAATCAAGGTTAGTTACATGATACTTCCTTACCTCATTCCCTATATCTAATATACTAAATTCATAGTCTACACTCTGAACAAATATGTTACATATCAATCACTTTATTATTTATTGCATATTAATTTGAAATATGTGTTTTCTATATTCCATCATACTCTAAAGTCATATGTTTAATTTCATACATATGAAAATGTGCATACCTATACTACCTATTTATAACAACTCATACATCTTATGTTACATTTCTTACACATAATTTGAATCTTCTACATTCAGAACCTAAAATTCATAGAAATATATTATATATGAACAAATATATTATATATTTCCAATAATTTCAAATATTAGTCATGAATTTAGTGGAACATTGAATATATCTACTCACAAGGCCTACTTATATATACCATAATATTGTAAAATATTATCATTGGATTCAAAAAAACTTCCTTATATTAATCAAATATCTAATCTAACCACATAGAATGGGAGAAGAGATCCAATGATCTCTTTTCTATTTAGAAATTATTCCCATTTTAACCCAACATCTAAATCAAATAAAGGTTCTCAATATACATAATTATTTATAAAATCCTCACCTTTTTACTATAATATAAATAATGTGATTATTACACATTATTTAAAAGGATAGGATAAAAGACCTACACCTTTACATGGTGGTTATACACACAAAACACCAATTATTTATTATATTCAACTACCATCTATAAAAAAGTGTATATTATGATCTACAGCTTTCAGATCCCATGAGAAGATACAATCACTCTTCAATAAAATATCAAATACAGAAACACCTTTAGGATGGCCATCCTCTATAATAATATGGATCAGCATGTCTGCAAGTGTATTAACTCAAGAACATCAACAAAACTACTAGTCTTGATAATTTTTTTGGATATTATGTGATCAGAATCCTCATCATCCTTCATGAATACTAAGGTTCATAATAGGTCACTTTATTTTATAATGGATACCCAGTTTCAACTCATTCTCTCTCAACTAGAATAGAGTATCTGGTGATCAATTTTTATCTAGCATAAAACTCTAAATTATTCAGCACCTACAGTTTCCTCTTATATTTAGAATAATTATATCATGATTATTATAAAAATAATATGGGATTTATTATTCCATAAGTAAAATATGTACACAATTTGATTATAAAAAATATGATATATTCTTTTATATTAATCTCACTTAATGGTCATTCAGATCTTTTGTCATGGATTCCTTTTAAATCCCTTAAATTCCTAGTATTTATTCAGTATTCAAATATCATGATCTCAGAATCCCAAAAACCAAAATATTTTAAATTCCATAAAAATTTATATAATTATTGAATCATGTATGTTTAACACAAAAAATATTATTCTATAATATGAATATTATCCCAACATCATTCGGTCTTTCTTGAATAATTATCCAAATATATGATCATGTTGTTTTGATCCATTAGGAAAACTATAGTAGAATTATCTTATATATATTTACATAATATAAAATATCTAAAAGATCATGTTTTTTCTCAGCAGGATCAACTGAAAATTCTATAAATATGGGAATTACCATCATATAAATCAACCATAAGTCAAACAAGTATCCTTCAAAATTGACAATGAGGATCAACGGTGTAATAAAATGGTTAGTGGATTAATTTCATTAATAGTAAACTATATGAGTATACGATTTATTGATTGATCTTATGAAGTCTATATTTTCAATGTCATATGATAATTAAAGTGAATTTATATGATACTCAAAATCATTTATAAATGAATTTAAATTCATTATTTCACCATTTCATCTGAAAATCCACCAAAAGTCATAAGAAGAATGAATTTTCCATTTTAATCAATGTATCAATGAATTACAGACATCACTAAATATGTTTGTAACATACTCATCACATGCATGGATCTTCACAATAGCACATACCCCCAAAAAATGCATTTTTATATATTAAAAAAATACAAAAAAAATACATTGCTCATAATAATCTCCCCATTTTTAATTGTTTCAAATTTGACTACACAATTTAAAAGTCATCATGCATGCTTATTTATTTTCCCCCATTATTGGAAATCAAATTAAAATGATGAATGAGTAAACATTATCTCATTACTCTCATCCTTTTAAGAAAAATTTTATCATCTTTTAATGAATAGTGTAACCCACTTATGAGGGAAAGATTTCAGCACGTGTCACTACAAAAAAAATCCACTTATACCAACCCAAATTTATTGATAGATAATATATCTGTTGGTATAAATGAGAAATTCCAGTATATATTTTATTTTATTGGAATTAAATTAATGTACCAACAATTATTTTCACCAACATATACATCTATAATTATACGTTATTTAAAACCAACATATATTTTACTAACAATTAAATTTTTTGTTTGATCATGTTAAATACGAATTTTTTTACCAACAAATACATCTATTATTATTAATAATTATTATTACACATATTTCTATAAACATATATGTCATCTTCTACTATTTATTCACTGCAAATCAATCATTTGATAATTATTTTTATTATTATCAATTAGTTGTTCTCTGAAAAAATTATGTTCATATTAATAAAAAAAATGATATATACAACGAATATATTCTAATAATCCTACAAGATATATGAACTTTTGGAAAAAATAAAAATTATATTTCAAATATATTTATTCTAAAAGAAATATTATATCAAAGAGATATCTAAAAAACTATTCATTTAAAGGTTAAATAACAAATAATAAGCCAATTCATTAAGATTTAATAAACAATATTTTAAAAAATAAAATAAATAAATAAATATAAACCCTCCCCTAACCTTACTGTCTCCAACATCATTACTCTTCCCAGATCAACTCCTGATATTCTCTTTTCTCCTTCAATGGTGTTGCGATACCCACCATTGTTGATACTGATAGTTCATCACCGTTGACTACACCCCACACCCACACCAACACCCACACCCTCTCCCACACCCACACCCACACAATTGATTATCTACCATTTCCAACACCATGTATGATTTCTTTTTTCTCCGTCAAGGAGTAGGGAGAGGCATGGACATAAACCCATTTCAAATTTTATTGATTGATGTTTAGGCCTACTATCTGGTACATACTCATTTTCTTGATGTTTTAACCACCTAAAATAATGGGTATCTAGTGTTTGAATTGAATTATAATTAGGGTTTTTAGTGAAATTCATAAGAAATGAGATTTTATACTCATTTTAAGGGCAGGGGAACTATTCTTTTTCCTGATTATATAAGAACTAAAATTCACCAGTAGAATGATAAGGTGTACCATCTTTACAGTGACGATGATATACCCAGAACACATAAATTAGTAAAGGTACGTCTTTTGGTAAATTTTTTGGTTGTGCTCTCAATTGATTTTTTCTGTGGTTGGATGGTAAAATTATCCTGGAAGTCTTATTTATCTTTTTTTATGGAATACTTTTGTATATAAAAAGTATTCAAAATAATTAATTTTTTTCTGATATTTTATACCATCTTATTTTGGTAAATCGATTATTCCTAGCCCCTGTTATATTGTATGTGAACTAATATTTATGTTCACTTATCTTGAGGAATTTTTCAACTCCTTATCTTACCAGTTTTAGCACCTATCATCATTGAGGATATGGATTTTTGTCTATCCCTTTTAGGATTGAATGGGTTGGATGTACATCGATCATGGTGTTCATACTTTTTATTCTATGTTTTATTTTTATAGAGTTTATGACTATTGTGTTTTTACAGCTACAAAGAATCTATTCCAGAAATTTTGGGTGATGTGAGAATATCATGGAAATATTAGTCTAACCTTATGCATCGACATTTAAATATTGTTTCCTTGTAACTTTGGGATTATTAAATAAATGTTGAAGGTCGTGTTGTTAGCACTGTGGGGATTTTTCTCTATAGGTTTAAACTGTATTTTGATTGATGGTTTTGATGGACAGCTAATTCTTGGTTGGTATGTATAGTTGGGACTACTCTTTATGATTGCTAGTAGTTTCAATCCGACCTTATGTTTATAGTCTCTCCTCATTATTAATTCAGTTGAGATGAAACTGAACAAGAATGGGCATTAAGAGGTGAACTGGAGATTGTTATGTGAAGTTGAGTGTACTTATGTTGGAATTAAATTGAAGACTGAACCTAGACCGACAAGGGGTCCAGATTGGACCCACATATAGGAAGTTGGATTCTTGTGAGCTCGTCTAGAGTCTTTAATGGATGATGAGTTAGAGCAGAAATTCAACCAAGCATGTGACATATGGACCCAAGTAGAGAATATAGGTACTTTTTCATTTGTTTTTAAAATAGGAATGTGTCATTGATAGATTTTTTACTTTTGGACCACTATCTGAGGATTAGTTTAGAAACTATTCTCTCTATATATTCATCATGTAAAATTTATTATCTTCATTATATTTGTAACACCCAGACCCTAGTTAGCCAGAGTCAGTGCGTTATTTTTATACATTGTCATGATTACAAGGAATGAAGTCCCGAAGGACTGATCAATTTAGCCGTCTTGGGAAATAGGTTTCACACATGAATGTTACATTACACGTAAAAACATACAAAATAACATAAATAATCCTTCAAGAATGTCATTATTCCCTTGTCTTATCCATGAATATCAATCACAATACACATCTTGGAATCCTGGGAAAAATAAAACATAGAAAGGGGGGATCTCAAATGATCAGTAAGGATAACAATACAGCAGAAACCTTAATAAATAAGCAAAAAAATTTAAGGCAATGTATAACTGAAACAAAATCCATTTAAACTTGAATTTCAGCATAATATGGAAAAAAATAAAATGAATTAATTCCATTCACTTGTTCACATGGATATTCTACTAGTTGAATAATCACATCCAATATCACTAACCACTTCCATAAGGATGGAATGCATAATGCCTAACTATCATAACCACATAGTCAAGTCCTTGTTGCAAGACTACATATAAGATTTTATGAAGGCCTTGTGCCAAGACACTAGTTTGTCTCATGAGGCCTACCGATGCATCGAGGAGCTATAGCGGGCTCCACCCATCACATTCTAAGTCCATTTCATTCCTCATATGAAAAGGATTAAAAATAACATAAACATTCTTATTAAAAATGGCATATTAAATGGAAATACTTTACCCATAAACCCTAAATGGTATAAAAATAACACATCCACAGTCAAACATATCACAAAACCTTCAATACTATATAGAATATTTGTATTATAATAAATAAACTTTAGAAAAGTTTAAAATCCATTAAAGGATTTTGACCTAGATGAAAATGATTTGTAAAATTCTTTGAGAGAAATATCCCATTTTCATGAAATCATTCAATAGTCACACAATTCAGAGAGGAAAATATTTAAATTCATTTTTTGAAACAAAGTTTCCCATACTACTTTCAAACTTTAGAAAGTAATTATCATTTTAAAACATTCACATCCATTTAAATAAATCCTTAAAACCATTTTGAAAACATGGACATTAATGAGAATGGTTTAGAAGAGTAAATCATTATAAAAATTAAAATGATGTTTTAGTAAAAATTACCTTAATGTAATCCCCTTGAAAACTATTTTACGAAACATGTACATGGATAATAAATAGGTCCTAGTGGATAATTATGTATAAACTACCTCGGATAATGAAGAAATTGTAGAATTAACCCTTATATCATTGTAATCACTCAATTCGTATGAACAATAGTCAATAACCACCAAATGAATCAATAAATATCATGAATATAAAGGGAAGCATGATAATACATTTCAACTGGAAGTAAAAAAATACACCAAATTCAATAAATAAGTGGTGAACAATGGAAATATCACGGAACTAAATGTGAGATAAGAAACCCCTTACCTTGCACTTTCCTATAGTAGAGGGTACGTTTAACCTCTTGTATGAAGACTATAGTATGTTATTATACTATACCAGAACCATATTAATATTTATTATACCATACATTATTGGTTTATGACTTTATACTACCTATTTAATAATAACTTCCATGTTATATTAATATTCTGGGTAATAATCGCTTTCTTTATCGTACGTGTTTTATCTTGTTACTTTTGATTGTATCACTTAGATCATGCTATAATTACTTCCACAATATAAAACATGATTTATATATCATATATATTTAGAATATAAATATGTATAAAAGTCGTATATATGAAATGAAAAACACTTTTTATGGAGATGGTAGTCCGTACGTACGCATAAACGCTGTTTCCGTTTTCATATAGTTTTGGACGGAAGTAAGTGAATATGATATATGTAAATACATACATACTTATATATAAATATATATATATATATCTCCAGTATCATTATTATTTCATATATTACATACTTATTAGTAATATATATTATTATAATCATCGATGAATGGTGAACTTGGAAATGAATCTCATCGCGTCGTGGAGACGGTAATCCGTACGTACGCACGAGTGAAAATATCATTATTTTGATATTAAAATAATATATAATTGGATGTTATATCATATATACAGAATCATTATCACGTTATATTTATTTTTTACATGAATTACACAACATTTTTATACCAATCCAAATAATTGTGTATTGAATAATAATTATACCACGACGTGGAGACGGTAGGCTGTACGTATGCACGTATGGTGATATGTCATTAAATGGATGGATAGAATACTGAATATTTTTGTAACATATTTATAATAACATCACATTATATAGAAGATATTGGACTTATTATTTTAGAAGAGAAATAACAAAGAGAGAAGGAGTTGAAGGAAAAATGAAATTGAAAGAGGGTGGTGAAAACATTATCTCTTCTTCGGGTTCTTCCTTTTGATTTGATCAAAAGTGCTCCTTAGGATAGCCTTATGATCCAACTAAGCAAAATAGGTTGAGTTGATGGATGATTAGAGAATATTAGGTCAGGGGTTGGCCGAACCGAAAGGTTTTTATGGTGTGATTAATTGGTTTGAATTGTTGTCCTTTTATAAGGGGGAGGAGGGGCCCTCTATGAAAACTTAAAGTATTATTTTATAATAAATTCATATTCAGTTTCTAATGGCTCCAAAGGGTATTCACCAAAGTATAAGGTGAGGATGGATTGAAATCATTTCAACCAATAGATTTTATATAGGTTTCGGTCATTATATTAACTACTTATTGATGTATAATCTGAAATATCATTCTTCATATTGTACCACCAATAGGTCTCTTGTAGATCTCAGTACATATTTGTTATTCCAATATAGATAGATAGGGTCGATCAATGTGCATCATCGCATAATTCATCCTTTAACTCAAGATTTTATGGTACACATTACTATGTTCCAAATCACACAACTCCTTATTCATTTACAGTTATATCAACATATATACCCCTTGTTATAGTTTCTACATTATTCTAGATTAAAAAAGTATATCATTAAGCATAATTGATCTTTTATTGAAGGGAAAATAGAGAAATCATTTTTAAAATTATTGATGTTGTTCCTTCTTTCAGGATTACCATGATAATCCTTTTCAAATCTATAAAGACCATATCCCTATCAATTCTCATCAATGGTAGAATTTGTAATTCGTTTACACTTTAGAGTTTTCTACATTATTTCATTTCCTAGGATGGTAGTGAATTTATATTTCATATTCCATGATCATATCTAACCATATTTTTTGATTCATATTCATCTCTTTCAGTGTGAATATATACTTATGGATTTTTTGATCCATTTATATTTCACACTTATACACAAAGAGAAAATTCCACCCTAATATTCAATGGAATTTTAATTTATCTAACACCATAACATGCATTGGGTTGTTATGTTCATGAACATTCTAATGCGTTGAAGTAAATGTTATCACTTTTTTGTTAGGCATTAACACACATCCCAATACCATATTCAATGCATCACTGAATTCCATGAAATGTTATCCACATGTGAGTAGTGTGGGTACATTTGTCATGATAATCATTATTTTCATATCCATGGTTATCTCTTACTATTTAAAATTACATGAAACCACGACTCCCATACTTGTTTTCTTGATTAGGAGGTTTTAAAATCATGTGAAATTTCAATGAAATCAATGATAGAACCCTGATAATTCTAGGGAACTATGGATATCTGTCAGATATATTGTCCTTGTCCATCATACAATTTCATCCATTTTGTAAGGGTGTATATATAACCCTTTTATTATTATGATATTCCCCAATAATTAGTCTTTATTGCTCTAGAACTCACATTTAATATAATTTTCATAAATATTATTCTTTCATAAAGATTTTAACTGTAACACCCCAAGCTTCTACGGTACGCTTCACTTTGAATAATGTGATAGCGTGTGTTGTACGCAACACCGAGTTCTAACACACCATAACCAATCAAACTAGCCGTTATGAATAGTAATACCTACTTTTTGAAATTATATATATATATATATATATATTTTAAATGGACTTCATTTTTGGATTCATAATATCGAATTTATCCTAAGGTGAAATTTTGGTACTTTTCAGATAACTTTAATATTTTGATGAATAGTGAAAATTACTAAATTTTAATTAAAAACAACTTCTTTAATCAAAATAATTAATAGTGATAAATTATGAAATTGGGAGGTTTTAAAGAATAATTAGAATATATTTTGACCATTTAATATAATGTTTGTCATTGGACATTATTTTACAACTAAACCGGACATAAAAAAGTGTCAATCTTTTGATAGTTATTATCTCTTTAAAACACGCTTTTTTGTTTTAACAACGAGAATTAATTTTAAATTAATTTCTGCAACTTCTGTGTTTTTAATTTGGAAAAATGGATTCCATATTTGGAATCAGGATGTTCAAATTGTGTAAATAGGTGACTTTTATTTTTAGACATTTTGAATAATTACTGTGGTAAATATTTTATTTTACAATGGTTAAGGGTAAATCCGGTAAATAAGGGTTAACAAATAATATTATAATAATAATAAATTACCCTAAAACGTGTCCTAGCCTTATTGGATGATACATGTTCGACCATAGGCATCTTTGGGTCGATTTTGGGACCCCATGGAGCCACTTGTAGGTGATAGGGACACTTTATTTTAATTAAGTTAAAATAAGTAAAAAAATAACATAAGTATATATCTTTTAGAAAAACAATTTTTACATTGGGTTATATATGTTGGATTTTCAACTATAAATATTAATTAGAAAGATAATACGATTTACTACATTATGATATTTTATTTTCAATTTTTAGAGATTAAAGAATTTAATTTATTTATGACACAATGATAATGCAGTAATTACCATAATAGTGAAAAATTAAAATAATTGATATGATAAATACACAAATAAATATAATTTGAGACTTTTAATGAATTAAAATAATTTTATAGGATAATATGACATATTATGATTGATTTAATTAACATTGTTAGAAGTAATAATTCTTTTATAAGTTTCACAAAAATCAACTATTGAATAGTGTCAAAATTGACATAAAAGAGTTTTTAAACAAAATATTATATTATTAATTGATATTAAATTCCTAAAAATCTAATGTTCGGCCAAGAGACATATATCATGATATTTGTATAATTAATGGACAAATTGGGGGTATCTTGGATGTATATCGTATGTTTATTAACCATATAATATAAAAATAAAAAGAAACATTGTAAAATTGAAACTAATTAACTTAGAGTTAATACTTAAAGATAAGGTTAATATAAGTACACAAACCTGTATAAATTTTATTGGTTGAGTTGTTTTCGACCTATCCCCACCTTAAACTTTTAATAATAAACTTTGGATCCATTAGAAACTGAATATGAATTTATTATAAATTAATATTTCTAGCTTTTCCAAAGGTGCCCCTCACCCCTCTTATAAAAGAGCAGTCCTCCTTCTCATTTATTCACACCTTCAAAGCCTTTTGGTTCGGCCAAACTCTGCCCAAATACTCTCCCAACTTTCCTCACTACAACCTAGAGGCCTCAGTTTTATCAGAAATCCAACCTACGGATACATTTTGATCAAATCAAAAGGAAGAACCCGAAGAAGAGGCAACGTTTTCACCACCCCTTTTCAAGTTCCTTTTTTCTTCCACTTCTTATTTCTTTGTTATTACCATTATAAAATAATAACTCCAGTATCTTATATATACTATGATGTTATTATAAATATGGTTCAACCATATTCAGTATTCTATCCACCCTTTGAATAACATGTCACCATACGTGCGTACGTACGGCTTACCGTCTCCACGTCGTGGTGTAATTGTTATTCACTATATTATTATTTGTATGGGTATAATAATGATGTGTAACTCATGTAAATAATAAATATAACATGTTAATTATTATGTATATATGATATAACATCCATTTATATATTATTTTAATATCAAAAGAATGATATTGTCGCTCGTGCGTACGTACGGACTACCGTCTCCACGAACGCGATGAGATTCATTCTCCATCGTATCCATTAAAGTATAATTATCATTTGATGATTTAAAAATGATTTTTAAGGACTTTATATCATTCTGTATATGAAAAATATACATCCTATCCATGACAAACATGGCTTATGTAACAAAACATATAAAAGAAAACGAGTAAGTTAACACCCGAAACGACGATAATTCAAAGATATTATTAACAAATCAATGTTAAAAGATAATATATGATATCATATTAATATATATGGTTCTTTTATAATTTAATAACAATTATTTCACTATTATACAGGATGTTAACCTACCCCAACCAAGGAAAATTACACGGTAAGGGTTATTTCACAATCTCTTCATTATATGAGGTTGTTTATACGTAATAATCTACTGGGATCTTTTTATCATCCACATCCATGTTTATTAAAAATGAATTTCAAAACATTTTTTACTATATACTAGAATATGGGTTAAAGTCATTTATAACCTTTTTTGACTTTTTATAAGAGGTTTATAAAAGAATATTTCTGACCGTTTCCAAACAAGGTGCTTTTTAACCTTTTCGACAGAATTACGGTAAGAATGTTTTTTAACTTATACGGCGGGTACGGTTATTTTCCGCCGTTATAAAATCGTCGAAACTTCCCTTACAAGCTTATAAGAATATTTTCAAAGAAAATGTTTTATTTTATATATATATGACTCTTAAATGATTTCAAAAATAGAAAGAGATATTTTCTAAAAAGAGTTTTGATTTCATCTATGTCAACATCCTTTGATGGATTTTATGCTTATTTGTAGTTGATTTATTAAGATACAAAACTTCTGTATTGTATTGATGGTTTTGTGATATGTTTGACTATGGATGTACTATTTTTATACCATTCATGGTTTATGGTGAATGTATTGACATTTCGTATGCTAGTTTTAATACGAATGTTTATGTTATGTTTAAACCTTTTCATATGGGAATGCATTGGACTTAATATTTGATGGGTGGAGCCCGCTATAGCTCCTCGATGCATCGGTAGGTCTCATGAGACAAACTAGTGTCTTGGCACATGGCCTTGACAAAATCTTATTTGTAGTCTTGGAACGAGGCCTTGGCAATGTGGTTATGATAGTCTGGCATTATGCATTCCATCATTATGAAAGTGGTTATTGATATTGCATGTGATTATTCGATTAGTAGAATATCCATGTGAATAAGTAAATGGAATTATTTCATTTTTCTTTTTCCATACTATGTTGAAGTTCAAGTTTAAAAGGATTTTTTTAGTTATACATTACTTTAAATGTTTATGCTTATTTTTGAAAGTTTCCGATGTATTGTTATCCTTACTGGGCATTTGAGCTCACCCCTTTTCTATGTTTTATTTTTCCCAGGATGTGAAGAAGTAAGTTATGAATGACCTGCAGGGATAGTATGTGGGGACATGAGTGTGGAATATGAATACTATGTTGTTGTAGTAGTTTTTCACTTTGTGATGTAATGGAAAAAGTTTATGAATATATCTAGTGTTTCCAAGGCTACTAAACCAATCGGTGTTTCGAGATTTGATCTTTCTTGTGATCATGCCAATGTAATGTAATAATGCACCGACTCTGGGTAACTAGGGTCGGGGCGTTACAGTTGGTATTAGAGGAATTTTAGTACAAACCTTGGAAGCTTGATTTAGATAAACTCTGATTAGAGCACGTAGACCTAAGATGAACTTTGAGGATTAGTATAGATGAACTTCCTAGAATTTTGGTATTGTAGAGATTTTGTGAGTTTTCCGAGCAATACATCCTTGTCTGGATACGAGCAGGTAGAGGCGGCTCTAGCACAGATGTACCTAGGGGTAAAAACCGAAAACACCGCTTTGAGCTAGACTCGAACAGGAACTGGTGCACGACAACGGGTCTTGCTACACTCTTGGTTACGACACTCCCGGGGGATATGCTTAGGATAACTCTCATTTTCATTACAAATCATTATGAAGGGTTTATGAGTATATACTTCCTCAAAGAAAATATTTTTATGATTATGGATTATATCCATAAATAGTTAAATTTATGTTAAGTGTTTTATAAGTATGGGATTATGTATTTTGATTCCTAAACTGATCTAGTTTATGCCATTGTTTAGAAATAGCGCCTAGTGGAAGAAATGGAAACCGTATCAATGCACGCACTCCATGTAGGGATTTCCCTCCTACTCAAGATAATTATAGTGGAGATGGTGATGCAACTGGTGCTGATCATCTAATCACTATACTGGGAAAACTCACTCAGGTTATGAATAATAACCTTACCCGTATGGAGCACCCTGATCCGCAGCGTGGAGGATCAATGTTAGATCGATTCATGAGGAAACAACTACCAATGTTCAGTGGGAGTACAAATACCTTAGTAGCTGAGCAATAGATATTTTCCCTAGAGAAAATATTTCAGGATTTGGGGAGTAGTGAAAGGGAAAAAGTTATCATGGTAGTTTATCGCCTCACTGGAGATGCTGATCAATGGTGGTCATTGACTCAAAACATTATGGAAGTTGATGAAGTTTAAAATATTGAATGGAGGGAGTTCAAAGATCTGTTTTTAGAAAAATACTTTCCTCGCGACCATCGAGCAGATATGGAAAGGAAATTTCTAAGTTTGAGACAGAAGGAGGATGAGAATGTCACAAAGTATGAGGCTAACTTTACAAGGGTAGAAAGGTATGCTGGTGATTATATACATAACCCAAGAAGTATGATTGATCCTTTATTTGATGGGTTAAAACCATTTATCCGTCGAGCATTAGTCTCACAATCCTTCTCGTCATACGAAGACATTGTCTCATGTGCTATTAAGACCGAAAACGAATTCTCTAAGTCTTATGAATTTAAAGCAAAGCAAGAGAAGAAGAGGCCTGCTAATCAATCTGGGAATGAAAATAAGGGGAAGAAAGGAAAGGTTGAATATCCATCCTGTGGTAAATGTGGGAATAAACACCCTGATACTTGCTTGAAGGGAATGGGCGTCTGTTACAAATGTGGTGAAAAAGGCCACCAAGCTCGTGATTGCAAAGGGATGAAGGAAGCTACCAATGTTCAGTGCTACAATTGCAGGGAGATGGGGCATTATGAAAATGAATGTCCTAAGCGTTAGGAGAACTTACCTCAGAAAAGGACAAGGGATCAAGGCCAGACTTATGCTATCACTACTACTGAGGTAGAAGCTCCGAAAGACATGGTGGCATGTAATTTAATGGTTTCCTCATGTTTAGAAAATGCATTATTTGATTCTGGATCATCACATTGTTTCATATCTTCCCAGTTTTCTAAGAAAATTAGATATTTACAATTTGATTTAACAAGGGAGTTTTCAGTTAAAACTCCTAAGGGAAGTACTATTGCAACAAAGTTTTGTGAATCAGTCCCCATTAGAGAACATAAATGTTCTTTATCTTCTGATCTCATCGTCATACCTATGATTGAGTTTGATATAATCCTCGGTTTGAACTGTCTTTTGGACTATGATGTGAAGATTTATTATAAGAAGAAAGAGGTTACGATTCTTGATGATAATGATAAGGAACACCTTATCCTTAGAGCAGAATCGTCACTAACTAATTCTTATTTAGATCCACCCCTAGTAGCTCAAATAAATTCAATTATTGGGGAGGAAGAGAATGAAATAACTATGGGTGAGGAAAGGACTGTTCAAATAGAGGATGTACCTATTGTGAATGAATTTGTAGACGTATTTTCAGAAGATTTACCTGGACATCCTCCAGAACGAGAAGTTGAGTTTTCCATTGATTTAATTCATGGATCAAGGCCTATATCAAAGACCCCTTATAGAATGGCCACTATATAACTAGTTGAACTAAAGAAATAACTATAGGAATTGAGTAATAAGGGATTTATTCTCCCTAGTGTTTCTCCATGTGGAGCCCCTGTTCTTTTTGTTAAAAAGAAAGACGGATCTATGAGGTTATGTATCGACTACAGGGAGATCAATGCTATAACAATAAAGAACAAGTTTCCCCTACCACACATTGATGATTTATTTGACCAACTGCCTGGAGCTCAATAATTTTCAAAGATTGACCTTCGATCTAGATACCATCGGTTTTGTGTGAGGAAGGAAGACATTCTGAAGACAGCATTTCGAACCAGGTACGGGCATTACGAGTTTACTGTAATGCCTTTTGGATTGACTAATGAACCCACTGTATTCATGGATCTGATGAATAGAGTTTTCAAGGAGTATCTCTATGAATTTGTGGTGTTATTTATTGATGATATCTTAGTATACTCTAAAAGCTACGAAGATCATGAAAATCACATGCGCATTATCTTGAAGACTCTGAGAAGACATGAATTATATGGGAAGTTTAGCAAGTGTGAATTCTGGCTTCATGAAATTTCTTTTCTTGGCCATATTGTCTATAAAGATGGAATCTCTGTTGATCATTATAAGAACATGGTGATCCAAGAATGGCCAACACCTACGAGTATAATTGAGGTACGTAGTTTTATTGGTTTCGCACGTTATTATAGACGATTCGTCCAGAATTTTGCCTGATTGGCTAACCCATTAACGAAGCTCACACGTAAAGGGGTTAGATTTGTTTGGACAAAAGAGTGTGAAGAATGTTTCGAAGAACTGAAGAGAATATTAGTCAATTCTCCTACATTGACTCTACCATCGGGGAATGATGGGTTCATTATTTATAGTGATGAATCGAAGAAAGGACTTGGTTGTGTCCGTATGCAGAATGATAGGGTTATTGCCTATCCATCACGACAGTTGAAAATTCATGAACAAAACTATCCTACTCATGATCTCGAGTTAGCAGTTGTGATCTTTGCTTTGAAGATATGGAGGCACTACCTCTATGGTGAAAAATGTGCGATTTATACTGATCACAAGAGTTTGAAGTATATTTTCTCACAAAAATAACTCAACATGAGGCAAAGTAGATGGATTGAATTACACATGGATTATGATTGTATGATACACTACCACCCGGGGAAAGCAAACAAGGTGGAAGAGGCTTTGAGCAGAAAAGACCATGGAGTTTTGAACGTGATGAGAATTGAAAGGGATCCAATTTTGATGGATCTAGTGAAGATGGACATGGGAATAACCCGGGAAGGTGAAACATCAATGATTTTTCAAATGGTTGCCAAACCATCTTTACTAGAAAGGATTAAGAGTTCTCAGACCGATGATGAATAATTTCAAAGGAAGATTAAAGCTGTGAATGATGGGAGACTGAGAGACTTTGTGTATGATGATGGAATATTGAAATTTGGGAAGATATTTTGTGTTCCTGATATACCTGATCTAAAAAGGGAATTTCTGGATGATGCTCATAGTTCCAATTTCTCTATACACCTTGGGAGCACCAAAATGTATAGGGATTTGAAGGAACATTTTTGGTGGGACAACATGAAGAGGGAGATTGTTGATTTTGTGTCAAGATGTATGGTTTGTCAACAAGTGAAAGCTGGAAGGCAACAGCCTGGAGGAGTCATGCAACCTATTCCCATACCGGAGTGGAAGTGGGACAATATTACAATGGACTTTGTCATGGGGCTACCAAAGACTCCTAGAAGGAACAATGCAATATGGGTTATTGTTGATCGTCTTACCAAGTCAGCACATTTTCTTGCTATAAGAGAAGATCTACCCCTAGAACGACTAGCAAGACTATATATTAATGAAGTTGTGAGACTTCATGGAGTACCCCTATCGATGGTTTATGATCGTTATCCCCATTTTACTTCAAGATTCTAGAAAAGTCTTCAGAAATCCCTGGATACTGAACTTCATTTGAGCACTGCTTACCACCCTCAGACAGACGGACAATTAGAACAGACTATTCAAACCTTAGAAGACATGTTGAGATCTTGGTCACTTGACTTTCAGGGTATGTGGGATCAATATTTACCTCTGGTAGAATTTTCCTATAACAATAGCTTCCATTCGAGTATTCAGATGGCACCATATGAAGCGTTATATGGGAAGAGATGTCGTACACCAACTTTTTAGGATGACGTTGGTGAAAGAAAACTTGTAGGACCAGAACTGGTGGAGGAAACAATGGAAAAGGTGAAGGTAATCCAAAATCACATCAAAGCAGCTCAAAGTAGGTAGAAGATCTATGCCGATAATCGAAGGAAGGATTTGGAAATTTAAGTCAGTGATCATGTTTTCCTGAAGGTGTCTCCATGGAAGGGAGTCATATGTTTTGGTAAGAAAGGTAAATTGAGTCCCAGGTACATTGGACCTTTCGAAATTCTAGAACAAATTGGGGTTGTAGCTTACCGATTGGAAATGCCGCCAAGTCTCTCCAAAGTTCACGATGTGTTCCATGTATCTCTGTTGAGGAAATACATGCCTGACCCAACGCATGTACTCACTTACGAGATATTAGAACTGGAACCCAATCTGTCTTATTGCGAAGAGCCCGTCAGGATTCTTGATACAAGGGAACAAGTACTGAGAAACTGGACGACGCGTCTGGTAAAAGTTTTGTGGAGAAACCATAAGATGGAAGAGGCAACGTGGGAACCCAAGGAACTTATGATGAAGAACCACCCGAGTCTTTTCATGTGATAAGTATTCTAGAAATTTCAAGGACGAAATTATTTGAATGAGGGGAGAATGTAACACCCCAAGCTTCTACGGTACGCTTCTCTTTGAATAATGTGATAGCGTGCGTTGTACGCAACACCGAGTTCTAACACACCATAACCAATCAAACTAGCCGTTATGAATAGTAATACCTACTTTTTGAAATTATATATATTTTATTTTTTTAAAATGGGCTTCATTTTTGGATTCGTAATATCAAATTTAGCCTAAGGTGAAATTTTGGTACTTTTCGGATAACTTTAATATTTTGATGAATAGTGAAAATTACTAAATTTTAATTAAAAACAACTTTTTTAATAAAAATAATTAATAGTGATAAATTATGAATTTGAGTGGTTTTAAAGTATACATAGAATATATTTTTACCATTTAATATAACGTTGGTCATTGTACATAATTTTACATTTGAACCGGACATAAACAAGTGTCAATCTTTTGATAGTTATTATCTCTTAAAAACACGCTTTTTGTTTTAACAACGAGAATTAATTTTAAATTAATTTCTGACACTTCTGTGTTTTGAATTTGTAAAAATGGATTCCATATTTGGAATCAGTATATTCAAATTGTGTAAATAGGTAACTTTTATTTTTAGACATTTTGAATAATTACTGCGGTAAATATTTTATTTACTATGGTTAAGGGTAAATCCGGTAAATAAGGGTTAAAAAATAATATTATAATAATATAAATTACCCTAAAACGTGTCCTAGACTTATTGGATGATACATGTTCGACCATAGGAATCTTTGGGTCGATTTAGGGACCCCATGGAGCCACTTGTAGGTGATAGGGAAACTTTATTTTAATTAAGTTAAAATAAGTACAAAAATGACATAAGTATATATCTTTTAGAAAAACAATTTTTACATAGGGTTATATATGTTTGATTTTCGACTATAAATATTCATTAGAAAGATAAAAAGAATTCCTACATGAATATAGTTTATTTTCAATTTTTAAAGATTAAATAATTTAATTTATTTATGACACAATGATGATGCAGTAATTACCATAATAGTGCAAAATTAAAATAAGTGATATGAAAAATACCCAAATAAATATAATTTGAGACTTTAAATGAATTAAAATAATTTTATAGGATAATATGAAATATTAGTATTGATTTAATTTACTTTTTTTGAAGTAATAATTCTTTTATAAGTTTCACCAAAATCAACTATTGAATAGTGTCAAAATTGACATAAAAGAGTTTTTAAACATAATATTATATTATTATTTGATATTAAATTCCTAAAAATCTAAGCTTCGTCCAAGAGACATATATCATGATAGTTATATAATTAATGGACCACTTGGGGGTATCTTGGATGTATATGGTATGTTTATTAACCATATAATATAAAAATACAAAGAGTCATTGTAAAAGTGAAACTAATTAACTTAGAGTTAATACTTAAAGATAAGGATAATATAAGTACCCAAACCTATCTAAATTATATTGGTTGAGTTGTTTTTGATATATACCCACCTTAAACATTGAATAATAAACTTTGGATCCATTAGAAACCGAATATGAATTTATTATAAATTAATATTTCTAGCTTTTCCAAAGGTTCCCATCACCCCTCTTATAAAAGGGCACTTCTCCTTCTCATTTTTTCACACCTTCAAATCCTTTTTGTCCGGCCAAAATCTGCCCAAATACTCTCCCAACTTCCCTCACTACAACCTATAGGCCTTAGTTTGATCAGAAAGACAACCTAAGGATCCCTTTTTGATCAAATCAAAAGGAAGAACCCGAAGAAGAGGTAATTTTTTCACCACCCTTTTTAAAGTTCCTTTCTTCTTCCACTTCTTCGTTATTTGTTATTACCATTCTAAAATAATAACTGCAGTATATTATATATATTGTGATGTTATTATAAATATGGTACAACCATATTCAGTATTCTATCCACCCTTTGAATAACATGTCACCATACGTGCGTACGTACGGCTTACCGTCTCCACGTCGTGGTGTAATTGTTATTCAGTATATTATTATTTGGATGGGTATAATAATGATGTGTAACTCATGTAAATTATAAATATAAAATGTTAATGATTCTGTATATATGATATAACATCCGTTCATATATTATTTTAATATCAAATGAATGATATTTTCGCTCATGCGTACGTACGAACTACCGTCTCCACGAACGCGATGAGATTCATTCTCCATCGTATCCATTAAAGTGTAATTATCATTTGATGATTTAAAAATGATGTTTAAGGACTTTTTATCATTATGTATATGAAAAATATAAATCCTATCCATGAAAAACATGGATTATGTAACAAAACATATAAAAGAAAATGAGTAAGTTAACACCCGAAATGACGATAATTCAAAGATATTATTAACAAATCAATGTTAAAAGATCATATATGATATCATATTAATATATATGATTGTTGTATAATTTAATAACAATTATTTCACCATTATACATTAGGTTAACCTACCCCAACCAAGGAAAAGTACAAGGTAAGGGTTATTTTGCTATCTCTTCATTATCCGATGTTGTTTATACGTAATAATCAACTGGGATATCTTTATCATCCACATCCATGTTTCTTAAAAATGAATTTCAAAACATTTTTTACTATTTACTAGAATATGGGTTAAAGTCATTTATACCCTTGTTTTAATTTTTATAAGTGGTTTATAAAATAATATTTCCGTCCTTTTCCAAACAAGTTTCTTTTTAACCTTTTCGACAGAATTAAGTTAAGAATGTTTTTTTAAGTTATACGGCGAGTACGGTTATTTTCTGCTGTTATAAAATCGTCAAAGATTCCCTTACAAGATTATAATAATATTTTCAAAGAAAATGTTTTATTTTATAAAAATATGACTCTTAAATTATTTCAAAAATAGAAATAGATATTTCTCTAAAAAGAGTTTTGATTTCATCTATGTCAACATCCTTTGATGGATTTTATGCTTATTTGTAGTTGATTTATTAAGATACAAAACTTCTATATTGTATTGAAGGTTTTGTGATATGTTTGACTGTGGATGTGCTATTTTTATACCATTCATGGTTTTTGGTGAAAGTATTGACATTTCTTATGCTAGTTTTAATACGAATGTTTATGTTATGTTTAAACCTTTTCATATGGGAATGCATTGGACTTAATATGTGACGGGTGGAGCCCGCTATAGCTCCTCGATGCATCGGTAGGTATCATGAGACAAACTAGTGTCTTGGCACAAGGCCTTGACAAAATCTTATTTTTAGTCTTGGCACGAGGCCTTGTCTATGTGGTTATGATAGTCTGGCATTATGCATTCCATCATTGTGAAAGTGGTTATTGATATTGCATGTGATTATTCGATTAGTAGAATATCAATGCGAATAAGTAAATGGAATTATTTCATTTTTCTTTTGCCATACTATGTTGAAGTTCAAGTTTAAAAGGCTTTTGTTTTAGTTATACATTTCCTTAAATGTTTATGCTTCTTTTTGAAAGTTTCTGCTATATTGTTATCCTTACTGGGCATTTGATCTCACCCCTTTTCTGTGTTTTATTTTTCCCAGGATGTGAAGAAGTAAGTTATGAATGACCTGTAGGGATAGTATGTGGGGATATGAGTGTGGAATATGGAGACTATGTTGTTGTATTAGTTTTTCACTTTGTGATGTAATGTAAAACGTTATGAATATATCTAGTGTTTCCGAGGATACTAAACCAATTGGTCTTTCGAGATTTGATCTTTCCTGTGATCATGCCAATGTAATGTAATAAAGCACCGACTCTGGGTAACTAGGGTCAGGGCATTACATTAACACATTACATAGGTGCTCATTTTCATCCCCCATTCATTTAGATTATATTAGAATTTCACATATAAATACTACCAAAAAATTTTCTTGGTAATATCTATAGACTATATTCACCAATTCCCTATATATTTCTATATTATTAGTGAGACATAATGGCATTAATTTGAACTCATAGTTCCTATACATTTTATGAAAAATAGTATTGTGTATATACTACTTCTTCAATATAACATGGTAGTATCCCAACTACATATCCACTTTTGAGAAGTATTTTTATACACATAACTAATCAAATAATTCATCAATACATGGAATAGGATAATCATTCATTATCCTGATCTTGTGGATCTCGTGATAATAAATTATAATTCACAGTCACACAGCCTTCTTGTTGATGAAGGGGATCGTTGCGCCCCATATTGAAGCACTTGGGTGTATAAAACCATTATCTAGATTCTCATGTAGTTTTATATTTAGATACTCAGTTTCAATAAGAGTTATTCAATATAGATTATTGTATAATTTAAACACACCAGGTATTTGGTCGATCAAAAATTCACCCTCTCGAAAAGGAGGGGGACAATAAATACATCAGGTAACACATCAGAATATTCCCTCACCATGGGAATGTCTTCTTAGATGATTCATTATTTTGATTATATTATTGAAGCTATATATTATATCTTATAGGGAGATATTATATATTATTGAGAAATCGGTGCTAAAGAATTTACTACCTCCTCATTGAACATGTAATGATTTGATGATCGATTTTCGATACAAATATTTATTTCCTACTCACAATAATTTATTTAAGATCTCTATAGGGGAAGAGAATCCATAACTAGAATTTCATCAATGTCCACCAAATGTTGTATGAAAAAAATTGTTGGGATATTCATCAAAATTATTTTTGATTGGGGTGAAGTTATACACATGGAATACAATAATTTCTCCATTTTCCTTTTGAATGATAGATCTACTCCCATTATGTTTTTTAGTGTTTTACTACATATACTAATATTTCGTGATATGATGAAATACATAGAGACATAATCAAAATGTGTGTTTAAAATTAATGAATGAAAAATTTAGGTAGATTTCATAACTTCATTATCCGGATCCTCCTCAGTATTCTAATATCAATACAAAAAAAATATTTGTACATTTCCTTTGATACCAACTATAAAAAACCGTCTCTTTATTAAACATTCGTTCACGATTTATTACATTTGAGTACACATAATACAAATAAGATGATAAAGATATTTAGTGTATTTTGGAGTTAGGTTTGTTATATAAATATATAAAATGGAAGGTACAACTACATTATATTGAAAATATTTTACATGATAGTAAAATTCAATCAATCTTAAAAAAACATTGGATAACTTGGGGACATACGTTAGAAAGAGGAGAGAAATAAATCAAAGTAAGGTAATTTAACATGGAATAACATAAATAAACCAATACATTTTAGATGAAATGATTACAAAATGGATTATAAAATGATTTAAAAGATTAAAAAAATAAGGCATGATATGAGATGATAATATAAAGATAACATGATAATTTCTGAAACAACGTAAAAGAGTACATAAAAAACACAGGTAACAACTATCTAAAAATACATCATATTGTAAAAGGCCCTATTACGGGTCATATATTCTATATAATTTTTTGAAATAAGTATAATTCGAATATATAATCAGTCAATTCACAGGAGTGATATATAATTCACAGAACATACACCACATTCATTTAATTCTCATGCTTATGTGTTCCACATAGATCATTCAACATGGATTCATCCATCATCATACTTTTTCCATGATGAATGATTATTGAATAAATAAATATATATCTTGAATAAAATAATAATAATTTCAAAATTATAAACACCCTTGATAGGAAAAATGGAATGTTTATGGACTACACATTTGATTGGAATAGAAAATAGTGGTGAAAATCCAACATCATAACGGTGTTAATTAAAAATTAATAAAAAATATTTTGAAAGGGAAATAGGTATTCCTATATTTGGTAATCAAAATTGATCATAATAGGGACATTTAATAACATATCCCAACACTAGAAACCAATATATATAAGGCATTTGATCGAGAAGAATATTGAATAAAGGACAAAAGAAAGTGTCTCGTATAATGAAAGGGTCACTCCAAATGCTTGAGACGGGATTATTGAGAGATTGGGGACACCTTGGGAGGAGTCTACAGAGGGGGGGGGGGGATATTCAAATATATGATTATAAGATTAATAGTGAATATAAAGGCGATCATGGGTAGGTTTATATAGGAAATGAGTGTAGAATACTTTATCATTTCTCAAATATAGGTTTTGGACTCTAAATAAAAAAATAACCAAAACTAATAATATTCCCCTGGGATTCCAATGGTTTTTTCCAAATAAGAGCGGTTTTAATTATATTATAAGGAAAAGGTCATATCATAAAAAAATAATAACATTTCTGATGTTGAAGTGTGTCATATTCTTAAATAAATGGTTTTAAAACCTTTGAATATATTAATAGTTTTGTAGGTTTCATGAATGATTTATAAAATAAATAAAATAAATATAAAATAAAATTCTTTTAAAATGGAAATTTATTTCGATGTTGATAAATTTTATAATATTTATTAAAACACTTATGGGTCACTATGATAATGTAATACAAATATCATATGTATTCGATAATTAATTTACACAAAAAAATCGCATGTCTTAGAAAATCATAAAAAATTCACCATTGGATAACATAGGCATTCTAAATATAGAAATAATATTTATCTTATGAAAATTATTTGGTAAATATGTGTACATTCAAATTTAAATAAATTACAACACTTATTGAGGAATTATTGGTTTTTTTACAATAATAGTTTTCAAACCCTGATAATAAATACATTTGACTTCAAAAAAAATTTATGGTAATTTTTATTTAAGACTTATTATTATTATAATATTATACTAAAGAATTATTTATTTCAAAAATCCAATAATTCATCCAAATAAACACCTTATTTAAAATTGAATATTAATTGACGACACAATTTATGTTTTATTATATACATATCAAAATCATTTATAAATTAATGATATGAATTAAATATGAACATTATTCAATGAAAAAACAATAAAATTATTCATATTATTATGGTATTGATACATATCCATTTTATACACTAGAAAAAACAATAATGGTTGGTGCACAACAATGATTCTTTTATGGGGTTGTTCAACATACATGTGTTGGGTCATGGTTTTGATGAGCATGAATGTATCTCATAAATAGTTTCACACATTATTATGTTTTGGGATTTCATATTCGGGGTTTTCAATGTCATTCCTAGTGAGTCCATCACATCCATTTTCTCTATCGACTGGAATTGTTAAAACCTTATATATACACGAATCATGAGATCATTGTTCAATCTCTATATTATCAATGCTAATGATTCTTAAGGATATTTTAAATACTATATGATATAACAAAACCATTTTAGTGATTTTTTTAATAACCATAATACATAATAACAAATTTAATTTAAATCACAAGGGAAATTTTATTTATAAATTTTTGGGTCATTTTATATAAAATCATTATATATAGATGGGATTCGAGAGGTGTATAAGAAGAAAAGTGTTTTCGATGTTGAGTATTGAGTATGAAATCATTCATGGATGTTCTGTCTTTGGTAACTCCTTAATTAATATTACCTAGGTCTTTTGGTGTGCGCATGCATTTTGAGGAATGATGTGGGTGTTTAGGAGAGACTATGGATGAGTTTTGGTTGATTCGTGTCTTTTGAATGGGTGGGGAAATGGGGAGTATATAGTTTCCTTTTGTGAGTGACGAAAATTTATATTTTTTATGAACTAATTATTTCACAATAATATCACTCCATTATTCAATGTGAAAGTATTGAAAATTGAAAAATAATGGTGTGTGGAAATAGATATTGTTGATAATCACACAACTATTCAATATAATATATTTTGTCACAGGCATTAATTTTTTGAACAATGGTAAACCACATTCTAACAAATTTACACATTCCATGGTGACTACCAATTCACCAATGGAAAATAATTTTAAAAGAAAAAAATGTAATTGATATTATTAAATGATTTTAACAAGTAGATTGTAAAAATTTAAATTATTTTATAAAATATATTTTTCATGGGTTATTGAAATTAAATTTAGTGTTTTCCCATATAATGAGTTAAATCCATTTCAGATAAAAAAGATAATTTTTAGCTTTATATTTACTGGTTTGATAAGATTACTAGTTTTTATGATTATAAATAATTTAATTGGTTTATTGTAGAATTAATAAATTGTTGACTATTAAATCCAACCAAAACCAAATTTAGAAAAAATTTAAATACATTTTTATTAGTAATAAAATATTTTTTATAATGTTAAACATAGGTTTTATACATTTTGGAAAATATATTTAATATGAATAAAATAATTCATTAAATAAATATTTATTAAATTAAGAGTCTTTATAAAATTATATATATCCTTTATATACTGATAATTCTATAAAGGCCACTATATTGACAAAAAGTGCAACTTGTCACTATTAATCTAAAAATCAATTATTTCATAAAAATAATATGCTTATTTTCACATGATGAAATAGAAAATGGAATTGATTTTATTATATTAAATATATATTTCTGATAAAAATTAAATTTAAAAATCTAACTGATTAATGTATTTTAAATATTTTTTAGAAAATATAACTTGAGTTTTAAAATGAAAAATATTGGTTTGTAAGTAAAACCAACATTTTCGAAAACATAATGTCAATTATTAAATAAATATTTTATATTAAAAAAATATGAATTTTTAATTCATACTTATATACATATAATGTCATAATAGTCATTTTATTTATAAAATTGTTATTTTTCATTATTATACTAAAAATAATATTTTTTAAAATAATAACAAAAATTAATATTAATATAATATTGATATTATACATCCAAAATGTGTAAGTTTTATTTATAATTCAAATTCAAAAATTTAGAAATACTATTTTTAATTTTAAAAATAAAATATTTTGAAATGTTGTTTTTATTGGAAAAAAAATTTGTTATATGAAGTATTATTTTATTCAATAAATGTTTAATTAATCTTGTATTACCATGTTAATAGTATAATCAGTATATCATTTCATTGTTCAATCATAAAAACATATATTTTATTGAAATAAAACTATAATATATGAAAATTATTATTCTTTAGCAATATGTGAATTTAACAAAATTGACATACACTATAAATAAGCTATTATTGTAATTTCAAGTGGTCATTCTACAAGAATAGATATTTTAGAAATATAAATGATCCTTATCATATACCTTATGTAGTTTATCTCAAACTGTAATTTCTCAATCTTGCATTGGTATTAGTCTATAGAAACCCATATAGAATATACCTCCCTTCCAATTATAGAAAAATGATCTTTATAATGAAGACTTCCACATTTTGATTCCATTTCATTGGACATTCATTACTGATTTTTTGATATGATTACCTCAATTTACTACAGCTAATTTTATACCTATGTTTTAATGGTCATCATTAATATTCAAAATATATCAATGTTTTTTATTTTTAGTTTTTTATAGCATGTGAAACACACTATTTAATATATTATTTATTTAAGAGGAAAATTAATTCAAATCTCAAGTCATTACATAACATATACTTAAATAACCCCTCAATATATTTGTTTAATACCTATCGATAAGTTAAGAAGTGATATTTATCATTATTATTGGTTTATATAGTATGGATCTCAATGTTATTTAAATATTCTAAAACACAATCCATAAATGATGTCATTCAATATTCACCAATTAGGGTTCATCTTGGTCTTGGTCTAGGGAAAATAATATTAAATGTATTTCTATTCTATGAATATAAAAATGAGCCTCATAATAAATTCATTACGAATTGATTTGACCTCTTATACATTTGATATTTATTTATAAATACAATTACTTCTATTTATACCCTTTAATTCAAAATAAACATTATAACAGTCACATTTAATACATATAATGTTGTGAAATACATAATTATTAATTTTTGTTAGGAGTTGTGTGTGGAAAAATATATCTAAATATATGTTTATATATAGGGGAAATTCACATTAAAGTCAAGGTTTGTTAGATGATATTTCCTTACCTCATTACATATATCTAATATATCAAATTCATAGTTTACACTGTGAACAAATATGTTACATATCAATCACATTATTATTTATTGCATATTAATTTGAAATATGAATTTTCTATATTCCATCATACACTAAATTCATATGTTTAATTTCTTACATATGAAAATGTGCATACCTATACTACCTATTCATAACAACTCATACATCTTATGTTACATTTCTTACATATAATTTGAATCTTCTACATTCACAACATAAAATTCATAGAAATATATTATATATGAACAAATATATTATATATTTCCAATAATTTCAATTATTAGTCACGAATTTAGTGGAACATTGAATGTATCACTCACAAGGCCTACTTATATATACCATAACATTATAAAATATTATCATTGGATTCAAAAAAACTTCCTTATATTAATCCAATATTTGATCGGACCACATAGAAGGGGAGAAGAGATCCAATGAACTCCTCTCTATTTAGAAATTATTCCCTTTTAACCCAACATCTAAATCATATAAAGGTTCTAAATATAAGTAATTAGTTCTAAAATACTCACTGTTTTTACTATAATATAAAGAATGTGATTATTACACAGTATTTAAAAGGATAGGCTAAATGACCAACACCTTTCCATGTTGGTTATACCCACAAAACACCGATTATTTATTATATACAACAACCATCTACAAATGAGTGTATATTATGATCTACATATTCCAGATCCCATGAGAAGATTCAATCACTCTTCAATAAAATATAAAATAAAGAGACACATTTGTGATGGTCCTCTTCTATAATAATATGGATCAGCATGTCTGCAAGTGTACTAACTCAAGAACATCAACAAAACTACTGGTCTTGATAATTTTTTTTGGATATTATGTGATCTGAATCCTCATCAGTCTTCATGAATACAATGGTTCAAAATAGGTCACTTTATTTTATAATGGATGCCCAGTTTCAACTCATTCTCTCTCAACTAGAATAGAGTATCTGGAGATCAATTTTTATCTAGGATAAAACTCTAAATTAATCATCACCTACAATTTCATCTTATATTCAGAATAATAATATCATGATTATTATACAAATAATGTGGGATTTATTATTCCATAAGTAAAATATGTACACACTTTGATTATTAACAATATGATATATTATTTTATATTAATCCCATTTAATGGTAATTCAAATATTTAGTCATGTCTTCCTTTTAAATCCCTTAAATTCCTAGGATTTATTCTTTTATTCAGTATTCAAATATCACGATATCAGAATTCCAAAAAAGCAAATTATAATAAATTTCATAAAAATTTATATAATAATTGATTCAGTTATGTTTACCACATAAAATATTATTCTATAATATGAAAATTATCCCAACTTCATTTGGTCATTCTTGAATAATTATCCAAATATATAATAATGTTGTTTTGATCCATTAGGAAAACTATAATAGAATTATCTTATCTATATTTACATAATATTCAATATCTAAAAGATCATATTTTTTCTCAGTGGGATCAATTAAAAATTCTATAAATATGGGAATTACCGTCACATAAATCAACCATAAGTCAAACAAGTATCCTTCAAAATTGAGAGTGAGGATCAAGGGTGTAATAAAATGGTTAGTGGATTAATTGCATTGATAGTAAACTATCTGAGTTTATGATTTGTGTATTGACCTTATGAAGTCTATATTTTCAAAGTCATATGATAATTCTAGGGAAGTTATATGATACTCAAAATCATTTATAAATGAATTTAAATTCATTATGTCTACCAAGTTATCTAAAATCAACAAAAACTCATAAGAACCATGAATATTCCATTTTAAGGAATCTATCAATGAATTATAAATGTCACTCAATATGTTTGTAACATACTCATCACATGCATGGATCTTCACAATAGCACATACCCCCAAAAAATGCATATTGATATACTAAAAAAAATACAACAAAATACATTTCTCATAATAATCTCCCCATTTTTAATTGTTTCCAATTTGACTACACATTATAAAAGTAATCATGCATGCTTATTTATTTTTCCCCATAATTGGAAATCAAATTAAAAGGAAGATTGATTACACCTTATCACATCACTCATATCATTTCAAGAAAAAATATATCATATTTTAATGAATAGTGTAACCCACTAATGAGGGAAAGATGTCAGCATGTGTCACTACAAAAAAAAGACACTTATACCAACACAGATTTAGTGATAGATAATATATCTGTTGGTATAAATGAGAAATTCCAGTAGTTATTATGTTTCATTGGTATTAAATTAATGTACCAATAATTATTTTCACCAAAAAATACATCTATCATTATTAGTTATTTAAAACCAACATAAATTTTACTAACAATTAAATTTGTTGTTTTATCATATTAACAAAAAAATCTTTTTACCAACAAATACATCTATTATTATTATTAATTATTATTAAAAATATTTCTCTGAACATATAAGTCATCTTCTACTATTTATTAACTACAATTAAATCATTTAATATTTTTTATTATTATCAATTAGTAGTTTACTGAAAAAATTAAGTTTATATTAACAAAACAAATGATATATACAATGAATATATTCTAAAATTCCTACAAGATATTCTAATTTTTGAAAAACAAATAAAATTATATTTCAAATATATTTTATTCGAAAAGAAATATTATATCAAACAGATATATAAAAAACTATTCATTAGTAGGTTAAACAACTAATAATAAACCTATTCATTTAGATTTAATAAGCAATAATTAAAGAAATAAAATATTATAAAAATATAAACCCTCCCCCAACCTTAATGTCTCCAACATCATTCCTCTTCCAAGATCAACTACTTGTCTTCTCTTTTCTCCTTCCATGGTGTTGTGATACCCACAAATCTTGATACTGATAGTTCCTTAATGTTGACTATACCCCACACCCACACCAACACCCACACCATCTCCAACACCCACACCCACACATTGATTATCTACCATTTCCAACACCTTTTTTGATATATTTGTTCTTCGAAAAGGAGTATGGAGAGGCATGGACATAAACCCATTTCTCATTTTATTGATAGATGTTTAGGCATACTATCTGGTACATACTCATTTTCTTGATGTTTTAACCACCTAAAAGCATGGGTATCTAGTGTTTGAATCAAATTTTCATTAGTGTTTTTAGTGAAATACATATGAAATGAGATTTTATACTCGTTTTAAGGGTGGGGGAACTATTCTTTTTCCTGATTATATAAGAACTAAAATTCATCCATAGAATGATAAGGTGTACCATCTTTACAGTGATGATGATATACCCAGAACACTTAAAGTAGTAAAGGTACGTCTTTCGGTAAATTATTTGGTTGTGCTCTGAATTTATTTTTTCTGTGGTTGGTTGGAAAAATTATCCTAGAACTCTTATTTACCTGGTTCATTATGGAATAATTTATTATATAAAAATTATTCAAAATATTTACTTTCTTTCTGATATTTCATACCATCTTCTTTTCGTAAATCCATTATTCCTTTCCCCTGTTATATTTTTTGTAAACTAATATTTATGTTCACTTGTCTTGATGAATTATTTAACACCTTATCTTACCAGTTTTAGCACCTATCACCATTGGGGATATGTGTTTTTTTCTATTCCTTTTAGGATTGAATGGGTTGGATGTGCATCGATCATGGAGTTCATATTTTTTATTCTATGTTTGATTTTTATAGAGTTTATGACTATTGTATTATTGCAGCTACAAATAATCTATTCAAGAAATTTTGGGCGATGTAAGAATATCATGGAAATATTAGTCCAACCTTATAAATGGACATTTAAATATTGTTTCCTTGTAACTTGGGGATTATTAAGTAAATGTTCTAGGTCATGTTGTTAGCACTATGAAGATTTTTCTCTATAGGATCAAACTATATTTTGATTGATGGTTTTGATGGACAGCTAAGGCTTGGTTGGTCGGTATAGTTGGGACTACTCTATATGATTGCTAGTAGTTTCAATCCGATCTTATGTTTATAGTATCTCATAATTATTAATTCAAATGACATGAAACAGAACAAGGATGGGGATTAATAGGTGAATTGGATATTGTTATGTGGAGTTGAGTGTACTTATGTTGGAATTTAATTGAAGACTGAACCTAGACCAACAAGGTGTCCAGATTGGACCCACATATAGGAAGATGGAGTCTGGTGAGCTCTTAAAGAGTCCTTAAAGGTTGATGAGTTAGGGTATAAATTCAACCAAACATCTGACATGTGATCCCAAGTAGAGAATATAGGTACTTTTCCATTTTTTTAAATAGGAATGTGTCATTGATAGATTTTTTACTTTCGGCCCACTATCTAAGGATTTGTTTAGGAACTATTCTATCTCATTATTCATCATCTACAATTTACTATCTTCATTATATTTGTAACACCCAGACCCCAGTTAACCAGAGTCGGTGCATTATTTTTATACATTAGCATGATTACAAGGAATTAAGTCTCGAAGGACCGATCAGTTTATCTGTCTTGGAAAATAGATTGCATACATGAATGTTACATTACACTTCATAACAAACAAAACAACATAAATAATCATTCAAGAATGTCATTATTGTTTTGCCTTAACCCTGAATATCAATCACAATACACATCTTGGAATCCTGGGAAAAATAAAACATAGAAATGGGTGATCTCAAATGATCAGTAAGGATAACAATACAGCAGAAAACTTCGTAAATAAGCATAAACATTTAAGGAAATGTATAACTAAAAAGAGCCTATTAAAATTAAATTTCTGCATACTATGGAAAAAAATGAATTAATTCCATTTACTTGTTCACATGGATATTCTACTAGTTTAATAATCACATCCAATATCACTAACCACTTCCATAATGATGGAATGCATAATGCCAGACTATCATAACCACATAGTCAAGGCCTTATTGCAAGAATACAAATAAGATTTTGTGAAGGACTTGTTCCAAGACACTATTTTGTCTAATGATACCTACTGATGCATCGAGGAGCTATAACATGCTCCACCAATCACTTACTAAGTCCATTGCATTCCTCATATGAAATGTTTTAAAAATAACATAAACATTCGTATTAAAACTGGCCTACGAAATGTCAATACTTTACCCAAAAACCATGAATGGTATTAAAATAACACATCCAAAGTCAAACATATCACAAAAAATTCAATACTATATAGAATATTTTTATCATAATAAATCAACTTCAGACAAGTTTAAAATCCATTAAAGGATTTTGACATAGATGAAAATGATTTGTAAAACACTTTGAGGGAAATATACCATTTTCATGAAATCATTTAAAAGTCACACAATTAAGTGAGGAAAACATTTAAATACATTTTTTGAAACAAAGTGTCCCATACTACTTTGAAAGTTTTGAATTTAACTAACATTTTAAAACATTCACATCCATTTGAATAAAACCTTAAAACCATTTTGAAATCATGGACATTAATGAGAATGGTTGAGAAGAGTAAATCATTATAACATTTGAAATGATTTTTTAGTAAAGTTTACCTTAATGTAATCCCCTTGAAAACTATTTTACGAAACTTGTACGTGGATAATAAATATGTCTTAGTATATAATAATGTATAAACTACCTCGGATAATGAAGAGATTTTAGAATTAACCCTTACCTTGTTGTAATCACTCGAGTCATATGAAAAATAGTCAATAACCACCAATTGAATAAAATAATATCATGAATATAAAAGGAATCATGATAATATACTTCAAATGGAAGTAAAAAATACATCAAGTTCAATAAATAAGTGGTGAATAATGGAAATCTCACAGAATTAAAAGTGAGATAAGAAACCCCTTACCTTGCACTTTCCTATAGTAGAGGCTACGTTTAACCTCCTATATGAAGACTATAGTATGTTATTAAATTATAAAAGAACCATATTAATATTTATGATATCAGACATTATTCATTTATGACTTTATACTACCCATTTAATAATAATTTCCATGTTATATTAATATTTTGGGTAATAATCGCTTTTGTTATCGTACGTGTTTTAACTTGTTACTCTTGATCGTATCACTTTGATCATACATTAATTACATCCAAAATATAAAACATTATTTATATATCATATATATTTAGAATATAAATATGTATAATATACATATATATGAAATGAAAAACACCGTTTATGGAGATGGTAGTCCGTACGTACACAGAAACGTTGTTTTTGTTTTCCTATAGTGTTGAACGGATGTAAGTGAATAAGATGTATGTTAAAACCTAAATACTTATATATATATATATATATATCACTAGTAGAATTATTATTTCATATATTACATACTTATTATTAATATATATTTTTATAATCATCGATGCATGGTGAACTAGGAAATGAATCTCATCCTGTCGTGGAGACGGTAATCCGTACGTACGCACGAGCGAAAATATCATTCTTTTGATATTAAAATAATATATAATTGGATTGTATATCATATATACAGAATAATTATCATGATATATTTATTATTTACATGAATTACACAACATTTTTATACCCATCCAAATAATTGTGTATTGAATAACAATTACACCACGACGTGGAGACGATATGTAGTACGTACGCACGTATGGTGACATGTCCTTCAATGGATGGATAGAATACAGAATATGGTTGTACCATATATATAATAACATAAAAGTATATTGGGGATATTGAATTTATTATTTTACAAGAGAAATAACAATGAAAGAAGAAGATGAAGAAGAAATGAACTTGAAAGAGGGTGGTGAAAACATTATCTCTTCTTCGGGTTCTTTCTTTTGATTTGATCAAAAGTGCCCCTTAGGATAGATTTATGATCAAACTAAGGCCTATAGGATGAGTTTATGGATGTTTATATAATATTAGGTTAGGGGTTGTATGAACCAAAAGGTTTTGATGGTGTGAATAATCGGTTAGAATTGTTGTCCTTTTATAAGGGGGATGAGGGGCTCTTTAGGAAAACATAAAGTATTATTTTAAAATAAATTCATATTCAGTTTCTAATGGCTCCGAATGGGATTCATAAAAGTATAAGGTGAGTATGGATTGAAATACATTCAAACAATATATTTTCTATCGGTTTCGGTCATTATATTAACCTTGTCTTTTATTTTTCTATCTTAGTTAATTAGATCTACATTTACCATGTCACTTTGTATTTTTATATTATATTGTTAATAAACTTACTATGTACATCCAAGAAACCCCCAAGTGCTCAATTAATGATACACATATCATGATATAAGTGCTTTGGACGAAAATTTTATTTTTAGGAATAGAATATCAATTAATAATATAATACTTGCTTTAAAAACTCATTTATGTCAATTATGAAAATATTTAATAATTTATTTTGGATAAAGTCTTAACAACTTTATTAATTCTAAATAAATTCATTTAATCAATCCTAACATGTAATATTAACAAATAAAATTCGTGGATGGCATAAAAACGTTCATATTTTATTTATCTTATCTTTTATAATACCAATTATTTGATTCTTTCATTAATAAGGAAAATACTGCATCATTATTGTGTCATAAATAAATTTAATTATTAAATTTCTAATAATTATTAATAAAATACCATTATTTATTAAATATTTTTATATTTCTAATTAATATTTATAGTAGAAAATATAACATATATAACCCTATGTAAAAATTGTTTTTCTAATAGATATATGCTTATGTCATTTTTTTATTTACTTTAACTTAATTAATAAAAACTGTCCTGATCACCTACTAGTTGCTCCATGGGGTCCCAAAATCAACCCAAAGATGCCCATGGTCGGAAGTGTATCACACAATAAGGTTGGAACACGTTTTAGGGTAATTTATTATTATTATTATAATATTATGTTTTACCCTTATTTACCAGATTTACCCTTTAACCATGGTAAATAAAATATTTTCCAAAATAATTATTCAAAATGTCTAAAAATAAAAGATACTTATTTACAAAACTTTGACGTCCTGATTCCAAATATGGAATCCATTTTCTATATTCAAAACACCGAAGTGGCAGAAATTAATTTAAAATTAATTCCCGCTGTCAAAACAAAAAGTGTGTTTTTACGAAATAATAACTATCAAAAGATTGACATTTGTTTATGTCCGGTTTAAATGTGAAATTATGTCCAATGGCCAAAATTTTATTAAATGGAAAAAATATATTCTAAATATATACTTTAAAACCACAAAAATTTATAATTTATCACTATTAATTATTTCTATTAAAAAAAGTTGTTTTTAATTAAAATTTTCTAATTTTCACTATTCATCAAAAATTGAAAGTCATCAGAAAAATACAAAAAATTAACCCTAGTCTAATTTTGATATTCAGAATCCAAAAAGGAAGTCCATTTTTAAATATAAAATTTATAAAATTTCAAAAATTGGGTATTACTATTCAAAACGGCTATTTTGATTGGTCACGGTGTGTTAGAATCTAGAAGTTGCGTTCAATGCAAGCTATTACATTATTCAAAGGGATACATACGATTGATTCTTGGGGTGTTACAATATTCTTATTGAATGTGCTCGGAATTATAGTAATCTTATCTATATAAGCCTTTTTCTTTAAATATAATTTCTTATAGTTAATTTCCCTTTTACATTTTCAAACTAGAACCAAAAAGCCTTTGTCCCAAATGAAAGATTGCTGAAATAGGATTCCAATGCATATAATATTTATTATGTTTTCCTATTTTTCTATTATCATATCAATATAATACATTTGTATTGATATTTTTCATTTTACATTTTTTAATATTATATTAGTAATTGTTATGTGTCAAATGAAATTAACACTTCCTTATCTAGAACCATATAGCCTTTTACATTTTATAAACTATAAATTCTGGATAGTTTTTCACTCCTCAGTGTAGTCACTGTGGTATACCTATATTTACACAATTTTCAATCAGGTGGTGTGCATTTTCACTAACCATAACAACTCAAATTTAAATGTTTAAAATACAATTTCATTGGTTTATTCTTATGTGTCTCATTATTATTATACATAAATAATATATTAGTATTTCAAAAATGATCGATGAGTGGTCATGGAATGCTTTTTTGAGTCAAAAGTCCTAGAAGTGAAGGCATTACATGATTTCTGCATTTGGACCTGCTGTGATATTTGACAATGCAATACATACTAATCTATCTATGAGGTTAGGGATTACATTGTTTATATCAATATGGTTTATGAGTGTTAGCCTCTATTTTCACATGGATTTGGACACCAATGGAAGAATAATAAAATTGGATGCAGTATATTCTAGGACATGTATAATTAAATGATAATGATGTGCATAGAAATGAATATTATGTACACATAGATCACATTTTACTTTAGTTGATCATGAGTCAGTTTTATAATCTATAATCTATAATTTATTTTTTTATAATCTGTTATCTGTTTTATAATCTATAATTAGGAATATATGTTTTACATATTAAATAATATATAATTTGAAATCTATGTTTCATAATAAAAAATGTACTATCTTAGTAATTATGTCTTTCCAAATTCAAACTTTTAAGGGTAACAAAACATTTCCACCATGTATTAAAAAAACTGTTTCAAGGACTCCATATTTTAGTGAAATATATTAATATACAATTCAATGAGATTCATTTACCTTTTCCAACACTATTTTTGAATGGACCATTCTATTCAACCTGGGTAGCCTCATTTGAACCATCAATGGAGTCTAACCTCTCCATTTGGAAAAGTCCATAAACATTAGCTGCAGTTTCTTTTCAGGATTTCTCTAATCCCTATAATGGTTGGACTCAAAAATTCAATGATTCCTCGGTTGAAAATTCATCATTGCTTGCTTCTCAATCAACCCCATCAGCAGACATCGAAGAGCGACTTGAAGGTTTCCTTTCATATTCACATGAAGGGACCAAGCCTTGGAGGCCAGGTTTATCGGTTTCCTCTATAATAAATATTTGTGTTTCTATGTTCTAGATACTATTATCCATCCCCACACACATGATTATTAAACCCTCCACTCCAGTGTTGGGTGAAACAAAGGATTTCTTCACCGCTGTAATATCATCTTCCAATACTAATAAATTTTATGAAACAATGTGGCATAGTCTCTAGAATTACTCTTCAATATTTACTATTTTCTTCAGATTATCCAGACACTTCTTGCTCGAAGTTTCCTTTTTTCTCATATTCATTTCATCAAATACCATACCCAGCTAATGCCTCAAAGAGATCAGATCATTATCATATGCCTAAATGATTTCCTTCAGAATTTTTACATCTGACTCTACCTATGATTTTTCATGAATGATATTTAATGGAATGTTAGAATGCTCTTATATTGATCATAAGAGGATAACCTTTTTATCAACTAAATTGATGATGTATTGACCAAGTTCTATGATTTTATCTTCTAGACCATACGCGTTCTTTTAAAATTACTTATGTTTTATATTTTCCTTCTTTATTATTACATGTCTCATGTTCTCTTTTATACTACCATCTAGATGAGAGGCTTTGAGTTCAGCAGGGAGTCCGGTGATCGATTCAAGTCAGTGATTCAGGGAATGGTTCAGGACTTCATCTTTTTCATAGTAAGAAAGTGCTTCTTCAGAAACATCGACATCCTTTTGAATCAAACTATCCTTTTTCATCATCTTTGAATGATATTCAAATAGATCTTCTATATAATCCTTCAAATGGTTGTCCAACATTTCAACTTTTATAATTTCGATTTTGACTTGATTTTTTAACCCAGTAAAATATGCAAATCCATCTGTTGATAATTGCAATACGCTATTTTTTTTTTGATTTCCTAATATTTCAACGATGGTATGAAGCCAGTTGAACACTACAAAAACAAAAAAAAACACCAAATTCTCAATTATTTTCCTATCAGATGATTATTTCTTCCATATCCATCCCTTTCGGCCCATTCCAACTCATACAGTATGAAAAAGATTCCCTCCTTGGATCATTGAAAACCGATTGTCATGTTTGAAACATAAAACTTTGGAGATACAAAATCAGATCAACTTGTTCTTTTTTACTATACTTTGTCTAGAACTTTTTTCGAAGTTTGATTGTAGCATGTTATCCTGTTAGTGTTTCTTCACATTAAAATTAATTTTATATAAATTGATTTCATTAAATTATATTTGACTAATCAACATTGTTGTTGATAGTTGATGAACATTATAGTAAATAATTTAAATATAAAATCTTGAAAAGATGTAGTTATCCATAACTGTGTTAAAATTTATATATTTAATCATTTGAAATAAATTCGAGTATGACTAAATGAAAATTTAATTTTTTGGTAGTCAGATATAAGAGATTATTTATTATAATAGATTGATATGTGAAATATACATGGAAATGACCCTTTTCTTGTAAATCATGTTAATAATTACTATTTGGTATGTTATATGTTTTAAAAAATGTGTAAAAAAACTATTTTTTTCATATTTTAGTTGAATAATCAATTTTATCATTTGATGTGCTATTTTATACATTGAAACTATTTTTATTTTATACACATATTTTTCTTTCTACTAGTGTGATATTGCTGATGAACTACCTACATTCTCCAAAGCAAGAAAGGGTACATGCTTACATGAGTGGGGTTGATAAGATGCTTTCAGCCACCACATGCATTTGAATGTAGGGATGACTAGCTTCATGCTGCCAATGAGAGCCAACTATAGGTAGGGTTAATTGCATGTGTGGACTAAAATATCAGTGTGAACCATTAAAATGACAAATGGTTCATGTGATTAGAAGTTTCAGGTTACATTTGTTGTCCATTGATGCTTCATTAACTGGTCATGATTTCAGCATGGGGCTTTTTGTTTTTTTGAAGGATTCTTCATATTTCTAGGTGTAACTACAAACAAGAAGAATGATGCTGTGATTTCTTCTTGATATAACCTGTTTGGATAATGAATACAAGTCCTTTTGGAGTGTTTTTTGATAAGTTGCAGGATATTTCTTTTTTACATTCTAAATTATGAGATCCCACAAGTTTTTTGATGAAACGATGAAAGGAGGATCCATGAACGTGGTATCCATGGAATCATGAAAAGTCAAGTCCAATAATCTTTCTAAGCCTATCCACATAGAAATTAAATACTCAACAAAAGTATCTTCGGCAGGAGGCTACTACTATGAGTAAGGAATCCAAAAATTCCTCCACTTTCTCTCTATAAATTATATACTGTAAGGACCGTAAATCCACTCCAATTTTGAAGGATTGTTTGTGGCACATAAATTGTTTTATTTTTTTCATCTTTTATTAACATCATTATGGATTATTTATTTGAGCTAAAGGCTATGGAATAACGTCTAATTATGGTTTCTCACTCATGCTAGAGCAGGATCGTTCATTCTATGCATGTATAGGTTGTTGTTGCTACTATGCTGAGGGATATGGTATAACTGGAGCTGGCTCATTGGTCTTGGGAATGGATGGGTCATCTGTGCTGGAGAGGGCTCATTGGTACTGGGGCAAGGATGGGTAGCTTTTACTTGGGAGGTGGGGGTGATAGATCTTGTGTTTCCTTATTTCATTTTTTATTAAATTTCATTAGTAATATATTTAAATTTTTTCTATGTTTAAACAATCATTTCAATATTCTATGATTCAATAATTAGAAAATATGAATTATATATGATAAACTAGTAAATATATTACGAAATTTTATTAGAAATAGAATTTATAATTTTTATTCAGATGTAATTTTTAAATAGATATTATATGTTGGAAATATTATTACTAATAGAATCATTTTTCATTAAAATCTATTTCTAAAAACTTTAACCAATATATATATTATCTATGGGTATTATTATAATTGTAAGATAACTAGAATATCTATCAAAAAAAAATTAGCAACAGAGTTTTACCAAAACATTTAGTTACCGGGACATGTGTCTATAAAATTCTTTTCCAACAAAAAATGCACTTTTACTATTAGATATGTTCTTGTTAGAAAAAGATAAATATTTTGTAGGGAATTATTCAATAGAAAAAGATCCTTTATTATGTCCACTAATGTCAACATGGTCTATCATGGTGTAAAAAAATAAGACGGATATAGCCAAGGATGTCAATACTATCCATAAAAGGCAACAATGTTACATCTATCCCATGTTCTCATTCTTGATATGCTTATACATATTCAATAAAAATAAATCAAAACCTTGTACTTCAAATTTCATAGGGAAATTAAAATTTACCCATATGTTTAACATCAAATAAATTAGAATATCTTACTAGGTCCATATTTTTCATTGCTTCCGCTCAATAGATTCAATCACTTCAATATTTTATGGAAGATGAAACACTATAAAAACAACATTATTTTTTTATTCAATAGTAAAATTGCAACACCTCCCGTTCATTTCCATACATGTCTATATAGATAAAAAATAGTTTAGTTTGAGTGACATTCTCTATTCCCTAGAATAATCACTCATGTTGAGAGTTTCCTACAACCCTATACTTAATAGTACATCCCTTATCATAACTTTTCATCTTGTAAATACCTTAAAACTATTTTGTGATTACCTCTTTCATGTGAGATATCTCCTTATAAAATGTAGCATTATCAACATCAAATTTTAAGGAATACTCATTTAATATTAAATTAATCGTTATATTCATGGATTTTTCTTAGGGTAGAATCATTTTCATTCAATTCATTATATGATTCAAAATTTTGCACACCTATCACCCCAATTCTTTTGAGTTATCAAGTAACCACATTTTAAAGTTTCCATAATAATTTTAAGATCACCTTTTGTGAATATATTTTCATGAATGAAATCTTCTTCGCATGAAAATAATTTTTACCATTATCTTTATCATACAACAATTCATTCTCCACTAAATATTACACATCTAACTAGTGTGTGTAGTATTTAAATCATTATTTCAAAAACCAATCAGCTAATTTGGGCTTCTACCACATATTCTAGAAATACATACTTTTACCTTGATCTTATTCATTAGATTTATAACTTTCATTTATTTTCATTGCAAAAGAAATATATTTTGAAAATCTATCCATGTACTCATCATCTTAGAGTCCTTCTTTTCCACATATGTCACACATTTCTTCTAAATATTTAAATTAAATTTAGATGGATAGATTTGGTTTATTATGAAAATATCATGATTCTTATTTAAATATGTAATTTAATTCTAAATAAAACTCCCAAATTATTCTTAATAAATAAGTAAATTCATTGTGTATATACCATCCATATTATCTGAAAAAAAAAATTTAATTAGATATTTCCTTTTGAAAATAAATATATCCATAATTATTGTCATATTGATCTACTATGAAATCATCCTCCTTATTCCATTTGTGAAGTGTTTTTCTCTTCTCCTCCTCTTCATATGATGGTAATGAGGGTCTCTAATTGCCTTTCCTTGTTCAAATACTTATCAAAATCATTTTTATAACATGTACTATAATAAATTCAATAATAATAGTGATCTGGAATGGGTTTATATTATAATATCCTTTTGGAACCCATATCCTCACTAAATTGGGAAGATTCATATTTTACCTCATAAAAATAGATGATTTATTCTCTAGTATTTTTTATCTTTTTTTAAACTAAAAGTATTTTGGTTTTTGTCACTCTATGTTCTTTTTCTCTTATAGATATCTTTTAATCAAGGACACTAGTAATATTTTTTATCCATGTTATATATGACTACAATTTTGGATATCATTAAAATATGTTTCTGTCGTTTTTATTACCTCTAATTTTTCTTCATCGTCATTGATTTTATCCATTATAATCTTTCTGTAGTCTTTATTGAGTTGTTTAGTCTACTCATAACAATATTCCAACTTTCCCTTCAGTTCTCAAACAATTTATGCCCTTTCCACTCCATCACCATAACATCGTAATAAATAAAATACTTTATAACCATGATAAAAAAATTGAATTCATTTTCATTGTTTCTATAATAGTCATATTTCTCTTTATTACTCATAATGATAATTCACTTGATGCTGAAATGATTATTCATATTCAAAAAAAAATTCTAATTTTTTGTTTTTTCATCTACTTTGAATGATTTATATTTAAAAAAAACATAAATGGAAAATAGTTTTCAATACAACCAATATATTAACAATGATAAAATCCACATTACTTATTAACTTTTCCCTTAAATATACCTTAATTTAATCTCTTTGGTGGATGATCAACAATTTTTAAAAAGAATTCATCATCCTCGATATCTATATTATTGGATATTACAATATCTTATCTTTTATCAATTTTTTCTCAAGAATTAAATGTTCTTAAAATATTTTTCATTTTTTATAAAGGTTGGTTCCTTATCATTTCATAACTAAATAGAATATTTTGAAGTATTTCCAATAATATATTATCCTTTTGTTCAAAAGATAAGAAATTATAATCAAATCTCTTTAAAAATACTATCATGAACTATTTAATTTTGATAGAACCCTATAGATTTTCATAAAATACATAAATTTTATAAATTACTAAATTCAAACATATAAAATAGAAATCTATTTTATTATAATTATATATTTTAATATCCTAGTATTTACTCCTCCAAGTATGTATCTTGGATTCTATCACCATGATACTTCCTTAATCACTACTTCTCTATTTTTCCCATATTACTTTTATAATTTAATATCTCTTTATTGTTTGGGTTGAACATTAAAGACATGGACATAAACATATAATTTTTTTCCTTTAAATCAAACACTATATATCACTTATCATCATGATTCATATAAATAAAATCAACAATGGGTTGAGAAAGAATTGTAGAAACATCTCAAACATCTGCACTAATCGATTAGTGGTAGGGTAGCATTTGTTTCATAAAACCATGATTGTTTATTCCATTAAATGTGGTAAATTCCTTTTTATTCATAGAATTTAAATTCCATATTTTTTTGTGACTTTTCACTTTTATATTTATAGGGAACCTTCTTTGACACCACTTTTTATTCAATGATTAGATTGGAACACTCATAATGTGATGAGATTATTCATTAATAATGATTCTTTTTATGAGTTATTGTATTTTAAAACAACCACTTAAACATGATATTCTTTTTGATCCAATTAATTATTTCCCTCATCTAAACATTCATTTTTAATAACAGAAATAATTGTAGTAGCACACAGTATAGAAAACGTCTAGCTGAAAAGAGTACTCCATTCAATATTAATTGTTACTCCCAACAGGTATTGTCCACCATCATCATCAATCACCTTCAACAATGAGTCCACTCTATCCATGGTTTTCTGGATTCAATTGGAAGATATAATAAATCATTAGATAAAATATCAAACAAAAATGGAATTTGGATTGGTCATCCTCCATGAGTTGATAGAGTAGAAGGTGTACATATATACTCCATAAATAACATTAGTAGTACTAATTGTCTTGATACTAACTCTATTAATTTATTGATCAAGATATTCCACATTATTCATTAATATTCATGGACATATGAGATTACCTTTTTCATCAACAGATCTGGGGTTTTGACTCGTTCTCTCTCCTTAGTAATAATGTATCATGCTATCAATAATTCTCTATTCTTGAACTATACCATATTAATCACCTTTTAAAAAATTTTCAATTCAAACTAATAATATCTTTATTATTATTATTATCATAATATCATTGTTATTATCCCATAACTCTAATTATGAAACACCATGATTATCAACGGAAATAGTTATAACCTTTTGTGAATCTCATTCAACACCCATTAAATTCCCAAGTAAATAATTCATTTTAAATCTCCTAAATAACATAGAAGTTGTATTTTATATGATATTCAAATAACAAGATCTTATAATCCACGAAATCTAATTATTTTTATCTACATTAAAATTTCTACATGCATGGTATCATGAATCTTTACCATATAAAATATTTAAATATAGAATAGTTTTTTAATAAATGTTATTTGATATCACTTAAATAATGATCCCCAAGTATTATTATGATTTTTTAAATTAATTCGGAACCCATGTGTAACATCATATAATTTATTTCATCAGAATATCTAAAATTGGAAAACTCATATTTCTGTGTAGAAAACATAATTGAAAATTATTTTTGTACATGACTGTTTGTGATCTTGATTGACTAAGATATAAAAATAACGGTTTAAAATCGACTATTAGTATCATCCACATGAATCTATAGTAATTTGATTGATTTTAACAGTTAAAGGTTGATGAATGACCTATCTCAAGGATGTCATAAACTTATTTTTAAACATCAATTAATAAATGTCATAGTGGACTCAAATTTTCTATTAAGTGGTTATTATTTTTTATGCATTTCTATATTTTGTTGGGATTATAATATGAAATCAACATATCAATTGTATTAGTTTTATTTCAATTATTATGGATTTATCCTAATCTCAGATACCCCCTCCTAGTAAATCAATACTTGGTTTATCACCTCCATTCTCTTTGCAATGAATTGATACCTCATCTAATTACCCAACACCAATTACATTAACATAATCAGTGGTATGATATAATAATTTAAATCTCTAATAATATATCTCCTTGTAATTAGAAAAACACATTATCTCTTTGTAAATCACATTACTTACTATTAGAGTCATAAAAAATATCTCGGTGGTCTATGTGTGAAAACTTGAGAGAATTTATGATTAAATTGATTACATAGGATAAATTAATATTTCATAATATTAAATATAGTTAAATAAATTTTAAGATAATTATCGATGAAAATTAATATTTACTTTTTTAATTCATTGATAAGGGATAGGGGAATCTCATCAAATTGACCACTAACGGTGTAGTCTTCCATCACATTATTTATTATAATAAATTAAATAAGAACGCAGTAAAATAAATTTCATCAGGAATCATGATCAAGTAATATAAGAAAATAGACTCCCACTCATTAAATAGTTCACCCACTTATAGATCAAAAAACTATGTTCTTTAATTCACATTAAACTCTTACCATGTGAATCTCATGAAATTTAGAAAATTTGGAATATTTCTCAATTTTATTGATTTGGTCTAGTGAATTATCCTTCCTTCGATAATGGAAATGTTTTCAAATAGAGGATCATGAGGGATTTAGTATTAATTATCTTAATAACCCTTCCAAAATCATAAATTCATCACATGATTAAGATCTGTACGCTAAGATAATAGTTGTAGATTTTTTTTTGTTTCTATTAAAAAATGAAGTGGAAACTATAATATGATTTATGTGATGAAATAAGGAATAGGATTCACATGATTGGTGGTTTGTACTCTCTTTTCCTGTGCTGAAGTGATGGTCTGAATAAAGGAAGGCCATGCATGGTACTGGAATGTTTTTCATGGGATTCTTAATTTGTCCAGTTGTGTGTTAAGCTTCATTAGAGTAGTTTTATCATTAATAAATAAAGTTGGGATTAACAAGGTAAAACAAATTTGTTGTTGGTTGGTTTCACTATACACGGGTCATAAATTTGGTATAGCATCATCTATATTGGATAATCCTTCATTTACTATACTTATACATAATAGGATATTTTTTCTTTTAGACATCCATTTTTATTAATAATCATTAATTAATTTAAAATAATGGTTATTGGTTTATCAGTGATTTAAATGTTTTTCTAATATTCCAATGCAAGCATAATCAAAAACGATAGTTGTAATGTTCAAGCATTGTGGGGACACAATGAGTCCATCCATCGATACTATAATGCATATTAAAAAATAGTAAAAAAGGTCTTTAGAATATCAGAATTTATTAATATTATATTTATAGAAAATAAAAATATAAAATATGTTGGATTGAGGAAAATAATTCCATTGTGTGCGATAATCGACATAAATTTTAACATTTCCAGTTCTAAATATTCCTTAGGTTCATAAGTTCATTATGGAAATTCATATAAAATTATGTATGCACTAAATTTTTATCATTATAGTAAGAGGATTAATTATTATTGGGTCTATTTATTCTTGATAGCATATAGGGAGAAAAATAAAATATAGGCCTTCAACATGTAAATAACATGATGTGTCATTTGGAATCATCAATAAATAGGATTTTTTCAACAACTGTAGTTAAAATTTTTGGACATGTTGTCTTATTTAGTTAGACATTAGTCAAATAGTAGAAATGGTAAGCATTGGGATAGATCCTTGAGTATCATTTACCATAAATGGACATCTTGTAATATTTATCATTTTCAATCATCATAATTGATCATAAGCTTAACCTAACTCAGATTCCAATGGGAGTTATTCTATTCTAATTTTTATTGGTTGAATTTCCTATAATATGTTGATATCCATTAATATATCATGGTTAATAATATTCTTCAAATGAGTCATTAAATTTTTCATTATTACATGAGTATGTGGTGGTTCATGGTCCATCAATATTAGATCTCACAATCAATCTATATTAGATCATCATTTGTGTACTGGTTGGACAAGATAGATCACATGGTGTGGTAAGTCGTGTTTATCAACATCAATTCCAAGACATGTTTACTGACTGTGAGCTAATAATATGTTCTATTAAAGAGATGGATTCGTGTTGAAGCTTGATGTAGATATTATAACATAAGAAATTTTTATAGTCAATTAAGATACAAACAAGATCGAAAGTGGATATGCATTGTGGTATGTTGAGATATATTAGATATTTGATTGTAACTATTTTGGTTAAAGGATTATTGTGGCTTAATGATATTAGTTCCCTGACCATAGATAAGAAATTAAACATCATGGAGTAAAATGAGTATTTAGTATGGATTCACTTTTTTGTTCACTTGAGAATTATACATGTGGTCAAATGAGGTACCTTCCGGAAGTCAGTTGGATTTATATGTCTTGTAATTTTAGTGTCACACCCTAGAATCAAGTCATCAGTGCCATGTGATTGTGAGAAAAAAGAAATAAAGTGTGCCTACCTATATGCTAGAGATTTTGACTAACATATAGGGAATAAGGTGTGTTTGTAGGGAGATTGTGATTATTGTCTTCAGTAGGATTCTCTTAATTGTTAGGAGTAGCATCTAAACCTCAAATCCATTTACCGGTTCCATGACACGGTGGGCCAAAATAAAAATAGTGTGCCTCCATGTATAACAGATGCTTCCGACTAACAATAAGGTATAAGGTCTGTCTGCGGGGAGACTAGTCCCTCCAAGATCAAAGGGAGCTCATTGATAAAAAATATAAAAAATAGTAGAAGAATACTTTAAAAATATTGGACCCTTAACTTAATCTAGATGATGCATTAATAAAAAATAGTTATCCACAGAATAATAATAATAAATCATGAAATAAAATTAAACAAATGTTATAATCATAATAATAAATAATTGGGAAAAAATTATAATGATCCTGATGTTATGTAGCTATACAAAATTAATGTAGTAGGATATTGGGGAACACGAATATACCACATTCTGTAAAAAATACCTAAAAATAAAAAAAAATCTAAAAATATCATTATGACCATATGTTCGGTCATCGGCTCCCATACCCCTTATTCAGAATAATAATCAAGCATCAAAATCTTGTCTCAACTATTTATCTATACCCCCAATCATGATGTGTTCTCGAATAAAAATGGTCACCGAAGAAGGGTGTGAGATATTAGTAGTAGGTCACCACCATATTTATCTAGACTGATCTATTTCATTATATATAAAATGAAAACTATTCGAAACATTTAATATATTCATGCTAATAAGAAAATAATATACACCCTTATGGGTTCCACTTGGGACACCCTTCGAATCCCTACCAATATTGGCATATGTTAGATGGCTCTGTGGAAAGGTAAACTATTCATTATCCAATCAGAGTAAGTGATACATCATGTAATGTAACATAATATATAAACCAACTACAAGAATTTGATTTGTCATTGAGACCATGCCCTAGGTGTTTTAATTCCACATTCGTAACAATTAATTTAAAGAGATATTTCATATTAATATGTGTCAACCTGATCTAATCGAAGGGGGCCCCATGGAAATTCTGTGTATCACTCTAGTGTTTCAATATGTGTAAAATGTATTCTGATTCAATCCATGGTGACCCATTAATGAAATCGTAAGTGTTATTATAGTCATAGTGTGAATACATCAAGAACTAAACTCTATGTCTATCCCATGTATCAAACATTGGGGCCCGAGTCTCTCTCATTGAATGGTAAAACTATTCTGCCACCAAGACCATACATGGGGTCTCTCATAGAGAACTAGTGTCACTCTTCTATAATTCTGAATAGAAAATGCATGACAAGACCATACCGGGAATATGTAGTGTCTCCCATGAAGTATTTACAAACTCATTTATGAAAACTAACCATAAGTCATGATGAGACCCTTCTAAGAGTCCTTAATTCAGAACCCCTTTTTCTGCAATTGACAAAAGGAGAGGGTATGATTTGGTATGTAAAGACAAACCATTTATAAGGAAATCATTCATAACATAATCAGCATGTTTTCCATGAGGATAAATTAAGCAATCATGATAGGGTGTCAGGCATGATGAAGAAGGACCTAACCAATTATCTTAATTCAATATATTACGTTAACGGATTGGTTATAAGGAAACACCACACAAGGTGTTGTTAGAAAATATAAGAAAAGGTCAAATATTCCCTCAATGGTAGAACACACCGATTTGGGTGAAATATGACAAGATGATCAATACAAGCGGTTATTTCACTACATTCTAGGGTCTCACTAAGTAGTATAATGAAATCCATTTAATTTATTTGAAAATTTTGAAGCATCTATGAAAAGGTATGTAAGACACAATAAAGGATAAAAATATGATATGTAATGAAACATGGTGAATAATGATAGACAACATACCATAGGTATTTAAAGCCCCCTCTTCCTCTTTTAGAAATTAAATCAATTTATACTGAGAGATATTAGAAAAATGGTCCAATTACCTAAAAATAAAGAAAATGAGCTAACACTTAATAATTACTTCATAAGTGAATATAATATTGAAATGGATGAAAGGGGATTACATAGATTACCTCAAGATTTCTAACTCACTAGATAACGAAGGATTTGTAATTTGGAAGGAGGAGAAATGGTGATCCATAGACGAGGAAAGGGAGAAACCATTGAGGGGGATACGATCTCGTCATCTAAAAAAGAGTAGGGGGTATGGTTTTTTATGGTTCTAAATTCATTTAGGGAAAATTATAAATTCAACCATCCATATAGGGGAGTACGGTTTGGCCACAAGGTTGGCCAAACTGTGCGCCAACCATGTTCCATACCACCACATAATGAGGACCCCACACTAGCTAGGATGAAAATTTGGATAACCCCGTGATGCCAATGTGAGAATCCTATACATCATCTCGGAGAAACGTTATAAGAGAATACATTTCTGCTAGCTCTATTTCATAGAAACCATGAAAATACATCCATTCCATTTTCTCACATGACACATTTAGAGAAACTATGCAGGAAACACTACATGGTTTCTTCTGACTATAAATCCCAGTCCGATTTCTCACACTTTGAGAAACCGGGTTTTGAACGATACTTGAAGATCCTAGTGACCTCCAGGACTCCAATAAGAATCATTACAATGGTAAATCTAAGGAATTAAATCCGAAAAAAAAAATTGTACCATTCATAAATGCTGAGAAGTTACGACCTCCACTCCTTAGGATATCTCATCCCCCATGTTTCCTTTCAATGGTAGTAAACCATCATCTTAAAAGATATCTTGCCACTGCGCACATTCAACAACTTATTGCTCCCTAGTCTAATCAAAAACACATCCATTCATTCATAAAACATGTATCATCTACTCAGACTACCCATCTGTCTAAGGGTGATAGTTTATACTTAAGAGATCATCTAAACTAAGTGATTTCTGTATCACTTTCTAGAACAATGATGTAAACTCATCACCTTGGTTAGACATTATAGAATGGGGAGGACCATGATGGTACACTCTCTCTAGATATAAATCCATCCCATATCATCTATTGAGAAGGTCTCCCAAATTGGTAGTAAGTGGGAGAACTTGGTCAACCTATCAACGATCTACCATACTACATCACTCCTTGAGGGGATATTGAACATGATTTCACAATATCCATGGTGATTTCATTCCATTTACACTCATTAATGGATATAGGCTTTAAAATTATAGAGGGTCATTAGTTCTCAGCATTAACCTTCTGATAGGAGGATCAATGACTGATAAAACATTTAATCTACCCCTTCATACCTTACCATCAAAACGGAGGATATACAACATGGTACATGTTGGTGAGACCTATGTGAACTTCCCAAACATCGGATGAAGGTTCCCCCTATAACAGACCAAAACTTTATCAATGAAAATTCCTCTCGATCTAATTAAATGTTTTATTATGATAAATGGTAATATATCTTATACACTTATTTGGTTGTATGATTTTGGATTTTAAAATAACGTTACGAATTGTGGCCATTGAAAATATAGATGTTGAACTATGATTATAAGATTAGTATAAATATTTTTCTTTAATAAATCTAATTTACTCAGACAAAGAATGTGATGAACTCATCCCGTCGAATTTATCCACACAATGCCCATTTGTCAGAGCTCGTAAAGGAGGTGGTGTCAATGGGATTCACTCTTGACCAATCCCATGACGAGCTTTAATATGTTAAGCTCGAACAAAACCACCTATGGGAGAAGTGTAATTTGATAAAGATTACCACTCGATTGATGTTATCCGATCCACCCCAAGTTTCTGTCACAATCGCACCGCATACCCTTCGGTCTTATGCAAGTGCTATATTGGGTTGTGTAACAAGACCCTAGTATAATGATTATGTACATTTTTTTGTATGGAGAATATACATTCTTTTTATTAATGTTAAATTGTAAAAATTTATTAATGAAAAATAACATTTTTAGTAAATTAAGAAATATATTGTGATGAATTAATAGATATTTGAATTAAATAATTATCTAATAAAATATTATTAAAAAATAATTTTTATATAATATAAATGACCATATAATTTTTTTGAATATGATTATTATTTTTGTTAAAATTTGAATGATATTTTAATATTTTAATTAAATATTATGAATAAATTATATTTTACCTAATATAAATTACCATATAATTATTATAAATATGATTATGATTTTTATTAAGGTTTGAAAGCTATTTTTGTCAATACCCTTGAATTATCGATAAATGTTAGTTTCTATTCTAAAAGTTAAATTTCCAATATAAAAAATTATTTAGATAAAATGAATATTAGTTTTGGAATCAGGATGTTGAAATTATCCAATAGTGAATTTTTAATAATTTTTTGAGGAATTTTTTTTTTGGGTAAAAATTAAATACCAATAAAATATATAATGTGTTTAATACATCGTAATGGACCAATGGTGATGTAATAAAAAATTATAAATTATATGTTTCGCTAATATATGTTTTATACATAAATTAATATGATTTTAGATTTATTTTATATATTTTATAAAGCCATTGTGGACCATCCAAGACTTGTAAAACATTTTACCTTTTTAAAATGTTTTCATTTAGTGTTTGACTCACCTCCACATTCGTAAGAAAAATATTATAAGAAGATCAGCCATTTCATGTATAAAATATTTTTTTCCATTCTAATTTGGAAAAAACCAAGTGTAAAAACCATGGGCTGGTTTGTGGTTTTGATTAGTTTAATATGTGGTTTCCCAAACATAAATAATAAAGAATTCCCCCTGCTTCCCTTTATAAACAGCCCCATGGTACCACTTCTTTTTCACTCAATTCCTTTCTAGTTCGTCCAACCTCTGTTATCCACTCACTATATTATTCTCAAGGCACCCAAAGCTCCCATGAATCCTCTCTCAAGACCCCACACCCCCATGCCTTTTAGATCACACATCCATGTAAGGGATTCTTTCCTTTAAAATTTTATCCATGATTCTTAATATTGTTAGTGTAACACCCTAGTCTTCCATGACACATTTCACTTTTAATAATATAATGGCATTCATTGTATGTAACATCGAGATTATAACACACAACGACCTACCAAACTAGTTGTCATGAAAATCAATACACACTTTTTGAAATTTTATAAATTTTATCTTTCAAAATAGACTTCATTTTTTGATTCGGAATATTGAATTTATCTTAGGGTGATTTTTTGGTATTTTATAGAAAACATAAAAGTTATTATGAATAGTGAAAAACACATAGTTTTTGTTTAAAACCATTATTATATTTAAATATTTATTTATTTAATTTAAATTTATTTTAGGTCAAAAAAGATACATAATACCTATATATGTTCAATTTAATTCATTGGAGTCATTTTATAATGTTCTTAGATCTATATAATTTTTTGGAACTTTTTACCATATTTTACCCCCCTCTTAGAAGAATTTCAAATTTTTTATAAAACCAGATTTTATCGATTCTGTGAGTTGACTTTCAGTAATCTGAAAAACTCGGTTGATGTCAGTAATTAAAATGTGGTTCAATAATATGAAAATATTATTTGGGGAATATCAACTTTTTACTTTTATTTATCACGGTTAAAAGTAAATAGGGTAATTATGGGTAAAAATGATATTATTATTACCCTAACACATGTCCGAATTATATTGGATGAGTACAATTTGACCAAAAACAACCTTAGGGAAAAAATATGAACCTCATTGGTCCACTAGGATTAGATTAGGACATTTATTATTATTTTATTTTAAAAAGAGTTAATAGAGTTAAATTCAATGTTTAAAAACTAAACCACATTTAATATATGGTCATATAAAATATAAAATCGACTATAAATATTAATTATAATGATAAAGAGATTTACTGCATAATGGTATTTTATTTATTATTTTTAGACATTAAATAATTAAATTCATTTATTACACAATGATGATGAAGTAATTATCATATTAATGAATGATTTTAATAATTGATATTATAAATATCCAAATAAATCTAATTTGAATATTATAATGAATTATAATAATTTTATTGGTTAATATTACATTTTATTACTGATTAGATGTATTTATTTTGAATTAATAATGTTTTTCTGACTTTAAAAAATCAATTATTAAATAATGTCAAATTTGACATAAATGATTTTTTTTAAACAAATACAAAATTATTGGATGATATAATAATACTAATAATATAAGGATCACCCAAAAGTCATATATAGTGATATTTGTGTCATTAGTGAACCACTTGGGGTTCTCTTTGATGTTTATAGTATGATTATTAACCATTTAATATAAAAATACAAAGAGACATGGTAAATGTCAAAATATTTAACTAAGAGTTAAATAAAAAATATAAGGTTTATATGGTGACCCAAACCGGTATAAAACCAATTCGTTGAGATTTTGTTGTCCCATACCCACCATATCCTTTAAATAATTCAATTTTGAGCTATTTGAAAATGGAAATGATTTTATTATAAAATAATATTTCAATCATTTCCTAAGGTGCCCCCACCCCTCCTATAAAAGGCACTTCCCCGTCTCACAAATTCACACCTTCAAATCCATTTGGATTTTCCAAAAAATGTCAAAATATCCACTAACATATCCTCCATTTATCATAGATGCCTTTCTTTAGTCATAAATTAAACCTAAGGCTCCCTTTTGATCAAATCAAAAGGAAGAACCCAAATAAAAGATAAATATTTCGTCACCTCTTCATGTTCTTCTCTTCTTCCACATCCTCTTTATTTATTGTTTCCATTATAAAATGATAACCCTGTTATCTTATATATACTTTGATATCATTATAAAAATTATACTACCATATCCCTTATTTTATCCATCATATGAATGACGTGTCTCTATGCGTGCGTACATACGACTAAGTGTCTCCACGTCATGGTGTAGTTTGTTCTTCAAACAAATCATCATTTGGATATCTATAATAATGCATATAAATGATGAAAAAAAATATATAACATGATAAGAATTATTTATATATTATATAACATCCAATTATGTACTATTTTAATATAAAAAAAATGATATTCTCGCTCGTGCATATGTACGGCTTACCGTCTCCACCAACGTGATCTGATTCAGTCCCCTTTGTATCCATTCAAGACTAATATTCATTTGATGATTATAATTAATGTTTAAAGACTGGATATAATTATATATATGAATAAGATACATCCCATCCATAACAAATAGGACTCACATAAAAAATAATATAATGGAGAACGAATCAGTCACCACACAAAACAATGATAATACTAAAATATTATTAACCAATAAATATAATAAGATCATATATGATATCATATTTATATATATGGTTATTTTATAATTTTATTACAATGATTTAACTATTATAAAATAGATTAATTTACCATTGACCAAGAAAAAGTACAAGTTAAGGGTTAATTTCACAATCTGTTCATTATCTGAGGTTGTTTGTACATAATTATCTACAGGGATCTCTTTATCACCCACATCCAGGTTTATTAAAATGTATTTAAAAATTTTTGTACTATTTACAAGATAATGGGTAAATGGAATTTATACCCTTATTTGACCTTATATATTTTTAAAAGAATCATTCCGTCGTTTTCCAAAAAAGGTACTTTATGGCCTTTTTGGACAAAATTAATATATGATTGTTTTTTTAACTTATACAGTGGGTGCAACTATTTTACGCCATTATAACATCACCGAATATTCCCTTACAAGCTTATAAGAATATTTTCAAAAAGAAAGTTTTCTTTATAATTATGTGACTCTTAACAGATTTCATAATATAAAGAGATATTTTTCTAAAAATAGTTTTGATATCATCTATGTCAGCATCCTTCGATGCATTTTAAGCTTATTTGAAGTTGATTTATTATGATACAAAAATTCCATATTGTATTGAAGGTTTTGTGATATGTTTGACTATGGATGTGTTATTTTTACACAATTTATGGTTTATGGATAATGTATTGACATTTTGTATACTTGTTTTAATATGAATGTTTATGTTATGATTAAACCTTTTAATGTGAGGAATTCAATGGAAATAGTAAGTGACGGGTGGAGCCTATTATAGCTCCTTGATGAATCTATAGGTTTAATGAGACAAACTAGTGTCTTGGAACAAGTCCTTGAGAAAATATTATTTGTAGTCTTGGAACAAGGCCATGACTATGTGGTTATGATGTCTAACATTATGCATTCCATCAATATGATAATGTCTATTGATATTGTATGTGATTATTCGACTAGTAGGATAACCATGTGAATATGTAAATGGAATTATTCAATTTTATATTTTCCATATTACGGTGAATTTCATGTTTAAAAGGATTTTGTTTTAGTCTTATACATTTCCTTAAATGTTTATCCTTATTTATGAATGTTTCTGCTGTATTTCTATCTTTACTGAGCATATAACCTCACCCATTTCTATGTTTTGTTTTTTCCAGGATGTGAAGAAGTATTTTATAACTGACCTGTAGGGATAGTCTGAGGGGATTTCAGTGTGGTCTATGGAAACTATGTTTTTGATGTTTTTCATTTTATAATGTAATGTAAAACATATTAATGTATCTAATATTTTCAGGGCTATTAAATGGATCAGTCCTTTTGCACATGATTTTCTTGTATCATGCCAATGTTATGTAATAGTGCACTGAATCTGGGTAACTCAGGTCTGGGCAATACAGTTGGTATCAGAATAGGTTTAGTACAAAACGTGGTATCTAGATTTAGAAAAACATTGATTGGAGAACATTATCCTAAGATATAATTTCTGGATTAGTATAGGAGAATATCATAGAATTTTGGTATTGTAGAGATTTTGTGAGTTCTACTAGCTATACATACTTGTCTGGATTCAAGTAGGTAGAGGTGGCTCTGGCATAAATGTACCTAGGGCTTAAACCTGAAAACACCACTTTGAGCTAGACTCGAACGGTAACTACTGCACGACAATGGGCCTTGCTACACTCTTGGTTATGAAACTCCCATGGGAGATTCTTAAGATAATTCTTATTTTCATTACAAACCATATGAAGGGTTTATGGGTATATATATCCTCATGGATTTTTTTTAATATTATGTATTATATCCATAAACTGTTCAATTTATGCTAATGGTTTTACATGTTTGGAATTATGTATTATGATTCAAAAAATAATGTTGTGTATTCCATTGTTTATAAATGGAACCTAGTGAAAGGAATGGAAATAATATCAATACCATCTATCCATTGTAGGGATTTCCCTCCAACTCAAGATAATTGTGTTGGACCTGGTGAAGCAACTGGTGTTGATCAGCTTATCACCATACTCGGACAACTCAATCAGGTTATGAATAATAATCATACCTATATGGGGAACCCTGATCCACAATGTCGAGAATCAATATTAGATAGATTCCTGAGGAAACAACCAACAAAATTCAATGGGTTTACCATTTAATTTGTTTCTAAGCAATGCATAAATTCTGTAGAGAAAATATTTCATGCTTTGGGGTGTAGCAAAAGAGAAAAAGTTGTCATGGCAGTTTATCGCCTAACGAGAGATGTAGATCAATGTTGGTCATTGATTCAAAAAACAAAGGAAGATTATGAAGTATTAAATATTGAATAGAGGGAGTTTAAAGATATTTTCATAGAAAAATACTTTCCTCGTGACCATTGATCGGATATGGGAAGGCATTTTTTAAGTCTGAGGTAAAAGGAGGATGAGAATGTCACAAAGTATGAGGCTAACTTTACAAGGTTATTAAGGCATATTGTAGCTTATATAAATAACCCAAGGAGAAAGATTTATCGATTCTTTTATGGGTTAAAACCATTTCTTCGGTGAGCATTAGCCTCACAATCCTTCTTGTCTAGGAATATATTATCTCATGTGATATCAAAACAGAAAAAGAATTATCCCTGTCTTATGACTATAAAGAAAAGAAGGATAAGAAGAGATATACTGAACACTATGGAAATGGAAATAAGGGGATTAAGTGAAGTGTTTAATATCCATATTTCATTAAATGTGGGATGAAACACCCTAGTACTTTCCTGAAGGGATTGAGAGTCTGTTAAAAGTGTGGTGAAAAAGGCCACCATGCACGTGAATGAAAGGGGAAGAAAGGGGCCATCATTGTTGAGTGATACAATTGTAGAGAAAGGGGAATTATGAAAATGAATGTCCTAAGCACCAAGTATACTCACCTCAGAAAAGGCCAAGGGATCAATGCCTAAATCTTTTTATCACTACTACTAAAGTTAAAGCTATGAAAGATGTGGAGGAAGATAATTTAATGGTTTACTCATGTTTAGAAAATTATTTTTTTGATTCTGGATCATTGCATTGTTTCATATCTTCCCAGTTTGCTAAGGAAATTAGTTATCTTCAATTTGACATAACAAGGGAGGTGTCTGTCAAAACACCTAAGGGAAGTATCATTACGTCAAATATTTCTGAATCAGTACCCATTAGGGCATATAAATGTTGTTTATATGCTGATCTCATTGTCATACCCATGTTGGAATTTGATATAATCCTCGTAATGGATTGTCATTCAGACCATGATGCGAAAATTTAATATAAGAAAATAAGGATACAATTTTTGATGATGATAACGAGTACCATATCTTTATAGAAGAGTCGTCACAACCTGATCCTTATCTAGATCCACCCGCAGTAGCGCTGCAAAATTCAATTATTTGGGAGGAAGAGAATGAAATAATTATGGGTGAGGAAATGAATGTCCAAATATACGACGTACCTATTGTGGAAAAATATGTTGATGTGTTTCCAGAATAATTACTTAGACATCCTCCAGAATGAGAAATTAAGTTATCCATTGATTTAATTCCTGGTTCAAGGTCCATATCGAAGACCCCTTATAGAATGGACACTATGGAGTTAGTGGAGCTAATGAAACAACTCGAGGAAATGAGTAATAAGTTAATTATTGACCTAGTGTTTCTCTATGGGGATCCCCTATCCTTTTTGTTATGAAGAAAGATGGATCTATGAGGTTATGCATTGGCTACACGGAGATCATGCTATTACAATAAGGAACAAGTATCCCCTACCTCACATTGATTATTTATTTGACCAACTTAATGGAGCTCAATATTTTTCAAATATTCATATTCGATCTGGATACCACCAGTTGTGTGGGAAGAAGGAAGACATTCTGAAGACAACATTTCTCAATAGGTACGGGCATTATGAGTTTACAGTAAGGTGGTTTGGGATAACTAATGCACCCTCTATTTCATGGATCTAATGGACAGGGTTTTCAAGGAATATGTAGATGACTCAGTAGTGGTATTTATTGATGATAACTTGGCATACTCAAAAAGATACAAAGATCATGAAAATAACTTGTGCATTTTCCTAAAGAATCTTTGATGAAATGAATGTTATGGAATGTTTAGAAAGTGTGAATTTTGGTTTCTAGAGATTTTGATTCTTGGTCAAATCATCTCTGAGGATGGAATATCTTTTGATCCTTCAACGACCAAGGTAATCCAAAAATGGCCTCCATCGATGAGTATAACTAAGGTGTGCAGTTTTACTGGTTTAGGAGGATATTATCGACATTTCGTAATGAATTTTTACTGATTGGAAACCCCATTAACCAAGTTAACACGTAAATGGGTTAAATTTTGTTGGACAAAAGAGTGTGAATAATGTATTGAAAAATTGATGATTAGATTATTCAATTCTCCTATAGTGTCTCTACCCTCAGGGAATGGCGGGTTTGTTATTTATAGTGATGCATCAAAAAAAGGACTTGGTTTTGTCCATTTGTAGAATGATTGGGTTATTTCCTATGCATCATGACAGGTAAAGATTCAGCAAGAAAACTATCATACTCATGATATTGAGTTAGAATCTGTAATTGTTACTTTTAAGATATGGATACATTATCTCCATGGTTAAAAATGTGAGATATATACCAATCAGAAGAGTTTGAATTATATTTTCTCACAGAATTTACTCAATATGAGGCAAAGGAGATGGCTTGAACTAATCATGGATTATTATTGCACAATACACTACCACCTATGGAAGGAAAATAAGGGGGCATATTCCTTGAGAATAAATGATCATGGAGTTTGGAACAATATGAGTGGTGAAAGGGATCATATTTTCATGGATCTAGTGAAAATTAATCTGGTAATAATCATGGAAGGTGTAACAGAAATACTTTTTCAAATTTTTTCCAAACCATCTTAACTAGAAAGTATAAAAAGTTCTCAAGATGATGATGAGGAGTTTCAAAAAAAATTAATGTTGTGAACGATGGGATATTGAGTCACATTGTATATGAAGATGGAATTTTGAAATTTGGGAAGAGAAAATGTATTCCTAACATACCTGTTCCAAAAATAGAATTTTTGGATGATGCTCATAGCTCCAATTTCCCTATACACTATGGTATCACTAAGATGTATAGAGATTTGAAGGAACATTTTTTGTCAGATAAAATGAAGAGGGAGATTTTTGTTATTGTGTCATGATGTATGGTTTTTAAACATGTCAAATCTGGAAGGCAACAACCTAAAAGAGTCATAAAACCTCTTCCCATACTTCAGTGTAAATGAGAAAATATTACGATGGACTTTGTCAAGGGGATACCAAAGACACCTAGAAGGAATGATGCAATATGGGACATTTTTTGTCATCTTACTAAGTCAACAAGTTTTCATGCTATAGAGAAGATATACCAATTGAATGAATAAAAATACTATATATTAATGAAGTTGTAAGACTCCATGGTGTACCCCTATTGATTGTTTCAGATCGCGATTTCCGTTTTACATCATGATTCTGGAAAAGTCTTCAGAAATCCTTGGATACTAAACTTTATTTGAGAACTGCCTACCACCCTCAAAGTAATGGAAAATAAAAATGAGAAATTCAACCCTTAGAATTCATTTTGAGATCTTTCTCACTTGAAATTCAAGGTGAGTGGGACAAATATTTACATATGGTAGAATTTTCCTATAACAATAGCTTCCATTCAAGTATTCCGATGGCACCAAATTAAGCATTAAATGGAAATAGATGTCGCACATCAATGTTTTTGGATGATGTTGTTGAAAGAAAACATGTAGGAACAAAACATATTGACGAAAGGTTGGTAATGGAGAAGGTTATCCAAATCCACTTCCAAATAAAAGAAATTAGGCACAAGAGCTAAGCGTATAACCGAATGAAGGATTTGGAATTTCATGTACCAGATCATGTTTTCTTGAAGGTATATCCATATAAGGGAGTTAAATGATTCTGTAAAATGGCTAAACTAAGTCCTAGGTATATCGGACCTTTCGAAATTCTAGAACGAATTGGGGTTGTAGCTTACCGGTTTGCAATGCCGCCAAGCCTCTTCAATGTTCACGATGTGTTCCACGTATAACTGTTGAGAAAATAAATGCCTAACCCAACGTAAGTACTCACCTTTGAGGAAATTGAACTGAAACCCAATTTTTCTTATTGTGAAGAGCCTATCAAAATTTTTGATACCAAAGAACAAGTTCTGAGAAAGTGGGTGCTAGTCTAGTAAAATATTTATAGAGAAACCATATGTTGGAAGAGGCAATGTGGGAACCCGAGTAACTTATGATGAAGTACCACATGAATCATTTTATCAAGTAATATTATATAAATTTTGAGGATTAAATTATTTGAAGGGGGGAGAATGTAACACCCCAAGTTTCCACTGTACGTTTCACTCTAAAGTATAAAATGGCTTTTCCTATACACAACTTTGAGATTCTAACATGCCGTGACAAATCAAACAAGCCGTTATGAATAGTAATACCCACTTTTTGAAATTTTATAAAATTTATTTTTCAAAATGGACTTCATTTTACGATTCAGAATATTTAAATTAGCCTAGGGTTGAATTTTTGGTATTTTTCTGAAATCTTTGAATTAACACTGAGTTAGTGTTTAAAAATGAATTTTTATTTAAATTTTTATTTAATTTATTTAAATTTATTTTAGGTCAATAGAGATACATATATACTGATATATGTTCAGTGTAATTCATTGGAGTAATTTTATAATGAGTTTAGATATATAATATTTTATCGTACTTTTTAACTCTTTTTACACACCTCAGAGAAGCATTTAAAAATTTGTATAAAACATGATTTTACCGCTTCTGTGAGTTGAATTTCAAAAATTAGAGAAACACGGTTGATATCAATATGTAAAATGTGGTTCAATAAGATGAAATTTTTTTTGATGAATAATATCTTTTTTACTTTTACTTATCATTGTTAAAAGTAAATTGGGAAATTAAGAATAAAAATGATATTAATATTACCCTAACACATGTCATAATTATATTGGATAAGTATATATCGACCAAAAAAAACTTAAGAATAAACTATGAACCACTCTGGTCCACTTGGATTAGATTAAGACATTTATTATTATTTTATTTAAAGAATAGATAAAACAGCTAAATTCAATGTTTAATAACTAATTTTTTATTAATATATGGTAACACAAAATATAAATTAGAATATATGTATTCATTAGAAAGAATAAAATATTTCCTATACAATAGTATTTTATTTATAATTTTAAGATGTTAAATAATTAAATTTATTTATGACACACTGATGATATAGTAATTACAGTATTAATGAAATATTAAAATAATTGATATTATAAATATCCACATAAATTTAATTTGAAACATTTAACGAATTCCACTATTTTATAGGTTAATATGAAATGTTATTACTTATTAAATATATTTAGTTCGAAGTAATAATGTTATAAGTACATATAAATTAAATTATTAAATAATGTCAAAAATGACATAAATGTGTTTTTAAAACAAATAAAATATTATTTGTTGTAATAATAATCCTAAAAAAATATTAATTGCCCAAAACATGTATATAACAATAGGTGTATCATTAATTAACCACTTCGGGTTATCTTGGATTTTTATAGTATGTTTATAAACCATATAATATAAAAATACAAAGAGACATGGTAAATGTCAAACTATTTAACAAAGAGTAAAATCTTAAAGATAAGGTAATATAGTGACACAAACCTATCTAGAACCAATTGGTTGAGTGTTTTCCCACCCATCCCCACCTTATACTTTAAATAATTCATTTTGGGGACATTATAATATGAAAATTATTTAATTTTAAAATAATATTTCAATCTTTTCCAATGGTGCCCATCACCCCTCTTATAAATGGGCACTTCCCCTTCTCTAAAATTCACATATTCAAAGACATTTTTCTTGGTCAAACCAGGCCCAAATATCCTCTAAACATTCCTCCCTAAATCCTAGATGCCTTCCATAATTCATAATTCCATCCTAAGGATCCCTTCTGATCAAATCAAAAGGAAGAACCTGAAGAAGAGGTAAATATTTCATCACATTTTTCAAGTTCTTTTCTTCTTCCACTTCCTCTTTCTTTGTTGTTTACATTCTAAAATAATAACTCCAGCATATTCTATGTAATGTGTTCTAAGTATAAAAATTTTACAACAATATTAATTATTTTATCCATTCTATGAATGACATGTCACCATATGTGGGTGTGTAAGGCTTATTGTCTCCACATCATGTTATAGTTTGTTATTCAAACACATCATCACTTAGATGTGTACAAAAATGAGTATAAATGATTAAATAATAAATATAACATGATAAGTAATCTGTATATGTGATATTACATCAAATTATATATGATTTTAATATCAAAAGAATGATATTGTGGCCCGTGCGTACACACGGCTTACCGTCTCCACGAACGCGATGAGATTCATTCCTCATCGTATCCTTTCAATACTAATTTTCATTTTATGATTAAAAATAATGCTCAAATACTTGATATAATTTTGGATATGAGTAAGATACATCATATCCATAACAAATATGACTCACATAACATATAATATAAAGGAAAACAAATCATTTAACACCCCAAACAACGATAATAATAAAATATTATTAACAATTCAATGTTAGAAGATCATGTTTGATATCATATTTATGTCTATGGTTCTTGTATAATATAATAACAATTATTTAACTATTATACAAGAGCTTAATGTACCCTCCACCAAGTCAAAGTAAAAGGTAAGGGTTAATTTCACAATCTTTTCATTATCTAAGGTTGTTTACACATAATTATCTACTAGGATCTCATAATCATCCACATACATGTTTCATAAAATGCATTTCAAATGTTTTTTTTACAATTTACCAGAAAATGGGTTAAAGTCATTTATACCATTATTTGTCATTATATTTTTTGAAATGAATCTTTCCATCATTTTCCAAACAAGGTACTTTATGACCTTTTCGACAGAATTAAGGTATGAATGTTTTTTAACTTATACATTGGGGTGGTCTATTTTCTACCATTATATCATCACTGAATCTTCACTTACAAGATTATAAGAATATTTTCAAAATAAATTTTTTCATTATAATTATTTTACTCTAAAATTATTTCAAAATAGAAAGAGGAATTTCTCTAAAATGGTTTTGATTTCATCTATGTCAACATCTAATGACAGATTTTATGTTTATTTGAAGTTGATTTGTTATGATACAGAACTTCCATATTGTATTAAATGTTTTGTGATATGATAGACTGTGGATGTGTTATTTTTACACTATTCTAGGATTATGGATATTTATTGACATTTCGTATTCTAGTTTTAATATGAATGTTTATGTTATGTTTAAACCTTTTCATATGAGGAATGCATTGGACATAGTAAGTGACTAGTGGAGCCCGCTATAGCTCCTTGATGCATCGGTATGTCTCATGAGAAAAACTAGTGTCTTGGAACAAGGCCTTGAAAAAATCTTATTTTTATTATTTACACAAGGCCATGACTATGTCGTAATGTTGTTGGAATTATGCATTATATCGTTATGAATGTGGCTATTGATATTGCATGTAATTATTTGACTAGTAGAATATCCATGTGAATATGTAAATGGAATTATTTAATTTTACCTTTTCTATATTATGTTGATGATCAAGTTTAAAAGTATTTTGTCTTAGTATTATACATTGCCTTAAATTTTTATACTTATTTATCAATGTTTCTTCTATATTGTTACCCGTACTGAGCATCTAAGATCACTCCTTTATATGTTTCATTTTTTTCAGGATGCGAAGAAGTATTTTATGACAGACCTGTAGGTATAGTCTGAGGGGATATGAATGTGGTTTATGGAAACAGTTTTTTTGTAGTTTTTTATTTTTATAATGTAATGTAAAAAAATTAATGTATATAGTAATTCCATGTCTAATAAACGGATCGGTCTTTCGGGACATGATATCCTTGTATTATGCCAATTTTATGTAATAATGCACCAACTCTAGGTAACTAGGGTTAAGGCGTAATAGTTAGGTCCATTGATTTTCAATTATAAATGTTGGGGGTATGATTTCTCACCTCCACCATACTACCTTCATTATGTTTGAATAATTAGAGACTCTCTTTCACTCCTGTTAATGCCTACCATATACACCTATTACCATGTCGAAATTCTGTAATGAAAATCTCCCTCTTCATTTATATTCATGCAATTATATTGTATTTTGAATATAAATTCCATTACATTTTTTGGGAAATGTATCTATAAGATCCCATTACTTTACATTTAATGTAATATTATGAGACACCAATTTCCCTCTCATCATCCATTTTTTATAATTTTTATGTCACACCATTATGCTGCTGAAATTGATCCACGATTTTCCAATCCAAAGTAATTTTTTAGTGAATACCATTCCCATTTATCTATCAAGGGTATTCAACTTTATGCACATTTAATTATTGTTTAATTATTTTTATTTATATATTTTACATGATTTTAACATGGAATAAATGATTATTTTGAATGATTCCTTGTTGTATTATCTATGTGGCACAGTTATGCATAAAAATAAATGTTTAAGAAGGGTGTGCCCTAATAGTGCCCCAATGCATTGGATAAAGATTAGTATCATGATATGTCAATAGAAATGAGGATTTGATCATCATAATACAAGTGCAATGAGGATTTACTAATGCTAATTCATGTGAAATGAGGGTTTACTTATGCTCTGTGTGAAGTGAGCCTTGGCTCACACAAATACCATGTCAATTGTTGTTGCACATTTCCATGTTGTGATAATTAAGCTACATCATGACTTTATGCTCATGTTTCTCTTATTCACCATTTATATGCCTATTTCCTAAAATTTATTTTATTTATCATGTTATGCCTTGTTTACTCCATTATTGGGCTTTATAGCTCACCCTTTTTTATGAATGTCATCAAGTTGTCCCATTCAATTCTAACTATGAAGGAATTTACTTGTCACGTAATGAAGGATTTCAATAATGATGTTTTTTTCATGTTTTATGTCATTATTAACGGTTCCAAATCACTAAAGACACTATAAATATTGATCTTCGATGTTGTATCAAGTGATTACTTTTTGTAATAAACCATGGTAAATTATATAATAAAAAGAATGGTTTTCTATTTGGTAATAGAGGAAAGACATAGTTATTTTTGGGATTAATATTAGAAACCCATAGTGAAAGCCTTATGGATAAGACTATGTATAATAAAAACATCACTATGTTTGGGTGATTATTGAGAAAGTGGTTTATCAACGAAATACATCATTGTCTAGACATGAGCAGGTAGATGCGACTCTGGAACAGAGGTTACTATGAGTGAAAACTCTGACAAGGAGTTTCAAGCATGTCCTAGGGTATCCTGGTACCCGACAATGGGCCTTGCTGAACACTTTGTTACAACACACCTGGGGTATATTCTTTGGTATATTCAAAAGCTTACTATTAACCATTATTAAGGGAATAAAAAAATTACCCTTGACAAATTTCTGGTTGAATTTCGAGTATAGATAACATATACTGAAGCTTATAGATTCATATATTAAGGAAATAAAAGTAATTTATATGTCATCCTTTTTTCCTTGGATTTCCATTTATGTATTACCCCTAATTTTCCTTTTTTAAGGAATAATAAATCCTTAGACATCATTTAGTTTAATATCACAAATTTATCATGTCTAGAGGGTAATTCAAAATTTCATATGTTTTCTTAGCCAGATAAAGGATAGTATTGAGATGGACAGAGTAGAATCTCATTCAACCCTCTTGTCACTTACTAAGGACATAATAGCAATAATTATTTTTAAGGTAAGCTCGCATAGCCACGAATCTTTTTCCAGTGTCCTTCTTTCATAAAAGAACCTCTACGACATAGGAAACACCTCCTCCATACCACTAAATCATCATGGATCATGGCTCCCTTATGATCAAATATTAATCTCCCAACTCTACCACCTTTCAATATGAGGGATGTACCATCAATGTATTTTCAAATATTTCAACCTATCCAGAGAGTAGGATGGACTATTTGATTTTAGAATAGATACCGATGGGGGAGACCTCCGAGAGGCCAATAAATATATAGTCTTGTCTTCCAGTCTTTTTATAAAAATAGACAATATATTAGAAGAACCACATATCAAAAATATCAAATCTAACACTGTTAGGCTATTTTTCAAAAACCTAATTTTTATTTTTCAAAAAGTGCATAATAATTTTCATCGTTATAATCAATGTTGGAAGACTTTGAATGTGCATGTATGAATTATTGCACTATGTGGAACCTCGCTATCCATGATTGACATGATAATGCGGGCTGGGGACTTGTTAATGGTTTTTGGGTAGGTTTCCATGAGTTCATGTTTAATTTTCAGAGTTCCTTTTTTATGTAATCAAATTGCATCACGATTAGATTTAATTGGGGATGATTTTAATGAAAAAAACATTTATTAATGAAAATTCCACTTAATCTAATTAAATTCCTTTTTATCTGAAATGGTTAAATAACATATGAAGTTCATTGGTTTTATGTTTTTGGATATTAAAATACCATTATGAATTTATATTTTTGATAATATAGTCGTTGAATAGTGATCGCATGATAAGTATAAATATAGGGCTTTTACAAATCCAATTTACTCAGACAAAGGATGTGATGACCTCATCAACTATAATTTCTCTATTAAATGTCCATTTTTCTGATCTTGTGGAGGAGGTGGCATCATTGGGATTCTCTCTTGACCAATACCAAGCCTAAATTGAATATGTTAAGCTCAAAAGAAACCACATATGGGATAAGTGGACGTTGATAGAGATTACCACCTGAGCGATGTTATCCAAGCCACCCCACGATTCTGTCTCTATCGCACACCTTACCATTTGTCCTCATGTAGGTGTTATAAGCGGTTCTATAACAAGACACTATTACTATGATTATGTACATTATTTTTCTATAGAGTAGAAATTCATTTTATTATTATTACATTGTAAATAGGTTTTAAATAAAAATGGCATTTTAATATAATTAAGAAATATATTATGATGAATTAATTGATTTTTGGATTAAATAATATTTTTATTAAATATTATTACTAAATTTATTTTTTTATAATATTAATGGCTACATAATTATTATGAAAATTATTGTGATATTTATTAAGGTTTGAATGATATTTTTTTCAAAACCCCAGAATTTATGATAAATATGGGTTTTTATTTTAAATGATTTTAACTTCACAAATTTTGAAAATTATATTTACCAAATGATTATTATTTTTTGAATTAGGAGGTCAAAATTATCCAACGGTGAATAGTTCATAATTTTATGAGACGCTTGATTTTTTGGGTAAAAATTAAATACTGTTTAAATAAATAATTTGTTATATGACATCATAATTACACAATAGTGATGTAATAAAATTCTATAAATAATTGTTTAGGAAAATATAAGTTTTATCATAAAAATAATTTTATTTTAGAGTTATTTTATTTATTTTACATTGCCATAGTGGACATTTTACGACATATAAAATATTTTACCTTTTTAAAACCATTGTCCAAAACCATGCCCTTGAATGTGGATGCAATTATTTTAATGTGTGGTGTCCCAAACATAAATAATAAAGAAATCCCTGTCCTTTCCTATATAAACCCACAAAAGCTCCAACATCGACATCACTAAATTCCTTCAGATTTCATCTAACCTATTCCATCATATATCTATAATCCTCCCACGCTACCCCAAGCTGCTAATAATCCTCTCTCAAGCACCTCACAAGCCTTAGGGGTCTTACTTCCATGTATGGGATTACTTCCTTTCAATTTGTATCCATGTTTCATAATATTATTATGTCCTTTTATTTTCAATTATAAATGTTGTGGTATGATTTCAAACCCCCCATACTACCCTCTTTATGTTTGAATTACGAGATACCCCCTCTTCTCTCTCAATAATGCCTCACATGTACACCTGTTACCATGCCATGATTGTGTAATGAATTTCTCTTTCCTCATTTACATTCAAGCTAGTGTTTTGTATCATGGGTCTAAATTCAATTACAAATTTTGGGACATGTATCTATATGATCCCTTAACAATCCATTTCATGAAATTTGTTGAGACATTCCTATCTCTCTCATCAACCATTTTTATGAATTTTCATGTAACACCGTTATGCTGTCGAAATTGCACCACGATTTTCCTTGCAAAATTAATTGTGTAGTGAATACCATGACCATTTCTCTATAAGGGGTATTCACCATTATACTCATTTTCATATTGTTTATATATATTCATTTATGTATTCCACATTCCTTTATCATGGAAAAATGATAATGTGGAATGATTCAATGGTGTATGATCCATGTGGAACACTTATTCGTGAAAAGAAATGTTTATGAAGGGTGCGCCCTAATAGCTCTTCAATTCATTGTGTAAAGATTAATATCATGATACGTCTAGTAAAATGAGTATTTACTAATTCTAAATCAAGTGAAATGAGGATTTACACATGATAATTCATTTTCAGAAAGGTTTTACTCATTCTCCTTGTCCAATGATCCTTGGATCACGCTAATACCATGTTTAGTGTTGTTTCCACATTTCCATGTTTTGATAATCATGCTATATCATGACATTGTTCTCATATTTCTCTTATTATCCCTTGATATTCTTATTTCAAAAAAATTATTGTATTCCTCATGTTATGAATTGATTACTCCCTTACATGGAATTATACCTCACTCTTTTCTTATACATTTCATCATGTTATCCCATGCTATTCTAAGTATGAGGAAATTTAGTGGTAATGTAAAGGATGTTTTCAATAAAGATGTTGTGTTTCATGATTTCAGTCATTATTTAATGTAACTGAGCCACAAAGACACCGGACCTTTAGATCAAACATGTTGTTTCATGTGATTATTTTTTGTAATAAATCATGTTTAGGTGTGTAATAAGAATCAATGTTGTTGTACACCCATCGTCTATTCCCATATATCAGAAGGAAACCACATATTACCATGGAATTTAAGGAACTCATTGTTTTAAAAAATCCAATATGATGGAATGACTTTACCAGTGATTCTCATCATCAAATAAAGACCTAACAATCAAAGATCTTCATCATCTGGACCCACTATGGATGGTAGGATGTCACTTCCAGAGCTGCTAAAACATGACGGCTATGCTACTCCATGTCATCTAGGTGCATATCAAATGAACCGAGTCATCTATAGCCACTCACTACAAGCCTCATGGAGAGCCTATTAATGAGTCTTCTAGCTAAAGCAATTAGATATGACATTACCTTTCCCTAGTGTATACTCAAGAGAAATGTTGAAAAATAGCAGGTTTCAACCCATTAACATGGACTGAGATTCAAGTCTCATGGTTTGGAGATGTATTTGAGGAATTTGTGATTTTAATTAACAAATAAATTCTCACAAAATAAGTAGTTCCTCATACAACATAGAGAAAGAACCATGTATAATTTCATGAGGTCTTGTGTTGGGTAGTTCCACTCAAACATTCTCAAATAATAGGACCCATAAGAATTCATCCAATCACCATATATAAGTACTTCTCTAAGAACAATATATAAAGCATCATAATAAATAGTGTATCCTCTTATAAGTTCCATAATAATTTGTGTTAGAACTAAATTCATTATCCCAATATGTATCAAAAACTATTTTTCACAAGATTCATTCAAATGGAATTTCAAAAAATCAATGGACATGACAATAGGAGGTACTAATAAGTAGTAGAAATCCAATATGAATCACATATAACAGTCGTCCATCCTGAAAAAACTACTTATTTCAATCAAATTATTAAGATGATCCTAAGAATACATGGAACTCACCTTCTCTTGGTCAATAGATATGCCTTCCTTTGAAATTATGTTACCCAAGAAGTGAACCTTACTGAATGAAATGTATTATTTTTTAATCTTCTCATATAGCTGGTTCCATATTAGTGTATTCAGCGCGATAACAAGATGTTTGGAATGGTCTTGTATGGTGTGATAATACACTAATATGTATTCTAAAAGACATCCACCAATCATCATAGGTAATGGTAGATGAACTGATTTATCAGAGCCATAATGATATTCAAAACCTTGGTTACGCTAAATGGTATTTCTAGATACACTTACAATCCATACCTACATCATGATACTATATATGTAATGTGTGATTTCTTCACACTATCCAAATGATATCTTGGCCTCCAATTGATCTACTAGAAAAATTCCACTCATCTGAGATGGTCAAATATGTCTTTTATAAAGGGGAGTGGATAAAGATTCCTCGCCATATAATGGCTTAGTCAGCGACAATCCCCATATAAGCTAAGATTACAATCAACCTTCTACGAGAAATGGAAATGATTACCCATGGTGAAGTGATTGGTAAGATTAAACCCTTTTACTCAGGATTCTATTGTTTCTTCCAAAGTTCCTTATGCATTGTAGGTTCCCTCTTATAGGGAGGAATGAACACTATTTATGTACCTGTTAGTAGATCAATGTTGAACATAACCTATCTCTCGAGAGGTAATCTAGAGAAATAGTCACGGAATAAATTCCTTAATCGATCCACAACTAGAAGGTAATTTCTTAAGATTCATTCTTAGATCCCTCAAAAGGTAAATCACTATCAGGACAATCGCTCAACCTATCCCAGTACGATTGGCTCCAACTCAACAATCATGGGTATCCCATTCACCATTATTAATTTACATGTTTTCATTGAGTTATATGAATGGATAACACTATTGATATAAATATAGACGGGCCCAATAGGTTACTAGCCACTCCATGATGAGAACGAAATTGAAGATGGGAATCTCAAAGATAACGAAATTTCATAGGAAGCGGTACCCACCAATATCTAGGTGGAACTCCGAGTACTAGAATATACTCTCAAAACACCCTAAAGTGTGTTTCAATATTCATAACTAAGAACTTTAATTCTATTACTCAGACTAATATTCAAAAAACAATTAAAAATGTAATGGAGTATAATTCACCATTATCAAATCGAGATGAAAATAGTGTAGAGGCTTCAAGAATATTACCTCTAACAATAGATGGCCCTAGAATATTCTCATAATGTATATGACACACTGTAAAAATGTGGACAAACCCTGGACATGAAATGAATCAAGACGATTCTAAGCTAGTCCACCATGCTGGTGATGAACATCTGAAGCCTGGGATCCTCGACCATGACAACTGCCTTGACCAGATCATCTAGTAGAATACTAACTCCCATTCGAACATGGGGTTCTAGATCCTTCACCAGAAAGTAGTGTTAACATATATCCACATTCAATGGGAACTGAAGGGAACAATTGGTAGAATCATTTAAGGTGACCATCCTATATCATGCTCCACACTCGATTGGGTTCCACATGCACTAGGTATTTTTTTGGGTTGGCCTTCCACATTGTCTTGACACCAAAAAACTATCGGTGTGTTCCACTTGTATAGCACTTCACCCACATGTATTCCTTAAAAGACGATTATTACCACTAGATAACCTACATTCCTTCATTTAAGATGAAATTCATTGACTCATATTATCATATTCCCTCATGCTATTCTCTATGATGAGGGTCTGTTTCACTATCATAGAAATAGTTGTTATCTTACATAAGTTCACCTATGATCTGATGTTGTATTCAATCCTATCCTTTAATATTCGAACAGTTTTCAACTCCTCATCCATCAAATTCAATAAAAATATTATATTTAGTGAAGATAGTGAAATAATTCATCATTGAAAAGCAATACTACAAAATTTTCCTTTAACAATGCTGGAAAAGGTCCTTACCAGTGCTTGAAAAGGAATGACTACATGAGCGAGGTTAAAAGAACTAATCTTTTATCAGCACTTATAAAAGAACTGATAAAGTATACCATTTTATATTTTTATAAAATCACAGATAGAGGACCTTTTATCATCACTAATAAAGGAAAATACTATAATGTATTGTAACATAACTCTGAATCACAACTACAATGCGCTGTAACAGCCCACAGTTTCCCTAGAAATACACCAGATATCAATAAAAAATATGTACCAATATAAGATTTAAATGAAATTAATTTTACAACACAAACTCTTGAAAAAATGTATTATAGACTTTTCATTCATTGGTTTATACAATTATAGAAATAAAAATTATTACAAACATTCAAAAACATAAATGTTTTGTTTAACTTTTAATACTGACCCGACACAAGAAATTTCCAAAAAAAATCACCCTCTATGAGAAAAATAACACACATGTACATGAAAATTTTTATTATGTTAGTAATTATATAAATAAATAAATTTTAATATTGTTTTAATTTTACTAAAATTGATGTCAATTTTTTATAAAAATTGTACTTGATCTCATATCAGTCACACCATTCATCAGATTGTGGTGTAGTTGATTCCAACATGTCTCAAATAAACATTGTATCATTTTCATAAACTATATTATCACTATGTATGTGTTTGCTCAATTTTGAGTACACCAGTTATCTTTTTTACTAAAATGTCATTTTAAATTCAGAACACACACTTATGAATCATTCCAATCAAATTGTGTATCCATTTGTCATGAATCAGCTTCGTTAACATCAAAAATGAATTATTAATCATTGCACTAAATTATCATGAAAATACAAGCATGTTTGACAGTTTTTCAATGAGTGAATCGTTTTGAACTAAAATGTGGATTTTAATCATATAACGGACACTTTGAGTCAAATCGTTCACATCGTTTATCAGATTTTGGTTCTTCTAGTTCATACATGTCAATCTAACTTATGGATCATTATTCATCAATTATCAATAAAATATGAGTGATTTTTTATTTTGATTAGAATAGTTTCCCATTTTACTAAAATTGATGACAATTGTACATAAAAAGACTCACTTATAGTCATACTAGTCACACCGTGCACCAGATTTTGATGCTGCTAATTACTACACATCCAAAATGACATATGTATCGTTATTGTAATGTATATAAACAATTTGATTTGTTTCATGGTTTTTAGTACATAACTTGTTTCTGATACTAAAATGTCATTTTGAAATTTAAATAATAACTTTGAATCATATCGATCCCACTGTTTATCAGATTGAGATGAAGATGATTCCATCCCACAAAAATGACTTATGGTTCATTTTACTGTTTTTTTTAACAATTTGAGTGAATTTTCCCTATTTTGAGTATGTAAGTATTATTTTTTACTAAAATTGACATCAATTTTAAATAAAAACATGCATTTGGAGTCATACCAGTCACATTGTTTGTTGTATTGAGGTGTGGTTGATTCATACACATCGAAAATCACATATGTATAATTTTTCTAATATACCAATACAATATGAATGATTCCGTTTGGTTTTGAGTAGGCATGTTTGTTTTTACGAAAATTAATGTCAATCATAAATAAAAACACACTTAGATTTCTCTAGACCACACCATTCATCAAATCGAGGGGTTGAACATTGCTATACATCCCAAATTACTTTCTGATCATTTTTCAAAAGTATCAATATAATATGAATGTCTATTATTGCTTTTGTGTTGTTCAATTTTTTTTAAAATAAAATGTCTGTTAAAAATTGAAACAAGCAATTTGACTTATACCAATCACATTGTATATAAGATTGATGTGAAAGAATTTAATTCACCTCACATATAAATTATGGATAATTTTCTTAAATTATTTAAATAATATGAATGCATTTTCATGGTTTTGAGTATGTTAGTTTGACTTTTTTACTTAAATTGATTTCATTTTTAAATAAAAACACACACTTGGAGTCATACCAGCCACACCATGCATCAGATTTAGGTTTGACTTATTCATTCACACCTCAAATAAATTATCTATCATTTTCCAAATGAATCAAAATAATCTATAAGTGTTAGATTGGATTTGAGTAGTCTGGTTTTTTTCTAAAAGTGATGTCAATTTTAAATAAATATATACATAGAGTCATACTGATCACACCATTCATCAAATTGAGGTGAATCTAATTCCCACAAATCAAAAATTCCATATGGATAAATTTATAAAATCAATAAATCAATTTTAATTTTTTCTCGGTTATGAGTACATCACATTTAATTTTTAATAAAATCTCATTATAAAATTTAATCATGCATATTAACTCATACTGGTAACATTGTGTATTATATTTAAGATAAAATGATTCCTTCACATCACAAATTAATTATGGATCATTTTACTAACGTATTAAACAATGTGAATCCATTTTCTCAATTTCTAGTAGGTCGGTTAACCTATTACTAAAATAGATGACAATTTCAAATAAAAACATGAACATAGAGCCATACCTGTTACACCATGCATCATATTGAGGTTTGGATAATTCATGAAAATATCAAATCACATAAGGATCATTTTCCTAAATAGAAAAAAAGAGGAATGTTTTTATTCTGTTTTGAGTAGTATGGATTTTTTTTAGTATAATTGATGTCAATTTGAAATAATGATGCAATTATAGTCATATTGATCACATCATGCACCATTTTGAGGTATAACTGATTTCTACACTTTCTAGATGTCATATGTTTAGTTTTTATAATATATCAATTCAATATGAATGTGTTTATCAGTTTTGAGTATGTCACATGTCTACTTTACTAAAATGTTTTTTCAAACTATAAACACACACTTTGACACATACAGATCACATTTTGTACCCATATGATGTTAGAAAAACTCTATCATATCACGAATGATTTATGAATAAATGAACCAAATTATCAAAAATATTTAAGAGTGTTTTCTCAGTTTCAGTGAGTGTTATTTTTTAAAGTAATATGTTGACTTTAAATGGATAATGAAAAATTGAGTCATATGAGGTACATTGTGAATTAGATTGAGGTACGACTGATTATTGAAAAAAATTGTCCTACAGCTCTTTTTATTATATTATAAAATCACTATGAATATGTTTTCTTCGTTTTGAATATGTTAGTTTTCTTTTTTAATAAAATTAATGACATATTTATATAGAAATAATTACTTGGAGACATACAAGTCAGATCATGTACCATATTGCGGTGCGACTAATTCATACACATCCAAAAGTTTCAAAAAACAATAACTATCATTGTTACCATGATTTCCACTATCATTATTGGGTGATCCTAAAACAATACATGAGAGTCTATGAATGAAACCTATCAACTCTATAGACACCATTAATGTTGTTTGATGAAATTTTCTGCAAAATGACATCATCCGGTGGTGCGCAAGCCTACATGGGCCCCACCCATCAGGCTTGCATACAGTTATGTTCCGTGAATTTAGTGTCAAACCATACATTAGCGTCTAATCCCATTTCACCCATGGTCACTTATTTTCCTATAAATTGACCCTTGGGGCCTTCATTTATATGGATGAATTTCCATGAAGCCTAATTGCTACCATTTTTAGCCTATTGCTATACCCAAGTCTAATGAAACCATAAATGTAGCTTTTTAACACATAGATGGGATGATTTGAAGTAGTATAATTGGAATTAATACCCTCTAGTGTTTGAAATCCATAACACATGCATGCCTGAGGAATCCATACTACCTAAATCAGAAACACTTACGCACCACCTATTCCTCTATCATTGACTAGACAGCCCCACATTTGGGAATACATGCGAATAATATTGAATCCTTGAGTCAATTCTAACACATGTCTTAACAACAAGGTTGTTCGTCACTTATCTGAACATCATGTCTCCCAAGCCAACTTGTGAACCCATTCTTGTTCACCAATACTTACTTGGGATCCCTATTTGATTCACCTACTCCCTTAATTCTACAATCCATCAATCCATCTTCATATACATTCATGGAATAAATATTTCATCTCGGTTCCACTTATCTAAAGGTAATATATTAAAACCGCCACAAAAACCACATGAATTGTCATGCCTTTCAGAAAGGCACAAATGTGTGTCTCTAATTTGGGTTTGTATATCCACAGTTAGAGGATTCCCACATTTTCTTCACAATGGGGTTATGATTCATGGAGTATCTTTGGGATTGCATATCTGTAGTCAAATTTACCATTATTCTAGAAACATTGTTGGATTGTTCCCTTTTCGTAGAAATAGGGTTTGGGTTCTAAAATTCCCTTCACACATCTAAAACCTTGAACCTCATGTCTCTACTAGGGAAGGTACAATCCACACCTATATTTCCTTTTGAACAAAGGAGATGTCTCCTTACCATAAATGGTCAAATTTTAGTGTATCCATCCTTGTGTAAGACCATATCATTTCAACTATGATGTTTCAGTCTTTCTCCTCTATAAATCTTTCAGCTTCACTCCTTCCTTACATTGGACACTAGTCCAATGTAATGAGAAAATATTGAATGCTAGTCTCCTCACCCTCTTCAACTGTCCCCACCATAGGCGTGTCCTCTAACCCCAACATAGGAGGAAAAGTGTGGGAGCCTTTTTTGAATCTTACGCATCCTCATTTTTTCACATTGTAAATGACATACATGGGTGTAGATATTCATGATGATTACAAAATTTTCACAAACAACTGCAGTGAATGAACTACAAGAACTCTGATTCCCACAATAATTGGGATATGCTAGACGCCCTATCTGGTACTGAGCACACTGGATATCATATTTAGGATTCCAACACTAATTCCATTAGTTTGGGCATCCTCCTTTGGAATAAGCCCCAATCTAAACCCCCTATTCACAAAGGAATCATTTTCAAGAAGTAATCCCAAAATCATTTCTCTCAATGTACTACACTCTCATGTGAGACTCATCTAACTACATGGGCATTGAATCCCTACCAATTGGGAGAAGTTGGAAGCCTCTCTGAGGGTCATACACAACACTTCAAATCAGCCATGTTCTCCTTGGGCCATATTTCTAACATGGTATAATCTTACATGGAAACCCATATTATTTTCATGTTCCATGGTCTTCATACGAATAAGGCCCACACAAAACCATGATATAACACCTTTCTCTTAAATGTCCTTAACAATTCACATTAAAATGTATAGTTAAGTCCTTTTCACATGAAATTAAATCCTATTTTATGTCCCATTAGGTAACACCGAACTATGATGGTTTTGATTCCTTTCACAAAGATACATAGGTAGCCCATTTTTTTGGTACGATCCCAATATCAAAACAAAACATTCTCTCCATGGATGATAATAAATTTTAGAGTGCCCCACTAAGTGTCTCAGAAACAAGTATTATCATATCTATGATAAATAAATCTCTAAATAGAATGTTAGAAGATACGATTGCTAGAGATCCTCGAATACATTTGGATGTCTCTATAAATGATGAACCTTAAATACATTAGAATGATTTTAAATTTCACACATTCTAAAAATTGATTGAAAATTTCAAGGGAATACAATGTGATACTGGGTGAATTAAAAATGATTCATGAAAATATCTCAATTCTATAGAGAGAATCCCAGAGTAGACAATAATTCTCCCAAAAGGGTTTGATGAGTGTGACCTCCCATATTCTCGAATAATTTATGTTTTTAGGTATCAATAGATTCAATCTTAACAAACACCTTATATTGGATACTAGAACCCTTTTGGATAAAGAAATTTTGGATGTTTTCTATTCCATGAATTAATCCAATGGAATCTTCTTGGAAGTTGTTATTCTTAAACTAGAACACACATTCCATGGAACTGCGAAACAAACCAAAAAATGTAAATCCACCTGTATATGAAATAAATTATTATAATTAATACTAAAAAGAAAGAAATTTACTAGAATTTTGAAACAATACATTAATTATATGGAGAATTTATTTTACTGTGAAAATATAAATATCATCTCTATGGTTGAGTAGTGGAAGGATCATAATTTAAAGTGATAATTGTCAAGGATTTAGAGGTTAATGTTTTTTAGAGGGAATAAGTCTGTTGATGTTTTGGTGTATAATGGAATGAAATATTGATAGACCACCCAAATCAAACAAAATATTCAACCTGTATAAGAAATCAATTATTTTGTGAGTAATATGAAAAATATATAAATTAAACATAAATATTATACAATGCATTAATTCAATGGAAAATGATTTTACTCTGAAAACATAAATATTAACTCTATAACTAGGCTAAGGAAACAAATTTACTCTTCCTAAAAAGGCTGTGGAGATAAGTATAAATAAAGTGGTAAATGAACCACTTCATGGGTGAAATGGTTTAGAGGGAGAAGAAGTCTATGGATGATTTGGTGTAGAATGTCCTGATGTTTGGATAGACCTCCAAAAATCAGACCAATGAATTCACCTATAGAATAAAAAATATATTATTATAGTAATACTAATAATAAATAAATTAAAAGTAAATACGAAACAACACATTAATTCTATGGAAAAAAATTTCACTGTGAAAAAATAAAGATTACATCTATAATTGTGTAGAGTCAACAACATTGGACTTCTTGAAAATGCAGTTGAGAAAACTTGAAACAATTTAATAAATTCACAACTACATGGATGAAAGGGTTTTGTGGGAGAAAATTTTTATAGATTCCAGTGTGTAGAATGACCTGAAATATGGACAGACCACCCCAACTCAATTAAAAGAATCAACTCATATAAGAAAAAAATTATTAAATGAGTAATACACAAACTAAATATATTTTACATAAAAATTAAACAATACATTAACTCAATAGACAATGATTTTACTATGAAAACATCAATATTACCTTTGTGAACAAGAAGAAACAACATCATTTATCTTCTTTCAGATGCATGAAACATGGAAAAAATGTTCTTAAATAAAATAAATCATCCAGGAATAATTAATATTAAATCAATGATATATATATATATATATAATTTTTTAGTGAAATAGAGAGAATATATCGTAACATTACATTTACATCATTCCAATTGGTTTCTTTAATTATAGTTTGTTTTTCTAAGGGATAGGTAAAATAATCATGTGTAGACGACATTATCTGCATCAATAGTCAATCATTTAATTCAGATTATGTTAATGAAGTGGATAACATATAATATTATGAGAATGAACATAATATTTTAAAACAAAATTTATTTAATATTGAACTATGTTTATGTTTTTAATGTTTTACAGGATTTTGTTCCTCTATCAAGAATCCAAATCCCCTCATTGTGGTCCCCTCTAAAGTAGAATAAATTATCTACATTGAGATCGACATGAACTGATTATGATGTACCAATTAAAGGGTCATCCGTGATTGAGTTTTCTTCTAACATGCCATTTATTTTATATTCTACTAGAACTATTGACCAATAATAGTTTTTTGGATCAGCAATATGAAATTCATACACTACTTGTGAAGCTATTATGAACTACTTTTCATTTTCCCATTCCACACTAAAAGTTTTATTCACAAATCCAATTTTATTAATTTTCACAATATTGATATTTTCAACTCATTTTCAACAAAAAATCACCACTTGTGATGTTGTATAATCCAACTCCTATATTTTTTCAATAATGCCAAAATATGAAAAATATTCATATATTGTAATTCTATCCATGGAACTATATATCTGCATCACTTCAGCCATAGGAGTAAAACAAATATATTTCATTGTAATGAATTCATAATTTTCTTTTGTATAGAATATATAACCATTTATTACAAAACTATTATAAGATATAACATGTTCATTTGGTTTTTAGGATAACCATTGGATTCATTCGATAATTTAATTCATATTTCTTAATAAATCCTTATAAATTTGATCTAAAATATATCATATAAATTATTTATTATGTGTATGTGATATCCATACTTCATCATTGGATTGATTATGATCACTAATAATCTCTTGGAGGGATTTAATGTAAAAACCAAATTCTTCACTATTATGTAATATGTAAAGATACACATTCTCCCACTCTTTAAAGGTAATTTTAACAACACATCTTCCATAAATACCATTTCCTATAAGGTGTTCTCTATAAAGAGACACTGGTAGACTGATGTTTTTAACATTTTATAGGTAACCAGTACAAAATTCAATAGCTTCTCCGAAAATATATCATTCTGGAATAAATCTTTCTGAATGAAATTGATTATTGAAATACCCTTAAAAAATAATCACATTCCATTCTCTAGGGAACATCCAACTATAATGGAAATGAATACATATGTCAAACTCTCAAAACAATTTATCCATCTTGTGGAACATTATATAAAAGAATTATGGTGGGAATAACATCAAAAATTTACATAATATGATTGCAATCTCTTTACTAATTATGTGAGATATTACTGGGCCAACGACGTTACTGAATATGGTTTTAAAAAAGAAGCAGTGTCTGCTTAATGTATGTCTTACATTGTGAGGTAGAATAAAATGTAAAGAAACCATTATTAAATCTTGCATCAATGCGTGAAAATCATGTTATTTTAGTCATTATAACTACATATAAGTCAATAACATGATATTCTTGATATTTGATGAATAACCTTGTGTAAATTTTACACTAGTAAAGAAAATGGGAAAATAAAATTCTTCTTTTCTTGATAGATTAAATGATACTGGTGGAAACAAATTCTACATTTTACCAATCATTGGTTCCAACTCAACCCTTATTCCTATTTCAATCAATTAAAACATTGCCTTAATTCCATCATTCATTTTTCTAGGAACATTTAAAAATATTTCAACAACACCATCCACTATATTTTTTTCTATATACATGACACATAAATTTTTTTGGTCCTACAATAAATTCCAATACGGTAATTCAATGAAAATTGATTTCTTCTTCTATCTTGACTTGAATGGATTTTTGAAAATAGTTAATCTAAAATAGTGTTAAAATTTTTTACATTATGGTGATGTTGATCACCCATTACTGGAGATAGTGTCATACCTTGTTTGATATCTCCAATGAAAGATGTCATCTATGTTTTGTGTTTAGGTCATTGAGGTAAATAATTACAATTTCATAAAAAAATTATTTGAGGAATATTTCAACCGAACATAGTATGTTCATTTTTCAAAAAATGGGACACCCTAACATTCCATTAATGCTATAGCCTGATAAATTTAAATAAATGAGGAAGTCAATTATCATTCCATACAACATTGACCTCATTTTAAATTATATACTTCTATGAGAATCAAACATTCTTACACGTATATCCCACCTCAATTCTAGATCATTGATTAATGGTTCCAAATAGACATCAATATACTTACTAGGCAGATTTGGACTTTATATAAGTAGAGACTTCATAATTTATTTTCACTTCATACTTATCTATGGAGGCATGTTATAATTTACCAAGATGATGTTCCGTGTACTTTATGTACTACTATGTACACCAAAACAATTTATTCAATCTATACATAACACCATATGCATGTTTCTCAGATCATTTCGAAATTCTACAAACTCATAATAATTGTTCTTTCAGTAGGGAAAATCTATAGGATGTCCTAGCCAACCATATTTTATTATTGTATCTTCATTCCATTTTAATTATCTCATTATTTCTTGACATATATATAGTCATTTAAATCATCGATTGATTGAAAGTACTATATATATTTCTAAGGACTTGATTCATTTTTCATGTATCAATCAGTGCCACACGTAGGGAATTTTTCTATGGATTCAGGGTCCTTTAGAAATAATATGAAATAATTTTGACTAGAATTTAATTTTTAGAGAACATTCCAATTATATGTAACAGTTTTTTAGCATTATATTTTCAGTATGGTGGTTAATTTTCTTCTACTAGCATATCATATAGGAGACCATGTTGTTCTTTAATGATGGTGTCACTCCATCGTCTGCCAGCTTTCAAATTATACAACTTTAATACAGATCAAAATATGATTATTTAGTACAACCAATATAAAATAGTTTCCTAGAGAAACTATTTAACTCCTCAAACAACTTTGGAAAATAACGAGGTCATCATCAATTTCCATTTTCATTTATTCCTTGCTTTATACTTAATCATTAAAAAATTTATTCATATCAAGTGATTTATAAACTGTAGCATCATCCCAATCGATGAACACTTATGTTTTTTCCCATGTTTATATAAAATTTATATATTTTATCAATTCTGTGACAAATAAAATGTTCTTCCAACTCTTCTAGACTAATGTTTCTTAAATTACAACAATGTAGTCACATACAAAGGATTTTAGAATTGTTATCTGCATTCTATCTTGCATACATAGAGAGCTCTTTTACTCTATATTCTTTCTCATTTTTCAAATTATTAGTGTCCAACCATTTTCTATTTATATCCATCATACAAGGTTTATAAAATATTAATATTGTATATTAAAAAAATGAATACAAATAATATATTCTTTATCCAAGGTGAATGTTTTACACCATTCTAATGGTGGAAACTAAACATATGATTATTTCAATTAATTTCAATATGTTAAAGAAAATGTGTAAATAGATTTAATAAAGGAAATAATCCACTATGTGAGGTGTTATCATATGAATTAATTCAATGGTGAATGTTATAGACATCTCATCATCGTCACCCCAGCTCAAGTGCATTTATCAAAGCATTTTGTTGTTTGAAACATCCTTATATAACTTAAGGACATGAACCAATGTTGCTTAAAATACTCTAACTTGTATTCTTACTTGGTATGATTATTGTTCAGTGTAGTTGAAGTAACATAAAATAGATGGGGTAAGAGTTTTAAGCAAAAAATCTAAAAAATGGTTGTTTAGGAGATGAAGATGATGAGGGTGTAAGTTCACTATAAAATACATGTGGGATGAGTCTTAATGAAAAAATTGAAATAATTTCAAATTTAGATAATTTAATAACTCCAAATATTTTTTTTAATATCTGATATAGGAAACCATGGAATTATTACATTTAAAATTATTTGTATATCAAATATTAAAAGGAATATAACAACTCTTGGGATGTCATATTACAACACCAACCCATCCCAAGGATTCAAGGAAGGCATTCAAATCAGATAAACCCTTATGAAAGAATATAGGGTCACTATATAATACATATTAAAAAATCCTTGAAATTCTTGGGAGGTCCATAAAGAACATGGAATAATGAAATAATACCCATCAACAAGATACATCACAAACAGTGGAGAAAAAATAGTAACCATTGAAACCACTATTACAAACACATTTAAACCCAAATATATATAAACTTGAATTAATTATACACATTATTACAATACAAATTCACATTTAAACATAATTGTTAATGTAATTAAAAAAAATCTTAATAATTTTAAAATCTAGAAGCATAAATTGTGAATAAATAATTATAAAATCACTCTTAAATTATAAGCTATAAAAAACATATAAATATATAAAAAGAATTATTTATAGACACACAAATATATATATATATATTCATATAGGGTCTAGCTTATTTGGTAGTTTCTCTGTGGGGTCCCGCGTTCGAGTCATGCTGTTATATTCCCTATTATCATCGAGTGGGATTTTCATTATATATCTCCCCAAGAGTTGTTGTAATTATATATATATATACATTAATTGATAAAAATATATGTAACAATTACAACATAATATCATAACATAGTAAAATTAATAGAACTCCATACTAATTGTGATGTCAGAAGATTTGTTGTTCGGTGATGGTCCTAAACACATTTTTTGCGATTAATTTATCAATGTGATGAATTTCATGAGGTTTTATTATGAAAGAAAACATTCCTATTTTACATGATTAAATACGCAATTAATATTATCCCATGTGAGAGGACAAGTGGAAATCACTTTCTGAATGCTGACTCCAACCATTCCAGATATTTAAGTTCAAATTATGAGAATAAAAGTTTTCATAGATGGTTGAGTAATATTTGTGAACATATTTTGTGAAAAAATTAAAATTTGGATGTGTTGAGAGACTTTACACATCTCAAAAGAGATAGGTAGTTGATTTGTGAGATAATATGAATGGTAAAATCATTAAAGGATGTCATAAAATGGTGGAAATTTATCCAGACAGTCATCCTTAGTTGAAATATTTTTAATTTTTTAGACTGATGAGATAGTGTTCCATTTAATGTTACATTTACATCATTAAATTAATTTATTACACTACTTTATTTACTAATGTGATCTTTATAAAAAATAAATAATATGTGGAGTAAATTTCCATGATTCCCATTTCAATAGTTTATAGTGAATTGGGGATGTGAATCAATTATTTTATATATAACAATGAGATGGAATTCACCAGAGTATAAAAGGACCAAACCACAATAAATCACCGGACCCCAAACAAAACGGTAGTCAATCAAATAATGGATATGAAAAAAATACTTTTGTTCATAATAAAAAATAAAATGAGTATACAAGGAGGATACAACAAATAAATCATGATAATGTCTAACAATAAATCAAAATTTAAATGAAAAATACACCTGAAAATACAAATGATTACCTCCCTAGGTTGAAGGATGTTCGCTTAAACAACCCTAACTCTAATCAAACACTTGATTCCTGATGATGTTTGAGAATCTTTCGGTAGTATTGGGATATGGTATGAGCTATAATTAACCCTGGAGGGCACCTATAGTGGGAAAGCGCTGGTAAATGTTTTATAACTACAAATAAAAATATTAATGTGTGATTATATGTTTATATATATGAAATATAAATATAGTCAATATATTCATTTTCAAATTTAATAATAAAAATTTTAAAATTATATATATATATACAGTTATGTAATTTTTTTTTGAAAAACTATGTGTATATCGAATTTTATGGGCATGCATGTACGAATGTTAAAAATGATTGAAATTGAATAAATGAAAAATAAGTGCACTTTAACAATATTGAAAAATGGATATGCTTTCTCTGTGTGCACAATATATAAATATTTATTAATTATGTATATGTGAAATCAGTATCACATACATTTGATCTATGTAAAATTAAAAAATCAAATGCCACATTCAATTATATGTCCATTATACTATGAAGTTTGTTAGCCTTTTTAATTCATATTATTTTTTATTTAAAACCCATTATTCACTAAATATATGACAATTTATTATATGGACCATAAATATCATGTAATGTTTAAATCAAATTTATAAATATTAATATATATCTAAATATTTACCATATACAATTTACTAACATTAATTATCAAAATTATCTAATTAATAAAATGTTAAATATTTATTAATTTATAATTAAATTATTATTTTTTGTCAATAAATTTTTAAAAGATAAAATTTGTTATATTTTTTTAATAAGATGTAATTTTAATTTTAATTTATATAATTATTTAAAATTAATTATTCAGAAATTTATATGAATAAAAAAGGCATTTGATAAAATGTATTGTTATAAATGCTATAAATAAAGTGCTGATAAAGGGTATTCTTTATCATTTCTATTTTTTTGACAAATGATACACTTTATGAGTACTAAAAATAAAGTGATGATAGTGGATGAATTTATCAGACCTAAAAAAGCACTGATAAATGGTTAAATTTATCACTTCCCTCATTAAGACTGATAAGGGTTCCATTTATCAAATTATTTTTGCAGCGATAATAAATACAATCATCTTTAATAAATGGTTTTTAATATTGTTCTCACCGTGGAATGGGATCATGAATTCTTGAGCGCATTAGGTTTTCATGTTCAACATAATTATGTAGTAGAAAGTGGATTTCATTAAGTCAATATGAACCATTCTGTAACGCCCCGACCCTAGTTACCCAGAGTCGGTGCCTTATTACATAACATTGGCATGATCATGAGAAAGATCAAGTCTCGAAAGACCGATTAGTTTAGTAGCCTTGGAATAACTAGATACATCCATAAATTTTTACATTACATCATAAAAAACATCTTGTCTTCATATCCCCTCATACTATCCCTGCAGGTCATTCATAAATTACTTCTTCATAATCCTGGGAAAAAAAATAAAACATTTAAAGGGGTGAGCTCAGATGCTCAGTAAGGATAACATTATAGCAGAAGCTTTCATAAATAAGCATAAACACTTAAGGCAATTTATAACTAAAACAAAAGCCTTTTAAACTTGAACTTCAGCATAAAATGGCAAAGGTAAAATGAAATAATTCCATTTACTTACTCACATGGATATTCTACTAGTCGAATGATCACATGCAATATCAATAACCACTTTCATAATGATGGAATGCATAATGCCAGACTATCATAACCACATAGCCAAGGCCTCGTGCCAAGACTACAAATAAGATTTTGCCAAGGCCTTGTGCCAAGACACTAGTTTGTCTCATGAGACCTACCGATGCATCGAGGAGCTATAGCGGGCTCCACCCGTCACTTATTAAGTCCAATGCATTCCTCATATGAACATGTTTAAACGTAACATAAACATTCTTATTAAAACTAGCATACGAAATGTCAATACTTTTACCACAAACCATGAATGGTATAAAAACAACACATCCACAGTCAAAAATAACTCATTCGATACAATATGGAAGATTTTATTGTATCACATTAACCTCAATCACGAATAATGAAGGATGTTGACATAGATGAAAATAATCATCAAAACTATTTGAGAGAAATATCCCCCTTTTCTTGAAAACATTTAAAAGTCACACTATTTGTCAAGAAGCCATTTAAAAGTAGATTTTTGAATCAAAGTGTCCCATACCACTTTGAAACTTTTTAAAAGGAGTATTGATTTCTAAACTTTAATGTCTATATAAATAAATCCTTTAAACCATTTTAAAACATGGACATTAATGAGAAAGGTTTAGATGAATAAGTCTTTAAAACATTTAAAAATGGTATTTTAGTTAGAGATTCTTACCAAAAGAGACACTTGAATACAAATAATTGAGGTGATCAAAACTTTGTAATATCATGAGAATAAAGGGTATCATGATATACTATGTCAAAGTACATTATATATACACCACATAAAAGTGATTTGGTGTATATCATCAAAGAAGTCTCAATGGAATGTAAATTGAGATGAAATCTCTCATAAAGGTTGTATCCTTAGGTTAAGGATAAATCAATGACATAATTATGTGTGACAAATATAAATACACTAAATATGATTGGATATTCAGTGTAAAACAATCAAAGGACATTCACACATATTCTTGTAAAAACAATACCAACGAATTGGATGTTTAACTCAACAAATGGAGAATGAGTTAAAATTACTCTTATTAAATTCATATCAATGACTTGAGAATTACCAATGGAGTGATTATGTGTATCAAAATTATATACACAGGAAGGGGAGTGGAAATTATGACATAATCAAATGAATAGTGATTCCACACATAATCTTGGGGTAATATAATCAATGAAATATGTGTAAATCCAAATGAGTGGAAATTGAAATCTCAAATTCCCTTATCGATTAGGTAACTTACGAAACATACACCCATGAAAGAAGTATCATACCATGATGATGTAAATACCCATAAATTAATGTATATTACACAATGAATATGATCATGGGCAGTACACATACACCACATGCAATAATTAAGGGGTGATCAATGGAATTCTCACGGAATTAAAAGTGAGATAAGAAAACCCTTACCTTGTACTTTTCCTTGGTTGGGGTAGGTTAACCTCCTGTATAATAGTGAAATAATTGTTACTAAATTATACAAGAATCATATACATTAATATGATATCATATATGATCTTTTAATATTGATTTGATAATAATATCTTAGTATTATCACCGTTTCGGGTGTTAACTTACTCATTTTCTTTATATGTTTTATTACATAAGTCATCTTTGTTGTATCTTATTCATATCCAGAATGATATCAAGTCCTTAAACATCATTTTTAAATCATTAAATGATAATTATACTTGAATGGATACGATGGAGAATGAATCTCATTGCGTTCGTGGAGACGGTAGTCCGTACGTACGCACGAACGCTACTTCCATTTAATTTTTTATTTTAAAAGAATCGAATCCAAATGATACATAGGTATATTACTATTCCAGTATAATATAATATTTTATATATGTTACTTAAGTTCATTAACACCATCCTTTATACGTTCCATGTGTGGTATGAACGAGTCATATCATTTTAAGGGGGCGGTAGTCCGCACTTCCTCAAATGAAATTATCGTATGTATATACAACATGAAACGAATAATGGTATGAAATAAAATGGAATTACAGAAGCTTATATATAAAATATATATCATTAATATCATATTTAATTACAGTGCCATCATAATGGCCACCATGAGAGGCGGTAAGATGTATTTGAACAATCATCGTTTCGTGAGGCGTTAGTTTGCCATCCACAGAAACATTATTTTCATCATCCATTAGATGGAGTTGTGTGTATGTGTAGTTTGAATCCTTCTTATAAAAACATCCTAGTATATTGAGTATACTGGTTTTGTTACAAAAGAAAGGATATAAAAAGAGTTTGGGGGTTGAAGAAGCAAAATAAATGAAAATAATTTAAGAGAAAACGTTACCTTTAATTTAGGTAACTCACTTTGGTTGGAACCAAAGGACTTCTTGAAATGCTTTCTGCCTAATGGGAAGCTTCAAGGAGGAGGAGAGGGATGTGGGGAGCTTAGTTGGGCAGAGTTTGGACGAGCCAAGTGTCTTGAGAGGTTTGAAGAAATGAGAAGGAGGAGTGCCCTTTTATAAGAGGGGTGAGGGGCACCTTTGGAAAAGCTAGAGATATTAGTTTATAATAAATTCATATTCGGTTTCCAATGGCTCCAAAGTTTACTATTCAAAGGTTATGGTGGTGATGGGTCGAAAACAACTCAACCAATAGAATTTAGACAGGTTTGGGTACTTATATTAACCTTATCTTTAAGTATTAACTCTAAGTTAATTAGTTTCACTTTTTCAATGTCTCTTTGTATTTTTATATTATATGGTTAATAAACATACCATATACATACAAGCGACCCCAAAGTGGTCCTTTAATGATTAACCTATCATGATATAAGTTTCTTGGCCGAACCATAGATTTTTAGGAATTTAATATCGATTAATAATATAATATTTGTTTTAAGAACTCTTTTATGTCAATTTTGACACTATTCAATAGTTGATTTTTGTGAAACTCATAACAGATTGATTACTTCGAAAAAAGTCAATTAAATTAATCCTAATATATCATATTATCCTAGAAAATTAGTTTAATTCATTAAAAGTTTCATATTATATTTATTTGGGTATTTATAATATCAATTATTTTAATTGTTCACTATTATAGTAATTACTGCATCATCATTGTGTCATAAATAAAATAAATTATTTAATGTCTAAAAATTATAAATAAAATATCATTATGTAGAAAATCTTTTTATCTTTCTAATTAATATTTATAATCTAAAATCCAACATTTATAACCCTATGTAAAAATTGTTCTTCTAAAAGATGTAAGCTTATGCCATTTTTATTTTTATTTTAACTTTATTAATGTAAAGTGTCCCTACCACATACAAGTGGCTCCAAGGGGTCCCCAAATTGACCCAAGGATGCTCATGGTCGGGTATGTGTCCACCAATAAGGTTAGGACACGTTTTAGGGTAATTTTGTATTATTATAATATTATTTTTTAACCCTTATTTACCGGATTTACCCTTTAACCATGGTAAATAAAATATTTACCACAGTAACTATTCAAAATGTCTAAAAATAAAAGTTACCTATTTACACAATTTGAACATCCTGATTCCAAATATGGTATCCATTTTCCTAAATTCAAAACACAGAAGTGGCAGAAATTAATTTAAAATTAATTCCCGCTGTCAAAACAAAAAGCGTGTTTTTAAGAGATAATAACTATCAAAAGATTGACACTTGTTTATGTTCGGTTTAATTGTAAAATTATGTCCAATGACCAACATTATATTAAATGGTAAAAATATATTCTAAATATACTTTAAAACCACTCAAATTCATAATTTATCAATATTAATTATTTTGATTAAAAAGTTGTTTTTAATTAAAATTTAGTAATTTTCACTATTCATCAAAATATAAAAGTTATCCGAAAAGTACCAAAATTTCACCCTAGGCTAATTTTGATATTCTGAATCCAAAAATGAAGTCCATTTTGAAATATAAAATATATATAATTTCAAAAAGTAGTTATTACTATTCACAACGACTAGTTTAATTGGTTGTTAGAACTCGGTGTTGCGTACAACATACGCTATCACATTATTCAAAGAGAAGCGTACCGTAGAAGCTTGGGATGTTTCATTTTAAATTTTTGATGTCCCCATTTAGTCAAAAAGTTTAAAATATAGTATTTAAAAAGGGTTCACTATTATAGTTGATAAAAGTGCAATACTGAAAATGAATTTGTTCTTGCATTATATCTAAGAAACTCATAATATGGATTCTAAAATTATAAGGATTATATAAAGTTTAAAATTTAGTTAATACTATTCATAACCTTTTTTGAACGGCTTGTTTGGTGAGTCATGGTGCGCTTGAACTCGGTGTTGCGTGTAGTGCATGTTATTGAATTATTTTGAAGAAATAACACACTATGAAATCTTGGGGTGTTACATTCTCCCCTCCTTCAATAAATTGCGTCCTCGCAATTTGAAATTGTTCTTCGAAAATAAAAGGTTGAAAATAGAAAATATATTTGTGGGAAAACCCACATCGGAAATTGGTTTACTAAAATTTAGTCTTAATATGAGGAAAAGAGAAATGAAAGGGTCACCACCAAATTATGATCTCGATTAGGAGAACATTGGTGGCAATTAGAGACATATAATTGGAGGAAAAATGTAAATATTTATAGGTAGTGGTTGAGGTCATCAATCACAAACAAGTATAAAATTGAGGTCCTTAAACTCATCAATCTACGATGATTTGAAGTACCATCGGTTCAACAAAATATAGGGTATTGGGATCACACATTTTTGACATTTCAAAATATCTTAGTTGAAATCCCACATCGAAAAATGAATTAATGAGGCCTCTATTTAAAATAAAGAGTGGAAAGTATGAAGATTACCGAAGATAACACATACTAGGGTTCCATGTAGGAAAATATGGATATGGAAGAAAAATCTAACCATCAATTATCTGATGGAGAGTGGTAGAGAACATGGCTATGAAAAGGCCAACAATCCCAAAGCCATAAATTAGTGATGATTTAAGGTACCATCTAGGAAAACATTTTTGTTCTAAGTTGCTTTTCTTAATATTGAGGAATTTTTTATGAGATTCGCTAAGATCATATAGAGATATACTTACTTTATAATTACAGTTTTATCCATTAATAAATTTCTACCACATACTCATCTTTCACTCTAAAAGATAATAGAATGTAAAAAAAATTCTATTTACACTATTCGTATAGGGTTCCAAAATAAACGAATTTATAATTCATCTAAAAGATCTTTTAATAAAAACTACATTATTTAATCCAGGACATCTCGTGGGCTAGTGGTAGGTGATACACCCTTGTCGCCCTTCGGTTGCGGGTTCAAGTCTCGCAGCCTTGCCGGACGCGACGGGTTGCCACCCGACCTCCGGGATGTCCTTTTATGGCAATCCAAAATAATCCAAACTAGAACTATCCAAAATACTTCTGTCCAAACTCACAGTCCAACATTTATAAGGAAGGTAAACATAATATAGATCCTTTTTACCCCGTAATAGCATATGAATACCTTCATCATGTATTCCTTTAATACACTGAAACATCCTGAATTACCGTATTCCTTATTGATTACATTCATGCTCCCTTATTCCATGTAGAATGATGGATATACTTCATTAATCCAAAAATGTTTTAAACCCCAACAATGATGGAATATACAAATCATTAATCAGTTCCAATGTAGTCAAGAATATCCAATATACTTTATCCAGAAAAATCATGTATTATTCCAAAATCACTACCTCGGTATCAGAACTATATTATTGTTATCCTGCTATTGATTCACTTTTCTTTGTTCCACACAATCTCAAGTCCTTAATGAAATAGTACTGCAGTACAATCCTTATATACTCTATAATTATTATAAAAAGTACATTGTTGATACAACACTCAATTGACATAATCAACATAAGAACTCTAATCATTCGTCTTCATCTGTGGTAGTATCATAACTTGATTATTATCCAATAGAATCATTTGCGGCATAGTCTGATGACTGGGACATAGGTTTGCGTAGTGTCCAAACTCCTTGCAAATGAACCATTGTACATTTGAAACCATTTTCTTACCCTTGCAGTCACGTACTTTGTGCCCTTTTCCTCCACACTTATAACAAACTCCCATTCCTTTCAGGCAAGTTCCAGGGTGTTTCTTTCCACAGTTACCACATATGGGAAAATTATTCTTTTCCCTCTTCCCTTTATCCATCTTTCTCTCTTCTATCCTTTTCTTCTCTTGCTTCCCTTCAAAGCCATAGGACTCAGTAAACTCTTTACTTATATTATCAATACATGATATTATTTCTTCATATGATGATAATACATGGGAGACTATTTCTCTTATAAATTCTTGCTTAAGTCCATGAAAGATATGATCCTTCCTTCTCTTTGGATCATGTGCATTTCTGGAGTTCTCATTCCTTCTACTGGGCGCCATTTCTAAACAATTGCATAAACTAGATCAGTTTATGAATCGAAATACATAATCCCATACTTATAAAACACTTAACATAAATTGAACTATTTATGGATATAATCCATAATCATAAAAATGTTTTCTTTGAGGAAGTATATACTCATAAACCCTTCATAATGATTTGTAAAGAAAATGAGAGTTATCCTAAGCATATCCCCCGGGAGTGTCGTAACCAAGAGTGCAGCAAGGCCCGTTGTCATGCACCAGTTCCCGTTCGAGTCTAGCTCAAAGCGGTGTTTTCGGGTTTTACCCCTAGGTACATCTGTGCCAGATCCGCCTCTACCTGCTCGTATCCAGACAGGGATGTATTGCTTGGAAAACTCCCAAAATCTCTACAATACCATAATTCTAGGAAGTTCTTCTATACTAATCCTCAAAGTTCATCTTAGGACTACGTGATCTAATCAGAGTTTATCTAAATCTATCTTCCAAGGTTTGTAATAAACTTCCTCTGATACCAACTGTAACACCCCAACCCTAGTTACCCAGAGTCGGTGCATTATTACATAACATTGGCATGATCATGAGAAAGATCAAGTCTCGAAAGACCGATTAGTTTAGTAGCCTTGGAATAACTAGATACATCCATAAATTTTTACATTACATCATAAAAAAAACATCTTGTCTTCATATCCCCTCATACTATCCCTGCAGGTCATTCATAAATTACTTCTTCATAATCCTGGGAAAAAAAAAATAAAACATTGAAAGGGGTGAGCTCGGATGCTCAGTAAGGATAACATTATAGCAGAAGCTTTCATAAATAAGCATAAACACTTAAGGCAATTTATAACTAAAACAAAAGCCTTTTAAACTTGAACTTCAACATAAAATGGCAAAGGTAAAATGAAATAATGCCATTTACTTACTCACATGGATATTCTACTAGTCGAATGATCACATGCAATATCAATAACCACTTTCATAATGATGGAATGCATAATGCCAGACTATCATAACCACATAGCCAAGGCCTCGTGCCAAGACTACAAATAAGATTTTGCCAAGGCCTTGTGCCAAGACACTAGTTTGTCTCATGAGACCTACCGATGCATCGAGGAGCTATAGCGGGCTCCACCCGTCACTTATTAAGTCCAATGCATTCCTCATATGAACATGTTTAAACGTAACATAAACATTCTTATTAAAACTAGCATACGAAATGTCAATACTTTTACCACAAACCATGAATGGTATAAAAACAACACATCCACAGTCAAAAATAACTCATTCGATACAATATGGAAGATTGTATTGTATCACATTAACCTCAATCACGAATAATGAAGGATGTTGACATAGATGAAAATAATCATCAAAACTATTTGAGAGAAATATCCCCCTTTTCTTGAAAACATTTAAAAGTCACACTATTTGTCAAGAAGCCATTTAAAAGTAGATTTTTGAATCAAAGTGTCCCATACCACTTTGAAACTTTTTAAAAGGAGTTTTGATTTCTAAACGTTAATGTCTATATAAATAAATCCTTTAAACCATTTTTAAAACATGGACATTAATGAGAAAGGTTTAGATGAATAAGTCTTTAAAACATTTAAAAATGGTATTTTAGTTAGAGATTCTTACCAAAAGAGACACTTGAATACAAATAATTGAGGTGATCAAAACTTTGTAATATCATGAGAATAAAGGGTATCATGATATACTATGTCAAAGTACATTATATATACACCACATAAAAGTGATTTGGTGTATATCATCAAAGAAGTCTCAATGGAATGTAAATTGAGATGAAATCTCTCATAAAGGTTGTATCCTTAGGTTAAGGATAAATCAATGACATAATTATGTGTGACAAATATAAATACACTAAATATTATTGGATATTCAGTGTAAAACAATCAAAGGACATTCACACATATTCTTGTAAAAACAATACCAACGAATTGGATGTTTAACTCAACAAATGGAGAATGAGTTAAAATTACTCTTATTAAATTCATATCAATGACTTGAGAATTACCAATGGAGTGATTATGTGTATCAAAATTATATACACAGGAAGGGGAGTGGAAATTATGACATAATCAAATGAATAGTGATTCCACACATAATCTTGGGGTAATATAATCAATGAAATATGTGTAAATCCAAATGAGTGGAAATTGAAATCTCAAATTCCCTTATCGATTAGGTAACATACGAAACATACACCCATGAAAGAAGTATCATACCATGATGATGTAAATACCCATAAATTAATGTATATTACACAATGAATATGATCATGGGCAGTACACATACACCACATGCAATAATTAAGGGGTGATCAATGGAATTCTCACGGAATTAAAAGTGAGATAAGAAAACCCTTACCTTGTACTTTTCCATGGTTGGGGTAGGTTAACCTCCTGTATAATAGTGAAATAATTGTTACTAAATTATACAAGAATCATATACATTAATATGATATCATATATGATCTTTTAATATTGATTTGATAATAATATCTTAGTATTATCACCGTTTCGGGTGTTAACTTACTCATTTTCTTTATATGTTTTGTTACATAAGTCATCTTTGTTGTATCTTATTCATATCCAGAATGATATCAAGTCCTTAAACATAATTTTTAAATCATTAAATGATAATTATACTTGAATGGATACGATGGAGAATGAATCTCATTGCGTTCGTGGAGACGGTAGTCCGTACGTACGCACGAACGCTACTTCCATTTAATTTTTTATTTTAAAAGAATCGAATCCAAATGATACATAGGTATATTACTATTCCAGTATAATATAATATTTTATATATGTTACTTAATTTCATTAACACCATCCTTTATACGTTCCATGTGTGGTATGAACGAGTCATATCATTTTAAGGGGGCGGTAGTCCGCACTTCCTCAAATGAAATTATCGTATGTATATACAACATGAAACGAATAATGGTATGAAATAAAATGGAATTACAGAAGCTTATATATAAAATATATATCATTAATATCATATTTAATTACAGTGCCATCATAATGGCCACCATGAGAGGCGGTAAGATGTATTTGAACAATCATCGTTTCGTGAGGCGTTAGTTTGCCATCCACAGAAACATTATTTTCATCATCCATTAGATGGAGTTGTGTGTATGTGTAGTTTGAATCCTTCTTATAAAAACATCCTAGTATATTGAGGATACTGGTTTTGTTACAAAAGAAAGGAAATAAAAAGAGTTTGGGGGTTGAAGAAGCAAAATAAATGAAAATAATTTAAGAGAAAACGTTACCTTTAATTTAGGTAACTCACTTTGGTTGGAACCAAAGGACTTCTTGAAATGCTTTCTGCCTAAGGGGAAGCTTCAAGGAGGATGAGAGGGATGTGGGGAGCTTAGTTGGGCAGAGTTTGGACGAGCCAAGTGTCTTGAGAGGTTTGAAGAAATGAGAAGGAGGAGTGCCCTTTTATAAGAGGGGTGAGGGGCACCTTTGGAAAAGCTAGAGATATTAGTTTATAATAAATTCATATTCGGTTTCCAATGGCTCCAAAGTTTACTATTCAAAGGTTAAGGTGGTGATGGGTCGAAAACAACTCAACCAATAGAATTTAGACAGGTTTGGGTACTTATATTAACCTTATCTTTAAGTATTAACTCTAAGTTAATTAGTTTCACTTTTACAATGTCTCTTTGTATTTTTATATTATATGGTTAATAAACATACCATATACATACAAGAGACCCCCAAGTGTTCCTTTAATGATTAACCTATCATGATATAAGTTTCTTGGCCGAAACATAGATTTTTAGGAATTTAATATCGATTAATAATATAATATTTGTTTTAAGAACTCTTTTATGTCAATTTTGACACTATTCAATAGTTGATTTTTGTGAAACTCATAACAGATTGATTACTTCGAAAAAAGTCAATTAAATTAATCCTAATATATCATATTATCCTAGAAAATTAGTTTAATTCATTAAAAGTTTCATATTATATTTATTTGGGTATTTATAATATCAATTATTTTAATTGTTCACTATTATAGTAATTACTGCATCATCAGTGTGTCATAAATAAAATAAATTATTTAATGTCTAAAAATTATAAATAAAATATCATTATGTAGAAAATCTTTTTATCTTTCTAATTAATATTTATAATATAAAATCCAACATTTATAACCCTATGTAAAAATTGATATTCTAAAAGATGTAAGCTTATGCCATTTTTATTTTTATTTTAACTTTATTAATGTAAAGTGTCCCTACCACATACAAGTGGCTCCAAGGGGACCCCAAATTGACCCAAGGATGCTAATGGTCGGGTATGTGTCCACCAATAAGGTTAGGACACATTTTAGGGTAATTTTGTATTATTATAATATTATTTTTTAACCCTTATTTACCGGATTTACCCTTTAACCATGGTAAATAAAATATTTACCACAGTAACTATTCAAAATGTCTAAAAATAAAAGTTACCTATTTACACAATTTGAACATCCTGATTCAAAATATGGTATCCATTTTCCTAAATTCAAAACACAGAAGTGGCAGAAATTAATTTAAAATTAATTCCCGCTGTCAAAACAAAAAGCGTGTTTTTAAGAGATAATAACTATCAAAAGATTGACACTTGTTTATGTTCGGTTTAATTGTAAAATTATGTCCAATGACCAACATTATATTAAATGGTAAAAATATATTCTAAATATACTTTAAAACCACTCAAATTCATAATTTATCAATATTAATTATTTTGATTAAAAAGTTGTTTTTAATTAAAATTTAGTAATTTTCACTATTCATCAAAATATAAAAGTTATCCGAAAAGTACCAAAATTTCACCCTAGGCTAATTTTGATATTCTGAATCCAAAAATGAAGTCCATTTTGAAATATAAAATATATATAATTTCAAAAAGTAGTTATTACTATTCATAACGACTAGTTTAATTGGTTGTTAGAACTCGGTGTTGCGTACAACATACGCTATCACATTATTCAAAGAGAAGCGTACCGTAGAAGCTTGGGATGTTTCATTTTAAATTTTTGATGTCCCCATTTAGTCAAAAAGTTTAAAATATAGTATTTAAAAAGGGTTCACTATTATAGTTGATAAAAGTGCAATACTGAAAATGAATTTGTTCTTGCATTATATCTAAGAAACTCATAATATGGATTCTAAAATTATAAGGATTATATAAAGTTTAAAATTTAGTTAATACTATTCATAACCTTTTTTGAACGGCTTGTTTGGTGAGTCATGGTGCGCTTGAACTCGGTGTTGCGTGTAGTGCATGTTATTGAATTATTTTGAAGAAATAACACACTATGAAATCTTGGGGTGTTACATTCTCCCCTCCTTCAATAAATTGCGTCCTCGCAATTTGAAATTGTTCTTCGAAAATAAAAGGTTGAAAATAGAAAATATATTTGTGGGAAAACCCACATCGGAAATTGGTTTACTAAAATTTAGTCTTAATATGAGGAAAAGAGAAATGAAAGGGTCACCACCAAATTATGATCTCGATTAGGAGAACATTGGTGGCAATTAGAGACATATAATTGGAGGAAAAACGTAAATATTTATAGGTAGTGGTTGAGGTCATCAATCACAAACAAGTATAAAATTGAGGTCCTTAAACTCATCAATCTACGATGATTTGAAGTACCATCGGTTCAACAAAATATAGGGTATTGGGATCACACATTTTTGACATTTCAAAATATCTTAGTTGAAATCCCACATCGAAAATTGAATTAATGAGGCCTCTATTTAAAATAAAGAGTGGAAAGTATGAAGATTACCGAAGATAACACATACTAGGGTTCCATGTAGGAAAATATGGATATGGAAGAAAAATCTAACCATCAATTATCTGATGGAGAGTGGTAGAGAACATGGCTATGAAAAGGCCAACAATCCCAAAGCCATAAATTAGTGATGATTTAAGGTACCATCTAGGAAAACATTTTTGTTCTAAGTTTCTTTTCTTAATATTGAGGAATTTTTTATGAGATTCGCTAAGATCATATAGATATATACTTACTTTATAATTACAGTTTTATCCATTAATAAATTTCTACCACATACTCATCTTTCACTCTAAAAGATAATAGAATGTAAAAAAAATTCTATTTACACTATTCGTATAGGGTTCCAAAATAAACGAATTTATAATTCATCTAAAAGATCTTTTAATAAAAACTACATTATTTAATCCAGGACATCTCATGGGCCAGTGGTAGGTGATACACCCTTGTCGCCCTTCGGTTGCGGGTTCAAGTCTCGCAGCCTTGCCGGACGCGACGGGTTGCCACCCGACCTCCGGGATGTCCTTTTATGGCAATCCAAAATAATCAAAACTAGAACTATCCAAAATACTTCTGTCCAAACTCACAGTCCAACATTTATAAGGAAGGTAAACATAATATAGATCCTTTTTACCCCGTAATAGCATATGAATACCTTCATCATGTATTCCTTTAATACACTGAAACATCCTGAATTACCGTATTCCTTATTGATTACATTCATGCTCCCTTATTCCATATAGAATGCTGGATATACTTCATTAATCCAAAAATGTTTTAAACCCCAACAATGATGGAATATACAAATCATTAATCAGTTCCAATGTAGTCAAGAATATCCAATATACTTTATCCAGAAAAATCATGTATTATTCCAAAATCACTACCTCGGTATCAGAACTATATTATGGTTATCCTGCTATTGATTCACTTTTCTTTGTTCCACACAATCTCAAGTCCTTAATGAAATAGTACTGCAGTACAATCCTTATATACTCTATAATTATTATAACAAGTACATTTTTGATACAACACTCAATTGACATAATCAACATAAGAACTCTAATCATTCGTCTTCATCTGTGGTAGTATCATAACTTGATTATTATCCAATAGAATCATTTGCGGCATAGTCTGATGACTGGGACATAGGTTTGCGTAGTGTCCAAACTCCTTGCAAATGAACCATTGTACATTTGAAACCATTTTCTTACCCTTGCAGTCACGTACTTTGTGCCCTTTTCCTCCACACTTATAACAAACTCCCATTCCTTTCAGGCAAGTTCCAGGGTGTTTCTTTCCACAGTTACCACATATGGGAAAATTATTCTTTTCCCTCTTCCCTTTATCCATCTTTCTCTCTTCTATCCTTTTCTTCTCTTGCTTCCCTTCAAAGCCATAGGACTCCGTAAACTCTTTACTTATCTTATCAATACATGATATTATTTCTTCATATGATGATAATACATGGGAGACTATTTCTCTTATAAATTCTTGCTTAAGTCCATGAAAGATATGATCCTTCCTTCTCTTTGGATCATGTGCATTTCTGGAGTTCTCATTCCTTCTACTGGGCGCCATTTCTAAACAATTGCATAAACTAGATCAGTTTATGAATCGAAATACATAATCCCATACTTATAAAACACTTAACATAAATTGAACTATTTATGGATATAATCCATAATCATAAAAATGTTTTCTTTGAGGAAGTATATACTCATAAACCCTTCATAATGATTTGTAAAGAAAATGAGAGTTACCCTAAGCATATCCCCCGGGAGTGTCGTAACCAAGAGTGCAGCAAGGCCCGTTGTCGTGCACCAGTTCCCGTTCGAGTCTAGCTCAAAGCGGTGTTTTCGGGTTTTACCCCTAGGTACATCTGTGCCAGAGCCGCCTCTACCTGCTCGTATCCAGACAGGGATGTATTGCTCGGAAAACTCCCAAAATCTCTACAATACCATAATTCTAGGAAGTTCTTCTATACTAATCCTCAAAGTTCATCTTAGGACTACGTGATCTAATCAGAGTTTATCTAAATCTATCTTCCAAGGTTTGTAATAAACTTCCTCTGATACCAACTGTAACACCCCAACCCTAGTTACCCAGAGTCGGTGCATTATTACATAACATTGGCATGATCATGAGAAAGATCAAGTCTCGAAAGACCGATTAGTTTAGTAGCCTTGGAATAACTAGATACATCCATAAATTTTTACATTACATCATAAAAAAAACATCTTGTCTTCATATCCCCTCATACTATCCCTGCAGGTCATTCATAAATTACTTCTTCATAATCCTGGGAAAAAAAAATAAAACATTGAAAGGGGTGAGCTCGGATGCTCAGTAAGGATAACATTATAGCAGAAGCTTTCATAAATAAGCATAAACACTGAAGGCAATTTATAACTAAAACAAAAGCCTTTTAAACTTGAACTTCAGCATAAAATGGAAAAGGTAAAATGAAATAATGCCATTTACTTACTCACATGGATATTCTACTAGTCGAATGATCACATGCAATATCAATAACCACTTTCATAATGATGGAATGCATAATGCCAGACTATCATAACCACATAGCCAAGGCATCGTGCCAAGACTACAAATAAGATTTTGCCAAGGCCTTGTGCCAAGACACTAGTTTGTCTCATGAGACCTACCGATGCATCGAGGAGCTATAGAGGGCTACACCCGTCACTTATTAAGTCCAATGCATTCCTCATATGAACATGTTTAAACGTAACATAAACATTCGTATTAAAACTAGCATACGAAATGTCAATACTTTTACCACAAACCATGAATGGTATAAAAACAACACATCCACAGTCAAACATAACTCATTCGATACAATATGGAAGATTGTATTGTATCACATTAACCTCAATCAAGAATAATGAAGGATGTTGACATAGATGAAAATAATCATCAAAACTATTTGAGAGAAATATCCCCCTTTTCTTGAAAACATTTAAAAGTCACACTATTTGTCAAGAAGCCATTTAAAAGTAGATTTTTGAATCAAAGTGTCCCATACCACTTTGAAACTTTTTAAAAGGAGTTTTGATTTCTAAACTTTAATGTCCATATAAATAAATCCTTTAAACCATTTTTAAAACATGGACATTAATGAGAAAGGTTTAGATGAATAAGTCTTTAAAACATGTAAAAATGGTATTTTAGTTAGAGATTCTTACCAAAGAGACACTTGAATACAAATAATTGAGGTGATCAAAACTTTGTAATATCATGAGAATAAAGGGAATCATGATATACTATGTCAAAGTACATTATATATACACCACATAAAAGTGATTTGGTGTATATCCTCAAAGAAGTCTCAATGGAATGTAAATTGAGATGAAATCTCTCATAAAGGTTGTATCCTGAGGTTAAGGATAAATCAATGACATAATTATGTGTGACAAATATAAATACACTAAATATGATTGGATATTCAGTATAAAAAAATCAAAGGACATTCACACATATTCTTGTAAAAACAATACCAACGAATTGGATGTTTAACTCAACAAATGGGGAATGAGTTAAAATTACTCTTATCAAATTCATATCAATGACTTGAGAATTACCAATGGAGTGATTATGTGTATCAAACTTATATCCAAAGGAAGGGGAGTGGAAATTATGACATAATCAAATGAATAGTGATTCCACACATAATCTTGGGGTAATATAATCAATGAAATATGTGTAAATCCAAATGAGTGGAAATTGAAATCTCAAATTCCCTTATCGATTAGGTAACTTACGAAACATACACCCATGAAAGAAGTATCATACCATGATGATGTAAATACCCATAAATTAAAGTATATTACACAATGAATACGATCATGGGCAGTACACATACACCACATGCAATAATTAAGTGGTGATCAATGGAATTCTCATGGAATTAAAAGTGAGATAAGAAAACCCTTACCTTGTACTTTTTCTTGGTTGGGGTAGGTTAACCTCCTGTATAATAGTGAAATAATTGTTACTAAATTATACAAGAATCATATACATTAATATGATATCATATATGATCTTTTAATATTGATTTGATAATAATATCTTAGTATTATCGCCGTTTCGGGTGTTAACTTACTCGTTTTCTTTATATGTTTTGTTACATAAGTCATGTTTGTTGTATCTTATTCATATACAGAATGATATAAAGTCCTTAAACATCATTTTTAAATCATTAAATGATAATTATACTTGAATGGATACGATGGAGAATGAATCTCATCGCGTTCGTGGAGACGGTAGTCCTTACGTACGCACGAACGCTACTTCCATTTAATTTTTTATTTTAAAAGAATCGAATCCAAATGATACATAGGTATATTACTATTCCAGTATAATATAATATTTTATATATGTTACTTAAGTTCATTAACACCATCCTTAATACGTTCCATGTGTGGTATGAACGAGTCATATCATTTTAAGGGGGCGGTAGTCCGCACTTCCTCAAATGAAATTATCGTATGTATATACAACATGAAACGAATAATGGTATGAAATAAAATGGAATTACAGAAGCTTATATATAAAATATATATCATTAATATCATATTTAATTACATTGCCATCATAATGGCCACCATGAGAGGCGGTAAGATGTATTTGAACAATCATCGTTTCGTGAGGCGTTAGTTTGCCATCCACAGAAACATTCTGTTCATCATCCATTAGATGGAGTTGTGTGTATGTGTAGTTTGAATCCCTCTTATAACAACATCCTAGTATATTGAGGATACTGGTGTTGTTACAAAAGAAAGGAAATAAAAAGAGTTTGGGGGTTGAAGAAGCAAAATAAATGAAAATAATTTAAGAGAAAACGTTACCTTTAATTTAGGTAACTCACTTTGGTTGGAACCAAAGGACTTCTTGAAATGCTTTCTGCCTAAGGGGAAGCTTCAAGGAGGAGGAGAGGGATGTGGGGATCTTAGTTGGGCAGAGTTTGGACGAGCCAAGTGGCTTGAGAGGTGTGAAGAAATGAGAAGGAGGAGTGCCCTTTTATAAGAGGGGTGAGGGGCACCTTTGGAAAAGCTAGAGATATTAGTTTATAATAAATTCATATTCGGTTTCCAATGGCTCAAAAGATGACTATTCAAAGGCTAAGGTGGTGATGGGTCGAAAACAACTCAACCAATAGAATTTAGACAGGTTTGGGTACTTATATTAACCTTATCTTTAAGTATTAACTCTAAGTTAATTAGTTTCACTTTTACAATGTCTCTTTGTATTTTTATATTATGTGGTTAATAAACTTACCATATACATACAAGAGACCCCCAAGTGGTCCTTTAACGATGAACCTATCATGATATAAGTTTCTTGGCCGAACCTTAGATTTTTAGGAATTTAATATCGATTAATAATATAATATTTGTTTTAAGAACTCTTTTATGTCAATTTTGACAATATTCAATAGTTGATTTTTGTGAAACTCATAACAGATTGATTACTTCGAAAAAAGTCAATTTAATCAATCCTAATATATCATATTATCCTAGAAAATTAGTTTAATTCATTAAAAGTTTCATATTATATTTATTTGGGTATTTATAATATCAATTATTTTAATTGTTCACTATTATAGTAATTACTGCATCATCATTGTGTCATAAATATAATAAATTATTTAATGTCTAAAAATTATAAATAAAATATCATTATGTAGGAAATCGTTTTAACTTTCTAATGAATATTTATAATCTAAAATCCAACATGTATAACCCTATGTAAAAATTGTTCTTCTAAAAGATGTAAGCTTATGCCATTTTTATTTTTATTTTAACTTTATTAATGTAAAGTGTCCCTACCACATAGAAGTGGCTCCAAGGGGTCCCCAAATTGACCCAAGGATGCTCATGGTCGGGTATGTGTCCACCAATAAGGTTAGAACACGTTTTAGGGTAATTTTGTATTATTATAATATTATTTTTTAACCCTTATTTACCGGATTTACCCTTTAACCATGGTAAATAAAATATTTACCACAGTAACTATTCAAAATGTCTAAAAATAAAAGTTACCTATTTACAAAATTTTAACATCCTGATTCCAAATATGGAATCCATTTTCCTAAATTCAAAACACAGAAGTGGCAGAAATTAATTTAAAATTAATTCCCGCTGTCAAAACAAAAAGCGTGTTTTTAAGAGATAATAACTATCAAAAGATTGACACTTGTTTATGTTTGGTTTAATTGTAAAATTATGTCCAATGTCCAAAATTATATTAAATGGTAAAAATATATTCTAAATATACTTTAAAACCACTCAAATTCATAATTTATCAATATTAATTATTTTGATTAAAAAGTTGTTTTTAATTAAAATTTAGTAATTTTCACTATTCATCAAAATATAAAAGTTATCCGAAAAGTACCAAAATTTCACCCTAGGCTAATTTTGATATTCTGAATCCAAAAATGAAGTCCATTTTGAAATATAAAATATATATAATTTCAAAAGGTAGTTATTACTATTCATAACGGCTAGTTTAATTGGTTGTTAGAACTCGGTGTTGCGTACAACATACGCTATCACATTATTCAAAGAGAAGCGTACCGTAGAAGCTTGGGATGTTTCATTTTAAATTTTTGATGTCCCCATTTAGTCAAAAAGTTTAAAATATAGTATTTAAAAAGGGTTCACTATTATAGTTGATAAAAGTGCAATACTGAAAATGAATTTGTTTTTGCATTATATCTAAGAAACTCATAATATGGATTCTAAAATTATAAGGATTAGATAAAGTTTAAAATTTAGTTAATACTATTCATAACCTTTTTTGAACGGCTTGTTTGGTGAGTCATGGTGCGCTTGAACTCGGTGTTGCGTGTAGTGCATGTTATTGAATTATTTTGAAGAAATAACACACTATGAAATCTTGGGGTGTTACACATTCCCTAAGGTCAAGCATCCTTAGTGAGGAATCCCCACCAACATATACCACATACAATTCAAAAATAAGATGTGAGATTGACCCTCTATTCTGGAGGTTTCTCAATATTCCAGAATATGGAAAACATGGCCTCTAGCCCTAAATCATACGATTAAGGTTTTTCATCCCTCAAGATGGTAGGAGGATATTAAATTTGTAACTTTGTAGTCATATTTATCATGGTAGGGATACGTCAATGAGAACCCAAAATATATTTCCTAGATTAGTAGAAACTATCACAGAACTGATCCTCTACACCTAGTGGAATATCTGTAACTATTACCTCAGGTTGAACTATAACAGGTTTCATTTATGAATTAGGGTCCACCACATCCGGAGTGTGCTAGGACCACTTTATTGGAATACCAATCAAGGGAATTATAGGGGAATATATCTAAAATTTCCAAGAACAAACCTTAGATAATATTTATTAAATATACAAAAAATGTAAACAAGAAAGATAATGTAAAAATCCTTCTTATAAGAAATACACATGTCTTTGTCATGTCCTAGTCTAGGTGTAAGTTATATGAATGTGCCGTAAAAGGATCATGTGACACATTGACCACTGACCAGTACTAATGTTGGGATATGTCCAAGGCCTTGTATAACTTTTTTTAGGTTACAATATTTAGAGTTTCAAAGACATGGTATATAGGAAACACCATATACATTTCACCTGAAATTTTCACATGACTATAACCTTTATGATTGATGGAATTAATTTATTGAAATTTATTATTATTCATTGAGATATCTAAATCTAATCCTAGTTAATTGTGTCAAAATTTCAAATTCATAATGGAACATACAATTTGAAATCTAAAACTCACATATCATGTGACAGTAATGTGGAGTGTACATATGGATTCCCTATGTAATAGGTTATTCAAAGTGATTTAATATCATGAGCTACAACTACCAGTTTATATAAGTACTGTCTTCTTAAATTTTCATTGTAATTCATCAATCAAACCGGATAATGAAAATCCATTTGTTAATTATGGTTTCATCATCAATCTATGTGGGAATACACCATTAAGATTTATTTTGGAACAGTAATTAGGCCAATTATGTCATTCGTGAAAAAACCCTTTCACACTGCAACACAAAACATATTATGAACCATAATAACCACATGAAAAATAGTGAATTCCGGTAGAAAATTAAATATGGAATGAAAAAATGTGTGAAATTTAAATCATAGGGTTCTTAGTACGATACATGGGTTGTATATGCCATATTATAATTGGTTCACGGAAAAGGACCCATAACTATAAGTCCAAAAATAGATTTGTATAAAAAAAGTGTATCAAAAAAATGTGAAATTTGAGAAACTGTATCAAGTTCCACCAATAAGAGCCATAACAAATCCCAATAATGTTGGGTTTCCCCTATATGTGGGTTAGCTATTTTAGGCATACGATCATTAACAAATTTCAATATCATAGTCTTCGGTCTAACACCCAAATTGTTATTCCAAATGAAATGAATATGATACAACTTTATAGAATCCCTCTATAGAAGACAAATAGAGGTGCCCCAATATAGTGTTCTGAACGTTCTTTAGGAATTTCTCCCCTTATTCTAGAAGCTGGAACTAGTAACAAATACCTAGGTTGTTTCCATGGTGATAATATTACCTCATATCTCAAAGTGGATCATACTGATAAACAATATATAATTAATATCAGAGGTAGACCCTAAATCAACATGACCAATGACCTACCATAGCATAGGATGTAATACTATCCTCTTAGTATCAAAATAATAATAATTATTCATAATATTGTATTAAACAACTAGAAGAAACTGAATAATAAATAAAATATACAAAAGTGAGGATGATCATGATGTCACATAGCTATAAAAAATCATGGAAATGTGATAAAGTGGAGTAGGAATATAACATATTCTATCAAAAATAAAAAAAAAACAAAAAGAAAAAACACATCTACTACTATAATAACGAGCATTATCTTAATCCTATTATCTTGTAATCCATCCTAGGAATGGTAATCAAGCATAAAAAATGGACTCTTCCCTTTATATATACTAGTAATCACGATGTATACTTTGTTAACAATGGTGATTCATGCAGGGTGTATGATATACTTTGAGGGACACCAGTATCAGTGTCTCGATCAATCAATTTCATGAAATATATCATGAATAATTTTATAATAAATAATAATTTATAATTATTAAGTAAATATGTAACATTGTAATAGGTTCCAGTAGGTATACCCCCCAAATCAATACCTAAAGAAACCTATGATGAATGTCTATGTACTAAGGCACCCAAATCTAGTGTAAAACATGGAATGAGTCGCTACAAGTATTGTTACGAAAGTTATGATCTAACCCATAGCATGTGATTTGGAATGGTGGGTGTATACCAAGATTTTAATTCCACATTTTTACCCTTTAATTTATTAACATCTTGCATATTATTAGGAATCACCCTTAATCTATCTAAGGGAATACTATGTATCTATCTACGATCTTCGCATATGTCCAATGTCCTGGGAATCCATCCAAGGAGACCTATGAATGAGATCCTAATTCTCACTCCCGACATGGTTTCAGAACATAAAGAAATATACTATGAGTTTTTCACTTGTATTGGATGTTGGGGTCTAAGTCTATCTCATGTCATAGTAAAACAATCATGCCACCAAGCCCAGCTATGAGGTCTTCCCTTTGGAACTAGGGTCACTCATATAGATGTATGAATACAAAATGTGTGGAAATTCTACCCCAGTTATAGCTAGTGTCACACAAATCATATTTACAAAATCATTTATCAAAACTATATATAGGTCATGAAAATAATGGCCGAGGATCCCTTTATATGAAACCCATTGTATCACCTTAATCATGATGTGACATAATTATTTTTTTAGAAAAACCATATCATTTATCAAGAAATCATTCATACAACAATCAACAAGTTGTCCAAGGGGTTTAATTAAAAAATTATTATTGGGCATGGTGCATGAAGCATTAGGGCCCAACCAAATCTCTTAATTCAATTTAATATGTTAATGAATTGATTATAAGGAAACAAAACTCAATAATTGGTTATGAAATTTAATAAATAGTTTTTTAGGTCTCAATGGTTAAACACGACAATTTGGGTGTAATAATTCTAGAATATTAAACTAAGAGTTTGATTCTTCACATTTTTGGGTCTCACTAGGAATGAGTAAGCATTCAATTTAATATAAATCACAAGTTGGAAGTGTCACCAGAATGGTATTGTTCACAAAATTATGGATAAATATTTGAAATAAATGTCATATGGTTGGTGGGGATCTATAACACATACCTTAGATTTATAATTCTTCTCTTATCAACTGCCAGCCTTTGAATCAATCATAAATGAGAGATATTAATGAAACATTACAATGCCCTGAAAATATGGAAAACTAGGTCACAAATAAATAGACAAAAAATATTATTATAAACTAAAAATATATGATAGAAGAGGATAGTAAAAACCTAATTAATTTCAACACACTTGATGTTGAAGGATTTGGAGTTTGGATGGAGGATCAATGGTGATCCCTTGATTAGGCAAGGGAGAAATCTAGAAGAAAGAGAATTAGTGATCATTCGCTAGACAATAGAAGGTAGAAATGTAGGTTATGATATTAAATTCACTATGAAAAAAATTATAAATTCACACATGTAAAGAGGGACCTTGGTTTTTTCCACACAGTTGGAGAAATAGTGCCCCAACCGTGCACCATACCACTGCGTAAAGTGGATCCCACTAGATTAAGGTGCATGAATTGGGTAATTGTACACAACTCCTGAAATGATTTTGTAACATGTATGAGACAAGTTTAATTCATGCAAAGGACTAATATTATAGTTTTAAAAACCCATTAAGATTCCTAATCCCCACTATCTCACACTACATAGTTTTAAAAACTGTTTAGGTTGGCTGATGTGGTTTCACCAAACAGTGTGGCCTAGTCAAATTTCCCTCACATTGATGCTTCGAGATCTAAATGATCCCTATACACCTTTTTGGAAATTATTTATCCATTATGAAAAATTAAAAGGTAGAAAAAAAGTAATTAATGATGAAAAACAATAGTATTTTCCATTTAAGAACGTCATTATGTTACAATAGGTGACATGATTTATGGTCAGTTGGGTGATTTTTATATAGTAAATTATGGGGAAAGATAGGTTGATTGTAACATGGTAGGATGAAGTGGTTCAATTTTCTATTGAGTTTTATTATGGAATATTTTTATGTATATAATATGGAAACATGACTAATAGTGAGAGGAATGGTATGTTGAGTCCATTTTCAAATTTTATCTTTAATATGCACTCTCAAAAAATGATAAATCCTAGTGTAAGAAAATTTTAGATAAATTTGAAGGATAAAACACATAAAACCTAAGTATTATAATTAAAAAAGATTAAAATCCATCTTTAAATAAATTTATTAATTTTACTCAATTCCTGGATTAATAATTCTAATAAAAATTAGGATTAAAACAATTCAAAAAAATTATTTAATATTAATTCCAAAATTGAAAAATCCAAAATAATTTAAGTATTAAACTCCTCTAAAAAATATAATTCTAGAATTAAAATATATATACCTGATTATTAAATACAAAAATTGAATAAATAATTAAAACACATGATTTAATACCATTATCAATGTGTTCTAGATTTTACAAAATTCCAAAAAAAGTTATTTCACTACCACAGTCCAATCTAAATTATGGGATATTTATCAATAAAAAATAGCTAAAAATTATGAAATTTCATCCTCAAATAAAAATCCTATATGTCAACTATTTTACTCCTAGAAAATTGTATCAATTAATATCCAAAAATAAAAAACAATAGTCCATTAAGATAATATTTTACGTTGCAACATGTCGAAAGTATCAAAAAATCAGCCAACATGATATGAAATATAAAATGTCATATTATTATAATAAAATTAAATATAAAATCCATTTTAGACATAATTACTCACACCATATAGAAATAAAGTAACATATAACTACATTGTTTGAATTATCTTTTCTACTTTTTAAATTTAATTCAATGTCTCACATAAATTCACACACAAGGTCCAATTTTTATTTTTGAATGAAATGGATCATAGTTGAGTAAAAAATTTATCATGTGGGGAATTCAAAAATTCCGTTTAAAAATTTATCATTCTAAGGATCAAAATAACAAATCCTTGATGCTTCATCAATCACATTTGATTATATAATCTTTTACTTCATAACCCATGATCAGAATTTCCTAAACCCATCATCCTCTTTTATTAGTTAGAAGTTATTGGATATTTCCCTTAAATTTTTATAAAATTACATATTTATTGAATATGGATAGTCTTATAACTAAAACAACTAAAAATACATGGTATACCCTAGGATAATTTTTAATATTATTTGTATAGATTCAACTCTTTGGCAGTTGGATCAATGGTTTCTCTAACCCTTATTGGTGGGAAAACAAACAAACATGTCCTTCAGTTTACACGGTAAAAATTATCAATTATCTCCCATAAATTTGTTTCACTCTATTAATATGAGATATCTTATTATCTTTCAGGGTGTCTCCATAACGTACCATTCTCTCACAAGGTCCGGGGTACTTCGGTTTTATTTCATTAATGCAGTTCCCACAAGTTATGATTTTGGATCAACTAAGTTATTTTTTATTTATAAAGTTTATTTATACTATAAAATAAATATTTCCACAAAATCAGTAGTAAATTCACTCATTATTCATGTAATTCTAAAAGTTTCAGAACAAATAAAAATACACCACTACTGATATCATTTTTCCTACATAGAAAATCGTTACTCTCTTGTTTTATTTCCAAAATCATACTAAAATGTTGAAAAAGAAAAGTAAAAATAAAGTACATATTTTAAATATATAGACCGAGGCTTAACATACATGGATATTTCATCATTTTAGATGAATATATTGTACACTTCAAAATACATTCCTGTGGACCAAAATAGTTTAGTGTATTTGGAAACATAGAACACAATTTCAAATAACTTTCTAAAATATCTCCATAGTCTCCCATTAGGATCATCTCATATAATACATATTCATTAAACATTTCATCATAAACTAGGGAAAAGAAACATAAGAATGGGTTAGAGTATATTCTTTGTGTAGGTAAAAAATGAGATATGTAAGCATAATAACATGAATAAGGGTATGAGAACATGAACATAACATTAAAAGATCATTCCCTACATATCAAATATCACAATCCTGAGTCATGGAATAAGTATTAGCAGCTCAAATTAAATGGATCATAATATAATACAGAACAAGATCTATATGGGAATATCATTGGAATAAATAAAAATATCTGGCATACAAATTAGATTACAACATTTTGAACATGTATGAGTAGATACAAATTGACTCATTATGATAATGACATGAAATCAATCCCATCCATAAAATTATCTACATGAACCCAAGTCCATTCATAACATTATGAAAATGTAATCTGGTTCACACATAACATCATAGTATTCAAGGTTCACTCCCATAACTAAAATATATTAGAGAAGACACACTTGTTTTGCAATGTAGATCTGGAAAAACCTGTTTGAAATTTTGGATAAGGACACACCTACTTCCCATTTGGGATCTGGAAACAAGTGTTTACCATTGTGGTCATGCCCTTCTACTTGTTTCCCTTCATTATATCAGGATATAAAAATATTTACCCAATGCATATGAGGTAGATATATGTATCACCACTTCTAAAATGAAATCATATATGTTTGTTCCAAATGATAATATGATATTCCTCATATCCTGCACATAAAAATATATGGGTCTCATTAATATCATATCCTGAAAGATGAAATGAAATGGATGTCAAGAAACAACATCATATGATGAATTTTGGATATAATATAGGTTTCATAATCATTTCATCATAGAGTATCCCATGAAAAGATATGTATTTAATAATCATTTTATCGAGGTATAACCTCTAGAGAAGAATATGGTTTCATAAAATACATTACATATAATAAATAAACCATATAAATAAAGAATTGGAATGATTTCTTATGATCATACCCCCAGTATATCATAAACTATATGAAAGGATGATATCCTGAAAGTAGAAGGATTTAGAAATTTTACATGAAGTATTTGATAAAGAAAATATCCTGTATTTGAAATTAAATTTATATAGAATGAAACCTTTTCAGAATAGTTTTATATAAAACCCCATTCTAAATGTTATAAATTATTTTTTAAAAATAGTTAAAATATTTCATGAGGAATATAACATTTCATATTTGAAAAATGATTTATAAACCACAAACCCTTTTGAAAAGAATTTTCCTTTAAAACTAAAAATGGAAGCATTGAAAAGAATTTAAAAAAATAATGCCTAAAAACCTTAAAATATTTTTCCATGAAAATTATATTAAAATTAAAATTTAAAAAAATTTGAAAAGATTTTTAGAAAATTGGGATTTTAATAAAATAATTCTGACCAGGGAGAGAAAAATGCCCAGATATTATTAAAAATGTATTCGTAATTTTCTTATGTACAAGAGAGAATAAATTCTACAAATACATGAAGATATCAGGAAAAACATTGTATAAGAAAAATAATGTGAATTATTACAATAATTATTTTAATATTTAATCAATGGAACATAATCAAAAATAATCTTATCAAACAATGAGATTATAGTAATTAAAAATTACAATTTTGGAAACATTCAATCAATATACCCATGAAAGAATAAAATTAAATGAAGAAAAAAATATCATAAAAAATGATATTCATGATATAACATGTAAAAGGTAATTATATAAACCTCATAAAATAACATAGGTGCATAACTGAACATCTGTCTCAAAGAAGTCCAATTGAGACAAAATTATTTTTCGCATTTGGTAGCATTTGTACCCTAAAATGTCTATGAAAGATACATAATCAAATGGATATTTAAATAACAAAAAATTCAATAATAATAATATAATAATAATTTCTGGTTAATTATAATCAACACCAAAAATAAAGGAGGTGTAAATATGGTATACGTCAAGAAAAAATAAACGCCAGACTGCAAATCCCATTACTACTAGAAAAAATTTTAAATAGTGAGATATATGAAATAATAACATCTATTGGAACATTTAGTATCATTAAATATTTTAAATACATGATATAAAATTATATTTTGAAGTATATATACCACATAACAAGATTAAAGGGTAATATAACATATATCTCACAGAAATAAAAGTGATATGAGAAATTCCCTACCATAAGTATTACTTTAAGGACCCAGCCTTAAAACATTACATAATCTTGATTTTAAAGAAAAATTCATGTTGATGATCTGTTCAGGATTCGATTTTTATATAATAAGGACTTAACTATTACATATCAACTTGAATAATACCAAGTAGACACTTCTTCTATAACTATTTTTTTCATATCCTTAAATAAAACAATATTTAGTTACTTGATATAAATCTTCTTGAATACTTCCTTTATCTTACCCTTCCTTATAACTAGAGAATGACAGTTCAAAAACATGGGATGAGCATAAAAAGCTCAGTAAGGTTTATAAAATAATGAATGGAAACATTAACCTATAAAAAAATCATTGAAACGATAATTTTCATTCATAATATACCTTCTTAAATCATAATAATTATGAATAACACATAGTAATCACTATTCATAATGTTAACTTAAGGCATACATAACATACTTACGTTGTAGATATCACAACTACATAGGGAGTCACATTTGGAATACCCATCACAGTATATTCCGTAAATTTCTTCAGAGAAACATTCACGTTTAACTCATTCATGTTACGCAATGCATTGGAGAGCTATCATGGTCTCAACCACCCTTAGTTTATCACTGAAACACCCGACATCATAAACAATTCCCACGAACCATAACGTAATCGTATCACATAAAACACGCCTAAAGAAAACATAACATTTCCACAATTAAATCACAAGATATCCCACCAACACATTGATATAATCAAAACATTATAAAAATAATTTTTAATACCAAAATAATGTAAAACATGGTATTTATTTTACATTTAAAATATTTATGGCTTATAGGGGAAGCCAAAACTCAAATTATGTTCACGGCGGTGGAGAAGTCATTGTCGCCGCATATGTAAGACAAAAACATTCCTTTTGTCATTTAGTAAAACACTTTGTGTAAAAAGTTTTATTTTGAAAGAAATTAAAATTAAAAAGGTTTTATTATACAACTAATAAAATAAGGTCGTATATAAATTGAAGTATTCCTCAACAAAAGGAGATTGAGACGAAGTCCATAACAAAGACGGTATCCTTAGATTATGGATAAATGAATTACATAATTATTTGTGACAAATATAAATACACCAAATATAAGTGGGTATTAAGTGAAAAACAATATTAGGTCATCCACACAAATTCACAATACGACATAATCAAGAAGTAGATGTTTATCCCAATGAATTGAAATTGGGTTAAGATTTTCCCTTACAGAAATTCACCAGCCTAACATCATCACTTTAAAATTCAGAAAATTATTTGATGAGAGATAAAAAGGGTATATCATCACTTGTACATAAAATTTACATCAATAAGGATATATAATAACATATCCCAACATTAATAAGATTTAAATTAAAAGACTTAACAAAAAATAAGTATATTAAAAAGAGGAGGGTGAATGGTTCCATTACCGATTTGGGTAACATTCGAAACATAAACCCCTTAAACGATGGACTATACAACGTTGATGTAAATACCCATAAAAAAAATTATATTGCACAATGATTTGAATAATTTTAAATACATACACCTCTCAAAGGAGATAGTCGCAAATATAACATGAATCTCATGGGAATAAAAGGTCAGATAAAAACCCCTTACCTCATTATAATCAATCAAGTCAAATGAAAAAAAGATAATAAGAACCAAATGAATCACAGAACTCCATGAATATAAATAGAATTATGATAATATATATCAAATGGAATTAAAAAATACACCACAAGAAATAAATAATTGGCGAAAAATGGAAATATCACAGAATTAAAAGTGAGATAAGAAATCACCTTACCTCAAGTCCGACTTTTCTTGTTCATTCCTTTATATTCCTGAATAATAAACCATGGTCAATTTATAATTACATAAGTACTTCCTTTAATGTTTATTATTCAATTCATATAACATATTATTATGTTATAATAATTAGTTAATTATGTGAGTTCATATCATATGTTCTGTAGATTTTGGTATATTTGTCAAAAATGAACTAGTTTGAAGAGAATTGTCCATGTAGTTATATGTACATCATCTCCAGAATGGTGTTCATGATTTAAATATCATATATATCCAGTATATATTTATTTAATAATATTCCATATTGTTTGTAGATAAAAAATGAAATGAACTGTTCACGGAGACAGTAGGTCGTACGTACGCATGAATGCTACTTTCATTTTTTTGTCATATTGATGGAATTTAAAAATAAATGAGACATATATATATTATAATTCCAGTATAATATATAGGTTATATAGGTAACATAAGATCATGTATTACGTTCTTTATAAATTCCATGTTTTTCATGAACGTGTCACGTCACTTGAGGTGGCGGTTGTCCACACTTCCTCATATGAAAGTATCGAATTTTCACAACATGAAAAGCATAAAGGTATGTTTTAAATATAAATAAAGAAGAATATAGAAGAAATAAATATAATATTTATCATATATAAATATAATTCCATCATAATGGCCACCATGAGTGGTTTTACAAGAAGATTGAACAATTATCGTTTCATGAGACAGTAATTCACCACCCCCAGAAACAATATGTTATTTAACCATTAGACAGAGGTGTGTGTAAGTGTAGGTTAAATCCTTATCATAACAACATCATATTATATTAATGATACTTTAGTTGTTATGGGATCAAATTATAAGATTATTTAGTTGAGTTAGTAAGGAATATAAATGAAATAAACATGATAGAAGACATTACCTCTAAATCGGGTAACTCATTTTGATTTGAGCCAAAGCTTCCTTGTAAAGGCTTCTTCCCAAAGTTAGGCTTCTAGGAGTGAGAGAGGGATGTGGAGAGATAATATGGTCAGAGTTTGGATGATCCAATGGCTTGACAGTTGTAGGTAAGGGGCTAGAGGTGGGGGCCTTTTATAAGATGGAGGAGGGTCACTTTAGGAATTTCTGGAAATGTAACTTTATTATAAAATTATTTTAGGATTTTATAGTTCACACAATGATATATTTTGGGGATAAGGTGATAAGGGTTTTAAATCCAACCATTCAATATCTTTTTTACTAGTGTATGTCTTAAATGTTACCTTATCATTTTGTTTTATTTAAATTGTTCATTAATTATGTAATCACTACGGCATCATGGTGTCATAAATAAATTTATTTATTTAATGTCTAAAAATAAAAAAATAACATGTTTTAGGAAATAATATTATATTTAAAATGAATATTTATAGTCTTAGATACCAGATATTTAAACAAAATTAAAATTGTTTTACTTTGGATATACAAACATTTGTTATATTTCTCTTCTTTTTAAAAATAAAGTCATAAATGTTACTATCACACCCATGTGACTCCATGGGCCCACAGATTTGGTAAAAAGCTTCCCATGGTTAGACATGACTAAAAAAATAGGATTTGGATACATTCTGGGGTCATTTTATTTTATTATGATATTATTTTATTACCCTTAACTACCCGATTACTATTTAATCACAATAATTAAAGATAATTATCATCATTGCAATTAATAATATCCAAAAACAAAAGAGTCTTAATTACATAATTTGGACCTTCTGATTCCAAATATTGAATCCATTTTACCAAATTAAAAACACAGAAATTTTAGTAATTAATTTAAAAATAATTCTTGTTGTAACAACAAAATTCGGGGTTTTAAGAAGTAAAATTTATCAAAATATTGACTTGTTTTTACATCAAATTGAAACGTGAAATTACTTACAATTAAAAAAATTCTATTAAGTGAAAAAATTAATTCAATTACACTTTAAAACCAATTAAATGGACAACATAACTATATAATTAAATATGATGAAAAATATGTTTTGAAGTAAAATACTGTTTTTTTTCACTATTCATTAAAAATGAAAATTTTTCAGAAAAATACCAAACCATTATCCAAAGTAAATTTGATATTCCAAATTAAAAAATGATTTTAATTTTACCAAATTAAAAAATAGTTGCTGCATTAATTAATTTTATAATTAATTCCCACTCTCAAAACAAATAGTGTGTTTTTGTGAAACAATATCTATCAAAAGATTGACACTTATTTATGTCTAATTTCTATGTGAAATTAATTACAATAACCACCATTGAATTAAAGGATAAAAATATATTATAAATACCCTTTATAACCAATTATAAAGATAATCAATCCATAAGAATAAATTAGATTAAAATGATGTTTTTAATTAAAATACATCATTTTTCACAATTCATTAAAAATGATCTTTAGCAGAAAATTAACAAAAAATTATAGAAAGTACATTTCAATGTCCTGATTCTAAAGAATGATTTCATTTTTTCAAATATAACATATAAAATTGACAAAAAAGTAGTTCTAAAAAGGTTTCACCATCAAAAGGCAGTTAATCAACCTTTTAAATAATATTAGAATATTTATTCTTAAAATTGTATTCATTTTCATTTTAAGCCTCTATAATTTATTGGGTAATTGTTAAAATATTTAAAAAACATATATAATCATTTTTAGTTAGTTCTGTTCATTCCCCAAATTACAATGGCTAGGCATTAACTACCATTTAAAATAATATTATTATATTATTAGTGTGCAACATACAATTTCAAAGAAACTCATTGTTGCGTATTGGGTACGCCATCGATCATAGAATTCCATTTAAAGTAATATTTAAATTTTATTCAAAAATATTAATAAATATGAAGATGAATTATTCTTTATTTATCTAGAATGTTACATACTTCCCCCCTTTTGGGAATTGCACCCACACAATTTTAAAATGGGGCACGGAAACTTCATTGAAAGCCCCAAATTGGAAAAGGAGTCAATAAAACTGTCATTTTAAAAGAATGAAAGAGAAGTAAAATTTTCACATGAGACAAAAGATACTATGATTCCATTAAAACATGGATATGGTGGAGAAAACATTCCATCACGTTCTGATGGAGAGTGATAGAAAATATTTCTAAGAGAAAGTTAACGACCAGAAAATCCGAAACTTGTGATGGGTTAAACGGTATTTCATTCCCCCTTAGAAAAAGTTAACAGACAATGTTTTTGTTTTAAGTTACATCCTATTGAAGAATTTATTTATGATCTTAACTAAATCATCAGGAAACATACTTAATTATCATGTAGACTTTCATCTCTTTCTTTATTTCTTACACAATCTCATATTTTCTCCAAAAGATGAGTATTTAGGATGACTTGTTCACATTAAGAGCACTATAATCAACTTCATCACAATATCCCAATCCACAAAAGATGAACTATATATTTCCCATGTATTTAGACCTTATCCAAAACCAAAATTGTTAGAACAAGATCAGATAATCCCCAAAAGGATAATCCTTTATAAAAAGAAATACTACTCTTAATCTCCAAAATTCGACAAAAAATACCCAAGTTTCACGAATGACCATTCAATAAATAGAAATACATAGAATTCATCAATGTAATCCAAACTAAGATTGAAACCCACGTCTCTGAAGGATTTATTCACATAGTCATCAAAGGAAAATCTTAACATTTATCTCTAAATAACATTAGCTACTCTTAAAGTATCATATAGAAAAGTAATAAACATAATACCATATCCTCAATGATAGGTTAATCATTTCCATAGATTACCCAAAATCGACTTATTCCTGATTCATAAGATCATCTAACTAAAAATAATTAGTCATATGATTCAAGGACATCACGTAATCCAGTGGTAGGTGATAAATACTAGTCTCACTTTGGTTGTGGGTTCGATTCCTGTAGCTTCGTCCGACGCGATGGGTTGTCACATGGCTGCGTGTTGTCTATTTTTAAATTATACCTATTTTTATAACATTCCAAAAAAATAGATAAATTAATAAAAAATAACCATGACATATTTTAACCACAAAGGTTATCTAATAACATTCATTTTTCATCCAAAAATGCATTAACCAGTAATTTCCCCAAATTCAAGGATCATATAAACGCAAATGGTTCTTTATAACAATATCCACAAAAGAAAATATAATTATTCTTTGAATAAAATTTTCATATATCAAACATCAGGGTTACACGTACTATATATAGTCTTCTAATATAATCCCATCATCAATAGATCCTTAATACTTTTAAGAATTTCACCGTCCTAAAATCTACAATAACTCTTGAATCCCTTATATGTTGGCTTCTTACTCATTAAACATTCATCATGATCCATTTTCCATTCCATTACAACATATTATGAAATACTTATTTCCTACAAAAAAATCATTAATCATATCACAAGATTCAATAATAGGAAAACATATGTTAAGAAATAATCCATACATTTCATTGGTCATTGTCAGTTTCTTAATCCTCAATCGGAATGGAATTAGGTATTGGTAAACAAATATTTGTATGATACTTGTTATCCCATTGCTGAAACTTCTTCATAGGACATGTTTTTTCATAATGACCATACACACCACCTTTAAAACATTCAATTTATCCTTCAGAAAGAACTTATTTCCCTTTACTAGTGTCAACTAGATGCTTCCTTTTTCCATGGAAGGTTTTTTTATAACCTTTATTTCCACATCTATATCATGTTTCAGTCCCTTTGAAAAAATTTCCGATGTGTTTCTTTCCACATCTTTGACACATATGTTTTCTAACATACTTACCTTTATTATTATTACCTAAACTTCCATAGGGATTTGGTTCTCTCATATATGATGTCGTATAATAATCAATAAGGGTTAGGTGGTCAATCATGACTCCAGATAGTTGGTTGAGAATAGCCACAATAGTTCTCATTACAGCTCCCATATCATTCAATTGCTTGTTCAAAAAACTGCAATAGTTTTCTACACATACACTATTACTTTGGTTCCTGCTAGATCCATCCATTTACTAAAACCAAAAAGTTCAGTGTTAGTATATTAGTAAAATCATCATATAATATCTTATGAGGAGGTTAAACACAAATTATACTTATGCATGTTATCTTATACTCATTAAATTCATAAAAATAACTATGGGTCTTTCTAAAATCCTAACCATTATGGTAATGTCACTTGTGCTTAATGAATACCATAACCTTGAAAGTTATCTAAACCGACCTTTGATACCAACTATAAGGACCCGGCCTTAAAACATTACATAATCACGAATTGAAAGAATAATTCAAATTGAGGTTATTTCCAGGTTTAGAGTTTTAGAGAATAAGACATAAATAATACCTATCAACTTGAATATTACAAAGTAGACACTTCTACTATAACTGGGTTCATTTCTTAATATAAATTATCTTGAATACTTTATTTATCTTACCCTTCATTATAACCTATTAAAAACATTTCAAAAACAAGGGATGAGAATAAAAATCTCATTAAGGGTTATAACATAATGAAAGGAACCATTAACCCATAAAAATTAAAAATCAATGAAACCATAATTTTCAATCATTACATACCTTCTGGAATCAAAATATTTATGAATAACACATCATAATCACAATTCAAAAAGGTAACATAAGGCATACATAACATACTTACATTGTTGCTATCACAGCTACATATGAAGTCACATTTGGAATACCCATCAAATTATATTCCCAAAATATCTTCTGAAAAACATTCACGTTTACCTCAATCACGTTACCCAATGCATTGGGGAGATATCTTGGGATCACCCACCCTAATTTTATCATTAAACCACCCAACTTCATAAGCTATGCCCAATAAGCATAACATAATCATATCACATAAAACATGCATGAAAAATAGATAACATTTCCACACTTCAATAACAATATATCAATGCAAAAAATTGATATAATCGAAACATTATCAAAACCATTTTCAATACCAAAATAAGGTAAAACGTGGTATTAATTTTTAATATAAAAATTTTATTGCTTGTAGAAGAAGTCGAATCTCAAATAATGGTCACGGTGGCGGAGAAGTCATTGTCACCGCATACGTAAGAAAAAAACATTCCTTTTGTCATTTAGTAAAACAAGTCGTGTAAAAATATTCCTTTTGAATGAAATTAAATTTCAAAAAGTTTATTATACATCCAATAAAATATGGTCATATATAAATTGATGTATTCCTCAATGAATGGAGATTGAGACGAATTCCCTTATAAAGACGGTATCTTTAGATCAAGGATAAATTAATTACATAATTATTTGTGACAAATATAAATACACCCAATATAAGTGGATATTATGTTTAAAAAAATAATAGGTCATCCACACATATTCATAGTAAGACATAATAAAAAATTATAGGTTTAATCCAATGAATTTAAATTGGGTTAAGAAGTTCCCTTACAGAAATTCGACAGCCTAACGACGTCACTTTAAAATTCAGAAAATGAGTTTATGAGATATAAAAAGGGTATCTCGTCAGTTCCACATAAAATTTACAGGAATAATGATATATATGAACATATACCAACATTAAGAAGATGTAAATTAAAAGACCTAACAAAAATAAGTCTTTTAAAAATAGGAGGGGGAAGGTTCCCTTACCGATTTGGGAAACTTTCGAAATGTCACCCCATGAAATAAGGACTATACAATGATGATGTAAAAACACATAAACTAAATTATATTACCAAAATTGTAGAATAATTTGTAGTACATATACCACTAAAAGGATATAGTGGAAAATATAGCATAAATCTCACGGGAATAAAAAGTGAGATAAAAACCCCTAACAACATTGTAATCAACCATGTCGCATGACCAAAAGATAATAAGAACCAAATGAATCACATTATACCATGAATATAAATAGAATAATGATAATATATATTAAATTTAATTAAAAAAATACACCACATGTGTTAAATAATTGGTGAATAGTAGAAATATCAGGGAATTAAAAGTGAGATAAGAAATCTCTTTACCTCAGGTCTGACTTGTCTTGTTCGTTTCATTATATTCCTGAATAATAAACCTTGGTAAATTTATAATTGAATAAGAACTTCATTTAGTGTTTATTATTAAATTCATCTCACATATTATCATGTTATAATAATTAGTAAATTATGTGAGTTCATATCATACGTTTTGTCGATGTTCGGTACATGAGTGAAACATTAACTTGTTTGAAGAGAATTTTCCATGTAGTTTTTTACATCATATCTCAAATTATGCTAATGCTTTAAATATCATATATATCATGTATATATGTATTTCATAATATTCTATAATTCTTGGTGATAAAAAATGAAATGAACCGTTAATGGAGATGGTAGGTCGTACGTACGCATGCACGCTACTTTCATTTTTTTGTCTTATTGATGGACTTTAAAACTAAATGAGAAATAGATATATTATAATTATAGTATAATATATATGTTATATAGTTTTCGTAAGATCATTAATTAAATTGTTTATAAATTCCATGTCTGGAATGAATGAGTCACATCACTTGAGGGGGCGGTTGTCCACACTTTCTCATATGTAATTATAGCATTTTCACAACATGCAAAGCATATAGGTATGTTTTTAATATAAATACAGAAACAAAGAGAGGAAACAAATATAATACTTATCATATATAATTATAGTACCATCATAATGGACTCCATGAAAGGTGTTACAAGAATACTGAATAATCATAATTTCGTGAGGCAGTAATTCGCCCCCCACAAAAACAGTATGTTCTTTAACCATTAGACGGAGGTGTGTGTAAGTGTAGGTAGAATCATTATCATAAAAACATACTAGTATATTGAGTATAATTTTTTATTATGGGATCAAATAATAAGAATATATTGGATAGTGTAGAAGGAAAATAAAATAATGAAACTCGAGAGAATACATTATCTAAAAAATCTGGTAACTCTTTTTGATTTGTGCCAAAGGCTTCCTTGGAAAGGTTTTTCCACAAAGTGAGGCTTCTAGGAGTGAGATATGTATGTGTATAGATAATATGAGTAGATTTTGGATGATAAAACATCTTTAGTGGTGTGGGTAAGGGGTATAGGTGGGGGTCTTTTATAAGAGGGAGGAGGGTAACTTTTGGAATGTCCAGAAATGTTACTTTATTATAAAATGATTTTCAAATATTAAAGGTCAAAAAATGATATATTTTTAGGATAAGGAAATAATGGATCTATATCCACCCATCCAATAGGTTTTAGAAAATTTTAATTATTAGATGTTACCTAATATTTTCATTTAATTTAAATCGTTCATTAATGAGGTAATCACTGCATCATCATGGTGTCATAAATAATTTTTTTATTTAATGTCTAAATATTATAAAACAAATACCATGATGTAGGATATATTTTTTTCATTACAATGAATATTTATAGACTAAGAGATCATTTTCTAAAAAAATAAATCTTTTTTACTTAGGATATACAAACATTTGTTATATTTCTCTTCTTTTTAAAATTAATGTCATAAACGTCATTATCACACCAATGTGAGTTCATAGGCCCTCAAATTTGGTAAAAATAATCCCATTGTCAGTAATGACTCAAAAAAAGGATTTGGATACACTTTGGGGTCATTGTTTATTATTATGATATTATTTTATTACCCTTAACTACCCGATTACTTATTAATAATGATAATTAAAGATAATTACCGTCGTAGCTATTCATAATGCCCAAAAACAAAAGAGTATTAATTAAATAATTTGGACCTTATGATTACAAATATGGATTCCATTTTACAAAATTTCAAACACAGAAATTGTAGTAATTAATTTAAAAATAATTCTCGTTCTCACAACCAAAGACGAGTTTTTAAGAAGTAAAATTTATCAAAAGATTGACATGTTTTTACATCCAATTGAAAATTCATATTACTTTCAATGAAAAACATTGTGTTAAGGGATAAAAAAATAATTTAATTACACTATAAGACCAATTAAAATGAAAATTTAACTATATAACTAAATTAGATGAAAAATCAGTTTTGATGTAAAATACTAAATATATCACTATTCAATAAAAATCAAAATTTGTCAGAAAAATACCAAAAATTTATAGAAAGTAAATTTGATATTCCAAATTAAAAAATTATTATCATTTAGAAAAAATTAAAAATTTAGAGGTTTCATTATTTAATTTTATAATTAATTCCCACTGTCAAAACAAATAATGTGTTTTTAAGAAACAATATCTATCAAAATATTGGAACTTGTTTATGTCCAATTTCAAAGTAAAATTAATTCCCATGAACATCATTGAATTAAATGGTAAAAATATATTCTAATTACACTTTAAATACAAAAAAAAAAGAAAATTTATATATATAAATAAATTATATTAAAAGGAGGTTTTGAATTAAAATACAGCATTTTTCAATGTTCATTAAAAATGAACTTTATCGGATAAATAACAAAAATTCACAAAAAGTACATTTTGATGTCCCAATTCTAAAGAAGGATTTTATTTTTTGAAATATAACATATGAAATTGAAAAAATGTAGTTTTAAAAAAGGTTCTCCATCAGAATGTAGTAAATAGTTTTTTAAAGAACATTAGAATATTTATTCTTAAAATTGGTTTCATTTGCATTTTATAGATCTATCATTTATTGGGTAATTGTTAAAATATTTAAAAAACATATATAATCATGTTGTAGTTAGTTATATTCATTCCCTCCAATACAACAGCTAGCCATTAACTATCATTTAAAATAATATTATTATATTATTAGTGTACAATGTAATATTTCAAAAAAAAATCATTATTGCGTATTGGGTACACCATCGAACATAGAATTACATTTAAAGTAATATTAAAATTTTATTCACAAATATTAATAAATATAAAAATGTCACATTCTTTATTTACCTAGGATGTTATGATTACCTTCCATCATACATATTAAAAATTAGTGCCTATTAAATATAATATAATTATATATATATGTGGAAGAAACATATTTTTATATATAATAACATATATGATTTTACTATGAATTTATAGTACCCATTTATTAATGATTACTTGTGAAATTATCGTTTTGGGAAATAAGCACTTTGTTTTTCACATGTGCATTGATTTATTATATTTTTCTTATTAATCAAATCATTATTTAGTCAAAAAAAGAATGATAAAAATTATATATTTATGACATATATTCATTATATATATATTTTTATTATAATCTATAAAAAAATAGAAATAATAATTGGAAGACACTTTTCATAGTGATTGTAGGCCAACCGTACACTAGAATTATTTATCGGTTTTCTTTGCATATTGGATGAATGAAAGTAAATGAAATATATATATATACATATTATATCAACACAATATAATTATTATGTGAGTTATATGATATAATTTAATAAAAACCATCCATAAAAAATCATTCTAATGCGTGAATGAATCACATTGTTTTCATGATGAGGTAGTCCACACATCTACAAACGAAGATATCATACTCCAAAAAAATTGAAAAAGGGGTGTTTTATATAATATACCCAAATGAAAATATGCATCATAAGAATATAATATATCATATAAAAGTATTAATTCCATCATAATTTCCAACCATTGATGGTGGCAATGTAAAAACAAATGACATTGATTTGCGAGGTGGTTTTGTATTGTACATATGTGTTATGATTGCATTTCCCATTTGGTTTAAGTGTATATCCGTGTAGGAAAAAGTAATAATATACTAATTATTTTGTATATTTTTAAACAATATTAATTATATTATCATGGAATTAGAATAATTTAGTGGTTGTAGAAAAAAAATAGAAAAATTTATTATTGAAGGATGTTACCACTTCTTTTTGTAATTCATTTTGGTTTCCACTGAAAGTATAATGTGGTTTTATATATTCCCAATTTCTGTATTCTAGTATGAGAATATTAATCATGGGAGCATATTTTGTCAGTTTACATATGAGATAATGGATGTTTAAGTGTGTGATATTAAGGAGGTGTGTGCCATTTTATAGTGGTGGAGGAGTGACATTATTTTAAATATAAAAATGTACACAGTATTGAGAGGTGTCTCTTACATCATGATCATCCATTAACTATAAATGTTATAGAATATGGATTATATAGTGGATATATTACCTGAAAATGAATTGTTTACATGTTTATAAGTTATTTTTCCCATTAACTTTATGTTTAACCACTGTGTAAACTCGTTTTGACCTTAATCATTATAACTATTTTAATTCAACTTTACTAATTTATTCTGGTCAAAAACTGATATACTTAATATAAATATAAAATTATCCTTATTAGAAATATATAATCCATTTTTCTAAATTCTAATCACATATGTATGAGATATTAATTTATAATTAGTCTGGTATATGGAATGGGATAGTGGGTTTTGCACGTGAAACAGTTAAAACGTTTGAAATGTTTATATATAACATTTTAATTCAAATTTGATTAAAATTTCCTATATTTTGCTAATATATGTATAACTCAACAATATATACATTACTATCTATTAAAATAATAATTTAGTATTATAAATAAATTATAATAAAATTCAATTTTGTATTAAAATTCAGTGTTTTTAACTATTCATCCAAAAAATGAATCGTCTCAGAAAAATAAGAATAATTAACCCTAAGATGATATTGATGTTCATGTTTTAATAATTAAGTTTAATAATATCCAATGTAATTTATACTAGTGTCAAAAAAATATATTTTAAATAAGATCTCTATTAAAATACAGTAATGTTTCCTTTTAGAAAAATATATATCCTAATGCGTAAACATTGTTTTATTATTATCTTTTTTCTAGAAAAATGTTATTGTTACGTTAATTTGTTGATTTAAATATATATATATCATCATTATTTTCTTATCAAATCCGTTTCAATTAATTTATTAGGTAATATGTGTTTGATTACATATATATATTTTTATAGTAAAAGATCAATTATATTTTCAAAAAGGCACTTATTTTCATTTAGATTAAATTTGTCACCAAATAAGTCTTCTAATATACATTTTTTAAAAACAAATTTGTAATTTAATTAATATTATTTATAATATCCATTACAATGGTCATCTGAAAACTATAATAACATTTTTATAATAATATTAATAGTAAATTATAGTTTGGTAAAAATAGTGCTTTTCTGTAAATATGATATTAATGGAACTTAGATTGTGTGTAACAAAAGAAAAACATAGTTTTAAATTTACTAAAATCTAATTTATGTGTTACCAATTGCACAATATCTTCTGGTTTTTGTGTAAAATGTAAGAATATCAAGGTTCATTCATTTATCATAAGCAACCATTATTGTTTTTTAAAATTAAATATATAGAATAGTTTAGATTAATTTGAAAAAAAATAATATATCACAAAAAATTGGGGTGTTAAATTTTTCCTCCATTAAAATGAATTTTACCCTCCAAATTCTTCTTAGATATAAATGGTTTTTACTTCTAATTCCCTTACACAGAAACTCACATAATAATAATGAAAACTAAAACTTCATTTAAAAAAGATATTGTATACAATAATGGTTACAAAAATTAACTCATAAAAAGGTTTAATTGTGGAGAACATAGGCTAGAAATGAATATTACACCATGAATAAATGTGTAAATAATTATACTAAAGGATAAAGATCATTGATCATAAAAAAGTGAATGATCAATGGAATGTTAAGGGACTTAGAACCATTATTCTATCATGATTTATAAGACCATAGGTTGAATACAAATTAATGTATTAGGATAAATATATTCAATACCATTTTACAAGAGTTGAATTATTTTTCTCAAGAATATATTCTTACTTGGTTCCATTACATTCAATAAAAAAATATCACCCTTTGTTAGTGCCTTGATTAATCCCACATTCCTCTCTTACTCTCGATAACGAAGGTGAATTTTTCATTCCTAAATAACTAATAAATAATCATATGTAATGATAATACATTAATATCTAAAACCTCATATGATGTTTAACATAAACCATCTAATAAATATTTACATTTTTAACCCTTACAAAAGCTGATAATGAAAAACATAAGAAATCTAGTAACTAAATTTCCCAAAATATGCTTAATAATAAACCCCATATATCATGAAGTATCTATTGGTTGACATATTCCAAACATGTGAATACCTATATTATGTATTCTATTAGAAAAAATTAATAAAATGAATTATTATGACAGATTATTTACAAAAATTCATTTTTTATTTTTGAATTGATTATTGGATATATTCCTTAAATAAAAAAAAGGTTGTAAACTTCATCCATGAAAAACTAGGGAATTTTTTAAAACAATTAATAATTTTCCCAAAGGTTATTAGTACTATCTGATTTACATATTATCTATCAATTACCTCTTAATCCATGTTAGAAAAAAATTTATTAACATCATATACATGTTACAGGTTCAATTCCATTAATCAAAATATAACCCTTCCACTAAATCCATTTTCCCGTTCATGAGTACCATTGAATATATTTTACCAAATCCTTAATGGAATAAATTAATTCATGATTAATTTAACATAATTCTTGAACTCCAATACATATACACGTCAATAATAATACATTATTCCTAAACTATTACATTGAATTCATCAATATATTTATTAATTCCCTTTTATTATAATAGTAAATAGCAATGATTTCATAAGGTTTTTCAAATTATATTTAGCCATTAATATTATTTTTAATGTAAATAATATTGTAAGACCATCTCATTAATTTCACATGTAGTTTAAAATCTATTTATTTTTAGTAGTATAACTAATACACACACCACATTCTTGATTCTCTACATGTGATTTTAACTAAGGAATTTGATTTCTACAATCCCATACTTTACACATCTAATAAATTCATTGTTAACTAAATCCTTTCTAGATCCTGCAATGAAAAAAGACCCGAATTCATTTTGTGAGAAACAATTACCATAGAATAAATCCATATAAGACTAAAAAAATAATTAAAATAATTATAAACCATGAAACCTAATTTTAAATCTTTGAAACATTAGACTTATCCTTAGATACATCCCCATACTTATCCTTAAAAATATCCCTAGGGATCACATTAAATTTTTCTCATCTTAGTTCCCAAAATGTTATTTCAACTATTTAATTTATGCAATTATTGTTATTAGAGCTTAATATAAATGTATATTACAATAATTTAGACAAATATTCATCACATTAAACAAATACATGTATGAGGACCATAATAGACTACACTACATATCAAAGATAATAATCAAGAGTAGTGGAATAATGATTTATAGTTCATAAGAAACCAACCATAAGATAATCATGAATAGGATCCATGTGAAATTAGAATAGGAATAACATGGAGAATTATTACATAAACATTTTTAACTTTTTGAACTTGTAAAAGTAGAAGCATGTACACTCATTAAGTTAGGGACATGAAATTAGGCTCTCACGTAAACATACGAACAAGAAACTAGTTTGAAAAATTACCTAGTGAACATGACGTGGGGTTCCCAAAAATATAATAATAGAAAAATTTCACTCCCAAATCTATTTAATTTTTTGGATTAGGACATACCTATTTTCATTGGAGATTGGGACACAACTCCTTTCCATTGTGGATCAGGACACACATGTTTCCCATTGTGTATGAAAAAACACATATTTGACATTTTGGAACAAGAAACACTTGTTTCCCAATGTGGATTATGTTCATAAACTATTTTTTCATCATTATCTCATGAGACATAAATATATACACATTCCATGGAGGGAGATATAAGTTCCACCCATCGCATTATAAAGTCATATATATGGGTGCCATAAATTAATATAATATTCTTCATACCACGACCCATAAAAAGAGATAGTTCTTAGAAAAATTACATAGGAACTTATGATATGAAAATGGTATCAGAATAATTGCATCATTTTATAACCATTGTAAAAGAGAAAGGTATCATCTTAATTTCATCATAGAATATTTGGTGAAACTTTATGGGTTTCACAAGAGTTTTATCATGGTATAAACTATGGATGATGAATGGGTATCATAAAAAACATGACATATAAAATATATACCATTCATATAAATATTGATAATGGTTTCCAGATATCAAATCCTCAGTAAATCATAAACTATATCAAATGATTTAATCTTTAACAGATAAGGATTTTGAAAGATAATTTGGAGCATTTCTCGTGGAAAATAACCTTATTTTAAAATAACATTCTAATTCATAAAACATTTTCAAAAAACTTTAATTTGAAATCCAATTCTAAAACATTTAAAATGATATTTGAAAATAATTTAAACCATTTTTTAAGGAATATATCCTCTCTGATATGGGAAAGGTGTTTTTAAATCTTATAACATGTTGGGACAAAGATTCCTTGAAAACTAATAAAAGAATAATTGAAATCCATTTTAAACACTTTTTACAGATAAAGTATTTTGATATATTTGACATAGAAAATTATATTAAAAGATCATTTGAATATATTTTAAATAACATATATTACATTTAAAAAACAAATCTCTTACTGAAGAGAGAAATAAGGTGATATTTTCATAAAAATAATTCAGAATTATCTTTTGGGGAAAATATTTTACAAATGGTACCAATACATGAGGTTATCATAAAATACATGAGGATAATAAAAATAATCACAATTCCTCAGATATAGATCAAAATATTTCATCTAAGGAACCATAATCACAAACAACCATGATTAACGATGATATTGTAACAATAAACAATTACACTTTTGGTACCTTTTAAATAATATCCCCATGAAATAATAACATTACACAAATGTTAAAATATATTTAATAGAATTATATTCATGATACAAAATGTCAATGGTATGTATATACACATCTTAAAAGAATATATGTGCATAACAAAATAGGTTTCTCAAAGAAGACAGAATGATACCAAATTGCATTACTGATTTGGTAACTTTTGAACCATAAAAATTCATGATATAGATATAACAAATGAGTTTTTAAATAACCATAAATATAAGGGTAATAATAATATAATACATTAATGGGATGTAAATATACCACACAAAATAATTGAGTGGTGAATATTTCATGGTTCTCATTGAAATAAAATAGAGACAAAAAATACCATTAATACTAGAGTAACATTTGAATCATGATATACATGAAAGAATAAAATCAACTGGAACTTTTAATATAATTAAATAAGTTATATAAATGATATGACATGACATTAGGATGTATATACACCACAAAACAAGAATAACTAGTGAATATAGATTATATCTCATAGAAATAAAATTAACACCAGAAATCCTTTACAGTAAGTATTGACATTTCCTATACACACCTAAAACTGATGTATAATAGAGTTATTTTATTTATTCATAAAAAATTAACTATATTATTATATATAATACAATATATCATTTTATTTTATATTTATATTAACCCTTCGTTAAAAATTACATGTTAATGTTACATTTCGAGTAATAACTACTTTGTTTTCTGGATGTGTGTTGAATGATTATATTTTTGTTCCTATTAATTATATAATTATTTATTCTTTATTATATTGATAAAAATGGTATATATTTTGTTTATATAAATTATATATTTATTTATAAAAATATATAAAATATATAATTATAAAATGGATTACAATATTCCTAGAGAAGGTAGGTTGTACGTATGCATGAACTTTGTTTCCGTTTTCTTGGCATATTTAAATGAAGAAATAAAATTAAACATATATATTATTTTTCTTACATTATAATTATTAAAAAATATATATCATAAGAGTTTAATAAATTTATATTAATATATTCCATTTAATATGTAAGAGAATCACATCGCTTTGAGGAGGTGGTAGTTTGCACGTCAACAAACGATGTTATAATATTCGTAGAAAATGTAAAGAATGATGTTATGTGTTATATCATAATTAAATAAGAATAAATACATTATAAAAATAATATATATCATATAAAAATTGTATTTACATCATTTTTCCCTACCATGAAATGTGATAATGGATGATTGGACAATATCGATTAGCGAGGTGCTTGTCAGCCACACACACGAATGATGATTATATATCACATTCGATCGATGCGTGTGTACATGTCGGTTTAAACCATAATATAATAAAATATCATGATATTTATTATAATTAATTTATTATATAATAATGAAAAATTAATAATGGAGTAATTGGTGAATGAAATAAAACAAAAGTTCTTGTTGAAGGATTTTACATCTTTTTTTGGTAACTCATTTTGTTTTTCCACAATATAATAGCTTTGATCATTTTATATCAAAATTAATTATTATATTTTGAGTTTATGGATTCATTTATATTATTTGGGAATGTTTTAGATGAACTAATAAGCTTTATTATTGTGAATAAGTGAGGGTCAAAGTGCCCATTTATATTGAAGGAGGTGTGAGTATCTTGTAAATATTAAATGGTAAACACTATTGAGTGGAATCCTTTACATAACGTGACTCCAATTAGAGTCAATCTCCATTATAAGTCATGTAATTATATAAATATTTCCAAAAATTGATTTTTTACTTTTTTATAGGTTAATTGTCCTCTTAAGTAAAAATTTCACCACTAAGTAAACTCATTTTAACCTTAATCGGAGAAAAACATTTAAATAATTTTAGTAATAATATTTTTATAAATTAATTTGAACATAATATTAATTATAAATTTTTATGAGTAAAAATATGGAATCCAATTTTATAAATTATAAATCATAAGTGGAAGAAATTAATTTAAAATTGATCCTACAGACAGAATGAAACAATACCTTTTTAAAGTTAAAATGTTCAAAAGATTGAAATAATTTTATATTATGTTTAATGTGAACATGATTACAACGAACTAAATTGTGTAAATATATGTATAATTGATCTAAATATACCTTAATAAAATTTTGAAATAAAATTTACGTATATTACTAAATTTGACAAAAATTCTGTTATGAATCAAAATTAAGTATTTTTCAATATTCACCCAAAAATAAATCTTCTCTGAAAATTACCACAAAAATAGGCTAAGATAATTTTAACACTCAAATTAAAAAACTGAATATTTAATAATCAAATAGATTTTATAAATTTTTCAGAATTTATATTTAATATAGGTACACCATTAAATGTTGGTAACATTACCATTTTGAAAAATATATATCTTCGTGTGTAAAATTGGGTTTTTTCTAATATCATGTCTATAAAATACATAAGATGAGTTTTAATTAGTATAATAAATATAGTATGTATATGGTAGTTTTAAAATCATTATAATCATTTATAAAATGTGTTTTTATGGATTAAATGAGGTAAAACGTGTTTGATTGCATAAATATAGTTTTCCCACTATATGAAATAATTATTCACACATTCACATGAAATCCATATTTTCATTATTTAATTAATCTTACCCATATCCATCATTCTAGTTACTTGGTGACAACTATAATAATATTTTAATATTAATATAAATAGTACATTGTAGTTTTGGAAAAACATGGTCATGCATGTAATGAATATTATTGAAGGAACTAAAAATTGTGACTAACATGAGCCAAACATAGAGTTTCATGTCCAAATATATTACATATATGTTGTGTGTATCTTAAGATCAACATGGTGTTGCATACAAAGAAATACAAACATGGTTCTTTAATATACCACAAGTGACGTTCAATGATACATGAAATGAAAAATATCAAATAGTTTAAATTAATTAGAAAACAATATTTCACAAAATGTTATCGTGATTCATTAAAAAAAGTTCGAAATATTGCGATTTAGTAAATTTTATGTACAATAATTGAGAAATTTTAAAATAAATGTTGAAAAATTATATAAATCATAACAAACTTTAATATAAACCCATAATTATCTTATTACCCATTACAATTTATTACATCATGAATGATTTTATAGGAAAAAATATTTTTTAAAATGAATGGTTTTTTGAATTATGTAGATGAATGGTACAACCAGATAATGATTTATTCAAGGACAATATTGAGGATATGGGACTCCTATATTATCTATTTACAATGGCATTCATGGTAATGCTTCCCTTTTTGTACATTCACCAGGAATGTATTAATTGAATTCATTCCTTTTATTTCAATAACACCAAATGGGAATTTATTAGTCACAATATATGGCTTATTACACTTAGAACATTGATTATTGGCAAGACCTTAATTATTCAAGATAATAGTAGCACTTTATCACCAATCCCAATGATTATTTTCTATATTATATATTAATGGAATGATTTGAACATCTCCTTATATATTAGTAGATTCCCAATATCTTCCATTCTCAATTCTTGATGCTCCATCATTTTTATCTTCCATGGTTACCTATATTTTAAAAACTCTAGGTTTACCATCTTTATAACCCAATAGGCATAATTTTTTAACTCAACTAGAAAAAGAAATTTATTTACATAAATAATTTTTTGAGGGGACAAACCTAAGAGGGATTTGTATATATTTTTTATGACCATAATTTATCCACATGATTTTCACTCCACTCGATCCTAGTGGGTTGTTTGATAATCTCTTGAGTGTTAATATATTTTTTGGGAACCTCTACTTACCCATGTTTTGTGTGTGGTATGGAGGGGATGTTTTATGTAGCTCCACATATTTCTTCATCTGGTCATCTATGTTCTTACTGTAAAATTATGTTCACTGGTCAATAATTATTTTTCATTGTATTGAATATAAATAAAAAATATTTAATATTATAAACACAATGAAAACAATGGAATAAACAGTAATGGTTTCTTTTTTTTAAAATATCAAGAAATATAGTCAAATGATAACTATTTTTCAAAAAACTGAAATGATATTGGAAATGGAAACATGAAATCTAATACAGATACAACAAATATTTCCTAAAAAATTAAAGGATTTTAGGTGTTTCATATGTCTTATAAAGTCTACAGATAAAATTGTAGAATGGGTTGGGCCTATAAAAATAAAAGAGTCATTATATTTTTCTACAACTTAAAATATATTCAAAAGATGTCAGAATAGTTTTTTGTGGTAAAAAAAGTTCTCCATATCCATGTGTATAACAAAATGAAAGCATGGAATTAATTACTTCTTTAGAGATACACCTCTTAATTGCATAGTCCTTATATATCATTTAAATGAACCTGACATTATGGTATGTCACATTGTTTGAATTATAATGATAGAGGTATCTTGGGAAGGTCCAAATAACATTAGACGTTAAAAGGGGGAGATAGAAAAGAAAATTCAACTCAAGAGGTTTGTATTGCATGTAGTTATGGGTTATATTGTAATGGTGGTCATTATGATGTGAATAGGTTGGATGTGGAAATGATTCTTAGGGTATAGTTTTGGGGTTTCTTCCATATTTGGAATAGATTCATCATTGTTGTTGGATGTGATGTGGAGGTGTTTTGTGGTTTTTCTAATTTTGGGGTGGCTATGTCATGGTCACTTAGCTGTAGTGTGGGCTCTTTAATGGTTGATTTTTATTATTTTATTTTTTTATTGGTAGATATTGCATAAAATTTATCAATAACTTGGACATATTCATATATTTTGACCATTTTGAAATGGTTTTATTTCATGTACTATAGTATATTCCCTAGTTTTTCAGATCTGTGACTTGGACCTCACTGTGTTTCATTATTGCTACATTGACATGCTATAGTGTGGCATGGTCTCTCCTCTAGACCTATAGTCCATTCTATTTTCATTAATTATTTATAGCGGTGAGGGGTTCAGATCCATTGTGTAATATATTCCAAACATCCTACAAAAACCCCAAACCCTGCCTTGTTTTTTTGTTATCTATTATTTATGTGGAAACCAAGTGAGTCACTATGATATCATTCATCCCCCTTTAAATTTATGTCAACCACATACATGGGGGAAGGGTTTTTGGTGGTTTAAGTGATTTAGTCTATTTTATTCTCCCTAATTTCATCCAATTATTCATTTGGGAATGCATTTTTTCAGGAATCAATTGGTTTTGATTTGATTTTTTAAAGGTAAGCATGTTTCTCATTGTATTCTCAGATGATATTGCCGAATTCCTATATTATAGTGCCTAGTGAGTGTCTTACTATTATTCTATCCTTGGGAAATAGTTTGGAAACTTTTTTTTAGGTAGGTGTCCTTCATATCCCTTTTAGTTGTATTGGTGAGAGGGATCAAATGTTTTTATCTTTAGAAATATGGTATGCACCAATCTAGTGAATTTGATGAATCGTTTTAATTTAAATTATATGTTTATTAGAAAAAAAACATGTTTTACCAATTTGATATTATTGTTGTTGAGACTGAGAATTTTTGAATTCATATGGAAATGAATAGCCGTTAGAGGATATGCTTTCATTGTAGTGGAAATTATTGTGGGGCTTTTTTATGATTTTATGAAATTACATTGAATTTAATAGGATAAAAATTGATTTACAACTATTAAATTTTTCTCCCTTGGGAATTATGGATTCTATGAGAATAAAGACGAAGTAAAGAAGAAAATGTGATTAAAATCCACATGATTTAATATAAAATGATATATGTGAAATGATTTTGTGATGTGTGGATGTGAAATGGTGTTTTGAGGTATTGTTGTGATTTGTTATCGGTTGTAAGGATGTGGTAATTACGAGGAAATTTGGTTGTTCAAGGTGGAATATGTGAATATATATGGTTGTGTTATATGACTGACGTGGCGATAAGTGGTCGTGTTATATAGAGTTTTTGATGGGAATTGGTGGTGATGTTGAATGAAATCCACGTGGGGCTTATTTTCAAGGGAAATATGGGTTATAGTTATTCTATTGATTTCTTTCATGATAGTTTCCTGGAAGTAATAAAATAATTTGTTAATGATGTTACTAAAATTTCATGTTTTGCATGGCTAATGAATTCTTGAAAATAAAATTGGAATAGTGGTTAAATTTTTTTATTCATAATGTTTAATTAATGTAGTGGATAAAAGAAATATTTAGGTAAAATATTTTTGGATTAACTATAAATGTGTGGTGGGATGTGTCCTATTGTAGATACTTGTATCCTGACGTACATTGACATTACATTACATTTGCGGAATACTTAGTACATAACAAAAACACACACACAAGGATCGTAATAGTTTAGTGTCTTTGGAAACTCGGACTATACTCTTCTAATCGTGGTGAAAGATCTTCAACATCTCCCATAAAGATCATCTTTTTTTTACCTAAAACCTTTCTTTATATCCTGGGGAAAAGAAAACATAAAAGGGTGAGCTCAAATGCTCAGTAAGGGTATACAAAAGAAATAAAAATCATATCATATCTTTTTGAAAATCATAACCTGCAAAAGAGATCATAATATCTTAACATGGAACAAATCATAGAAGTGAAAATGATATCACCATAATCATAACATGAAACTTGAAATTTTGTGGCATGCACACATAATCATGGAAAATCATTTCTTGTTAGTCATGACTCATTGCCAAGACTATCTTAGTGGACAAAGTCCCTTTCTGAATCGAGTAACCCTCGTTTCAGTCCTGTTTCACTGAACCGGTATAACCTACCATTCCAGCCATGTCTATCTCATGAGATATAAAATCTTTACCCAATGCATTGGAGGGAGATATAGGTCCCACCCATCTCTTAATGAATCCTTTCTTATGTGTGCCACAAAATCATAAATCATACATCATTGCATAACCCATGTAATAAAAATGGGATTCTTAAACAACATGACATCATAAAACCATTCATATAAGATAAAGGAATTCATAAACACAACTCCATCACAACATAGTCAAATCAATGTAAAAATATGGATAGAAACAGAACCCTTTATTATCATAGATGGAAAATAATTTTGATAAAACACTTGAAATGAATTCTTGAGGATAATATCCTTTCTTCTTCAAAATTAATTTCTTTTCACAAAACATCATACAATTTTAAAAGAAAGCGATTTTATTAAAAATAGTCATGAAATATTTTGGAGGAAGGTTCATGAAAATAAGGCTTTATAAAACCGTAAAAATCCGTTCGTGCCGTATAAGTTAAAAAAAACATTCTTCGTACTTTTGTCGGAAAAGTCAAAAAGTACCTCGTACGGAAAAACGACAAAAGATTCCTTCCATATTCTTTACTAAAAACTCACCGAAGAGTAAAATTGGATTTAAACTATTGTAAGTGGATGGAAAAAATATTACATATTGAAGGAACATGGATGTGGATGATAAAATACACCCCAGTAAATACTTACGAATAAACAATCTCGGATAAAAATGAGATTGTGATATTTCCCTTACCTTAGGTCCGACTTGCTTTGTAAGTGTCCGAACCTCCTGTATAATGATTTAAATCATGTTATTGACTTATTACAGACTCATATTCATTGTTATGATATCATATATGGTTCACTTATGACATTATATTACCCGTTCTTTTGTAAATTCCATGTTAAAGAAGCGTTTTGGGTAAAATCGTTTCATTTATCGTAGGTGTTTTGACTTGTTGTTCTTGACATCATTATTACTTATATCATGATTTACTTACTTCCAGAATATAAAATATGATTTATATATCATATATATTCAGTATATATATATATATAATTGTTAGATAAATAAAATGAAAAAACACCGTTCATGGAGACGGTAGTCCGTACGTACGCATGAACGCTGTTTTCCTTTCCTTATTGTCTTGAAATGGAAGTAAGTAGATGACATACATATGTATATATATACATAAATCCAGTAGCTTTATAATTTCATATATTTCATTATTATTTCTTATATATACATTATAATCATTCTTAAATGGTTAACATGGAGAATGAATCTCTTCGCGTCGTGGAGACGGTATTCCGTACGTACGCACGAGCGATGATATCATTTCTATAAATATTGAATTGAATTGGAGTGGATTATACAATATATCAGAATCAATATGATGTTGTAATAACTATGTATAGTTATTCTTTACACCATTATACCCATCCATGTAAGGTGGTGGTGGAAAATAGATTACACCACGGCGTGGAGACGGTATTCCGTACGTACGCACACGCGGTGATTTCTTTTTCCGTAGGATGGATAGATGGTGAAATAGGGTTGTTTCATACTTATAATAACATATCAGTATATGAGTGATACTGATGTTATTACTTCATAATGAAACAACCTAAGAAGAAGAAGTGGAAGAAGAAATAAAGATGAAAGAATTGGTAACGGTAATTACCTCTTCTTTGAAGTGCCTCTTTGAGACCTCCTCTTAGGGCACTAACATTGGTCTTTGAGGAAGACCAGAACCTCTAGGATGTTTCTAGGGAAGTGGAGAAGAGATTTGGGCAGGGGTTGGCCGAGCTTGAGAGCTCAAATTGGTGTGAGGAGGAGGGGGAGGAGGTGTCCTTTTATAAGGGAGGAGAGGGGCACCTTAGGAATATCTCAAAATATTATTTTATATTAAAGTCAAAATCGGTTTATAATGGTTCCAAAGGGTCTTATTTCGAAGCTAAAGTGGGGTTGGGTCGAAAGCCTATCAACCAATAAGATTTAGACAAGTTTAGGGTATTATTTTAACCTTATCAATTAAATTTAACTCTAAGTTAAATAATTTAACTTTTACCATGTCTTTTTGTTTTCTTTCACTATATGGTTAATAAACTTACTATAACATGCCAAACGAACCCCAAATTGTATATTATTAATACATATATCCTTATCTAAGTCATTTGGCCGAATCGTAGATTTTTATGAATAAAATAACAATTAGTAATATAATATTTGATTTAAAAACTATTTTGTGTCAATTTTGACACTATTTGATATATGATTTTTGTGAAAGTCATAACAGAATTATATGTTCGAACCAAGTTGATTAAATCATCACTAATATATCATAGTAACCTAGAAAATTAGTGGAATTCATAAAAAGTCTTAAAGTACATTTATTTTGGTATTTATATTATCAATTATGTCAATATTTCATTAATAAGATAATTACTGTATCATCTTTGTGTCATAAATAAATTATATTATTTGATGTCTAAAAATTACAAATAAAATACCATCATGTAGGAAATCCTTTTAGCTTTCTAATGAATATTTATAGTCGAATTTATCTTATGTATAACCCCATATTAAAAATGATTTACTTATTAAACTTTGATTTTAACTATTTTAACCCTTCTTTAAATAAATTAATAATAAATGTCCTAATCTAATCCAAGTGGGCCTAAATGGTCTTATTTTATTACTAAGTTGTTTTTGGTCGAATTACACTTGTCCAATAGAATTAGGACATGTGTTAGGGTAATATTAATATCATATTTACCCTTAGTTACCCTATTTACTATTAACCGCGGTAAAAAAAAGTAAAAAGTTACTATTCACCAAAAATTATTTTCATCTCATTGAACCACATTTTAGTCCTTGATATTAACCGTGTCTCTCGGATTTTCGAAATTCCATTCACAGAAGCGGTAAAATTAAGTTTTATGCAAAATTCAGTTTTTAACCTACCACTTAGTGGTTTCACTATTCATCAAAAATTGAAGGTTTTCAGAAAAATGCCAAAATTTCATCCTAAGCTATATTTCATATTCCGAATTCAAAAATGAAATCTATTTAACCAAATTCATAACATAGAAGTTGCATTAATTAATTTTATAATTAAATCCCGCTGTTAAAACAAATAGCGTGTTTTTAAGAAACAATATCTATCAAAAGATTGACACTTGTTTATGTCTAGTTTAAATGTGAAATTACATCCAATGACCAACATTGTATTAAATTGTAAAAATATATTCTAAATATACTTTAAACCCACTCAAATTAATGATTTATCACTATTAATTATTTCGATTAAAAAAGTTGTTTTTAATTATAATTTAGTAATTTTCACTATTCATCAGAATATGAAAGTTATCCGAAAAGTACCAAAATTTCACCTTAGGCTAAATTCGATACTCCGAATCCAAAAATAAAGTTCATTTTGAAAAATAAGATTTACTGGATTTCAAAAAGTGGTTATTACTATTCATAACGGCTAGTTTTAATAATATTTTTATAGCATATCGTTGTTTAGTGAAACTCGGTATTGCGTATTACACACGCTATCGAGGAAGGTCGCGATTGCGTGTAATGCAAGTCAAGTCAAGGATGTGTGTTGTGCAAGCTCCTTTTGGTGTAGCGTACAACACAAGACATTAATAAAATTAAAAAGAATATTTTTTTTATAAAATCTTGGGCTGTTACATTCTACCCCCCTTAAAATGAATTTCGCCCTCGAAATTCGTCGGGGTTATAAATGGTTTACTATTTGAAAGTTTCTTTAATAGAAACCCACATAGTAAAAGGGAATACCAAAACATGGCTTTAAAAACTAAAGTATGAAATGTAACGATTACCCAAATAAACTAATCACTGGGTTTCCACATAGGTGAAAATATAGATATGGAAGAGAAATCTAAGCATCATGTTCTGATGGAGAGTGGTAGAGAACATGGCTATGGAAAAGCCAGTAATCACAAATCCATAGATTTGTGATGATATAAGGTACCATCTGATTCATCAGGTATAAGAGAACTAGGACAACATTTTTGGTTTTCAAGATCATTTCCCTAAAGTTAAAGAATTTGAATTAGAATAAATACTTACTTTATTTTGGTTCAATCTCACTGTTGTTCGTGCCTTTAACAATTTCCACTTCATCTCTTAAATAAATGAAGTTGAATTTGTTATTCGTGAAGTGTTAGCAGATCATGTGATAGAATGACGGGTCATTCCATCTGTTTCAAACAAAAGGTTAGCAAAATTATATACATAAGTCGATCTATAGTGAGATTAATCACATATGGACTTATATTTCATATATCATGCTGCTTAATATAATAAAACTAGTTTCTACTAAACAGGGACTTCCTGTAGGCCAGTGGTAGGCGATAAAGGCCAGTCGCACTTCGGTTGTGGGTTCGATTCCTACAGCCTTGTCCGAAGCGATGGGTTGTCGCCCGTCCTGCAGGTTGTCCCTTTTTCTAAAACTACGTTACTATAACATCCCATCAATAATATCGAAAATATTCTATCCTTAAACAATACTAACTTATGTCCAACATAATCCAGTCTAATCTTTAGGCCTATACATAATACTGCAGTCCACTCTCATAATATAGTGACAACGATTACCAGAGATTTAATACTGTCGTTGATCCCCACATATCATACGATATGTCTTGTTGGTCACATTCCAAACACTCAAAGTCCTTAATCGTGTATTCTCTTGAATACCTTAGTGAAAACATGAGTGCAGTTAAAAGTTAACACTTTCCACATACCAAAATCCTCAAAATTCTATATACTCAAACCATGATATCACTTAGTCCTTATATCAATCATGAGCTCATGAATACTATCAAACATTTAATTTTCTCCTTATCCCTTCATTATGCGCATATCATCTACATTCCAAAAATATCTGAATAACCTTTCATGGATACTGGTAACATTAATCATACACTTTCAAAACACAAGGAAAGACAACAGTGTAACAATCCATAGATGTCTCTTTATTCCAAAATTACACATGATAAACATGTAATCATGCCACTACATTCTCAAACCATTGACCGAGCTTCAAAATTTCTTTCATCTCACATATCATTTGTAGTCTCTTCATCATCATCCACATAAATACTACCCATATGACCATACTGATTCTCTTCATGAGTCTTTCCCTTAGGGCATTTGTTTGCATAATGCCCATACATTCCACATTTAAAACACTTAACCATTTTTGATGTCGTAGCAATACCATTATCCTCATCCATGGTGTTAACCGACCCTTTTCCTTTGCACTTACTTGCTTTGTGTCCTTCTTTTCCACACCCAAAGCATCTTCCAGTTCCCTTGAAACATTCTCCTTGATGCCTCTTCCCACATGATTTACATAGGGAAAATTGAACTTTCTTTCCTCTATGATCATCATGAAACTCCATCTTTCTCTTATTAGCCGAGTCAGGAAACTTACCAAATTTTACTTTATTGATCATATTGTGAGATTGCTGATTCGGCATAATAATGATGTTTGGACATCCAAATCCCATTTCATTTGGTTGCTCATGAAGAATATCATTCCATTGTCCATCATATCCTCCATTATTGTGAATCATCTTGTTTCCAGCCATTTTCTAAAACCCAAACAGAATAGTGTTAGATGCAAAAATCGTAATAAAGGGGGAGTAACTTAAATATCTATCATCTTTGGTTTAATCTAATATCGTTACCATAGTTCTAGAACTATATCCTATACGTATACTTATCCTTAGGGGCATCCCTAGACATACCTTAGAAATATATCTAGGGATCTCACTAACGTTTTCGCATCCTAGTTTCCAAAGGTTGACTAAACCTTTCCTCTGATACCAACTGTAGAGACCCGTATCCTGACGTACATTGACATTACATTACATTTGCGGAATACTTAGTACATAACAAAAACACACACACAAGGATCGTAATAGTTTAGTGTCTTTGGAAACTCGGACTATACTCTTCTAATCGTGGTGAAAGATCTTCAACATCTCCCATAAAGATCATCTTTTTTTTTACCTAAAACCTTTCTTTTTATCTTGGGGAAAAGAAAACATAAAAGGGTGAGCTCAAATGCTCAGTAAGGGTATACAAAAGAAATAAAAATCATATCATATCTTTTTGAAAATCATAACCTGCAAAAGAGATCATAATATCTTAACATGGAACAAATCATAGAAGTGAAAATGAGATCACCATAATCATAACATGAAACTTGAAATTTTGTGGCATGCACACATAATCATGGAAAATCATTTCTTGTTAGTCATGACTCATTGCCAAGACTATCTTAGTGGACAAAGTCCCTTTCTGAATCGAGTAACCCTCGTTTCAGTCCTGTTTCACTGAACCGGTATAACCTACCATTCCAGCCATGTCTATCTCATGAGATATAAAATCTTTACCCAATGCATTGGAGGGAGATATAGGTCCCACCCATCTCTTAATGAATCCTTTCTTATGTGTGCCACAAAATCATAAATCATACATCATTGCATAACCCATGTAATAAAAATGGGATTCTTAAACAACATGACATCATAAAACCATTCATATAAGATAAAGGAATTCATAAACATAATTACATCACTACATAGTCAAATCAATGTAAAAATATGGATAGAAACAGAACCCTTTATTATCATAGATGGAAAATAATTTTGATAAAACACTTGAAATGAATTCTTGAGGATAATATCCTTTCTTCTTCAAAATTAATTTCTTTTCACAAAACATCATACAATTTTAAAAGAAAGAGATTTTATTAAAAATAGTCATGAAATATTTTGGAGGAAGGTTCATGAAAATAAGGCTTTATAAAACCGTAAAAATCCGTTCGTGCCGTATAAGTTAAAAAAAACATTCTTCGTACTTTTGTCGGAAAAGTCAAAAAGTACCTCGTACGGAAAAACGACAAAAGATTCCTTTCATATTCTTTACTAAAAACTCACCGAAGAGTAAAATTGGATTTAAACTATTGTAAGTGGATGGAAACAATATTACATATTGAAGGAACATGGATGTGGATGATAAAATACACCCCAGTAAATACTTACGAATAAACAATCTCGGATAAAAATGAGATTGTGATATTTCCCTTACCTTGGGTCCGACTTGCTTTGTAAGTGTCCGAACCTCCTGTATAATGATTTAAATCATGTTATTGACTTATTACAGAATCATATTCATTGTTATGATATCATATATGGTTCACTTATGACATTATATTACCCGTTCTTTTTTTAAATTCCATGTTAAAGAAGCGTTTTGGGTAAAATCGTTTCATTTATCGTAGGTGTTTTGACTTGTTGTTCTTGACATCATTATTACTTATATCATGATTTACTTACTTCCAGAATATAAAATATGATTTATATATCATATATATTCAGTATATATATATATATAATTGTTAGATAAATAAAATGAAAAAAACACCGTTCATGGAGATGGTAGTCCGTACGTACGCATGAACGCTGTTTTCCTTTCCTTATTGTCTTGAAATGGAAGTAAGTAGATGACATACATATGTATATATATACATAAATCCAGTAGCTTTATAATTTCATATATTTCATTATTATTTCTTATATATACATTATAATCATTCTTAAATGGTTAACATGGAGAATGAATCTCATCGCGTCGTGGAGACGGTATTCCGTACGTACGCACGAGCGATGATATCATTTCTATAAATATTGAATTGAATTGGAGTGGATTATACAATATATCAGAATCAATATGATGTTGTAATAACTATGTATAGTTATTCTTTACACCATTATACCCATCCATGTAAGGTGGTGGTGGAAAATAGATTACACCACGGCGTGGAGACGGTATTCCGTACGTACGCACGCGCGGTGATTTCTTTTTCCGTAGGATGGATAGATGGTGAAATAGGGTTGTTTCATACTTATAATAAAATATCAGTATATGAGTGATGCTGATGTTATTACTTCATAATGAAACAACCTAAGAAGAAGAAGTGGAAGAAGAAATAAAGATGAAAGAATTGGTAACGGTAATTACCTCTTCTTTGAAGTGCCTCTTTGAGACCTCCTCTTAGGGCACTAAAATTGGTCTTTGAGGAAGACCATAACCTCTAGGATGTTGCTAGGGAAGTGTAGAAGAGATTTTGGCAGGGGTTGGCCGAGCTTGAGAGCTCAAATTGGTGTGAGGAGGAGGGGGAGGAGGTGTCCTTTTATAAGGGAGGAGAGGGGCACCTTAGGAATATCTCAAAATATTATTTTATATTAAAGTCAAAATCGGTTTATAATGGTTCCAAAGGGTCTTATTTCGAAGCTAATGTGGGGTTGGGTCGAAATCCTATCAACCAATAAGATTTAGACAAGTTTAGGGTATTATTTTAACCTTATCAATTAAATTTAACTCTAAGTTAAATAATTTAACTTTTACCATGTCTTTTTGTTTTCTTTCACTATATGGTTAATAAACTTACTATAACATGCCAAACGAACCCCAAATTGTATATTATTAATACATATATCCTTATCTAAGTCATTTGGCAGAACCTTAGATTTTTATGAATAAAATAACAATTAGTAATATAATATTTGATTTAAAAACTATTTTGTGTCAATTTTGACACTATTTGATATATGATTTTTGTGAAAGTCATAACAGAATTATATGTTCGAACCAAGTTGATTAAATCATCACTAATATATCATAGTAACCTAGAAAATTAGTGGAAATCATAAAAAGTCTTAAATTACATTTATTTTGGTATTTATATTATCAATTATGTCAATATTTCATTAATAAGATAATTACTGCATCATCTTTGTGTCATAAATAAATTATATTATTTGATGTCTAAAAATTACAAATAAAATACCATCATGTAAGAAATATTTTTATCTTTCTAATGAATATTTATAGTCGAATTTATCTTATGTATAACCCCATATTAAAAATGATTTACTTATTAAACTTTGATTTTAACTATTTTAACCCTTCTTTAAATAAATTAATAATAAATGTTCTAATCTAATCCAAGTGGGCCTAAATGGTCTTATTTTATTCCTAAGTTGTTTTTGGTCGAATTACACTTGTCCAATAGAATTAGGACATGTGTTAGGGTAATATTAATATCATATTTACCCTTAGTTACCCTATTTACTATTAACCGCGGGAAAAAAAGTAAAAAGTTACTATTCACCAAAAATTATTTTCATCTCATTGAACCACATTTTAGTCCTTGATATTAACCGTGTCTCTTGGATTTTCGAAATTCCATTCACAGAAGCGGTAAAATTAAGTTTTATGCAAAATTCAGTTTTTAACCTACCACTTAGTGGTTTCACTATTCATCAAAAATTGAAGGTTTTCAGAAAAATGCCAAAATTTCATCCTAAGCTATATTTCATATTCCGAATTCAAAAATGAAATCTATTTAACCAAATTAATAACATAGAAGTTGCATTAATTAATTTTATAATTAAATCCCGCTGTTAAAACAAATAGCGTGTTTTTAAGAAACAATATCTATCAAAAGATTGACACTTGTTTATGTCTAGTTTAAATGTGAAATTACATCCAATGACCAACATTGTATTAAATTGTAAAAATATATTCTAAATATACTTTAAAACCACTCAAATTAATGATTTATCACTATTAATTATTTCGATTAAAAAAGTTGTTTTTAATTATAATTTAGTAATTTTCACTATTCATCAGAATATGAAAGTTATCCGAAAAGTACCAAAATTTCACCTTAGGCTAAATTCGATACTCCGAATCCAAAAATAAAGTTCATTTTGAAAAATAAGATTTACTGGATTTCAAAAAGTGGTTATTACTATTCATAACGGCTAGTTTTAATAATATTTTTATAGCATATCGTTGTTTAGTGAAACTCGGTATTGCGTACTACACACGCTATCGAGGAAGGTCGTGATTGCGTGTAATGCAAGTCAAGTCAAGGATGTGTGTTGTGCAAGCTCCTTTTGGTGTAGCGTACAACACAAGACATTAATAAAATTAAAAAGAATATTTTTTTTATAAAATCTTGGGCTGTTACACCTATGCCTTATAGATTTCATGTATGGTGTTATACACATAATGGTGATAGAGTAATTAGTGAATGTCATGAAGGCTTGGGGGTGATTATGTGAGTAGGGATGAAACACTTATTTTTAACACAAATGGGGGTCTTCTGTGTTGACGGTATATATCTAAATATTATTTCCTTCTGATTTCTATATACACCCTACCCATTTTGAGCACCATGTGTTGAAAAAGTGTTTTCATGGTGTTTTTACCAACATCCAGATGGTGAAGATAGATATATGGCTACCCACTCTTTCCCACTTTCTCTTCCATGTGACATTGATATTCATGGTCTATGATGGACATAAGTCAAAATTTAACTTCTGTTAGTGATTTACGAGATGATTATTTGGATTATGGTTGGGGTTGTTCATGGTCTTCGGAGAGAATGAGGTTGATGAACTTCATGTAAATGAAAACATACAATTCTAGAATGGTGACTAAGAATATTATGTGATGTCCTAGGTGACTATGGTTGATATTTATTGTAATGTGATCTCACATGTGTCTTCAGGGGAGATGTGATGTGATGTGAAGGACCAAATGTATCCATGAAAGATGTGTTGTGATGTGATGTTGAGGCCATAATTTCTTCAAGAAAACTATTCTGTCATGTGATGGGATAGGGGTTTTTGGGATGGGTTACTATACCAAATAGATGATATAACCAAAATCATATCACGTTTTTTTGTGATATAATCAAATTTTTAAGAATCTAGTCTGAGGTACCCTTATTATTAATATGCTTCATATTATGTTATTATTCAAGGATGTGTTATTTGTTGACTGAGGATTAGATAGGGTTGGACTTGTTAGTTGTCATATTTAGGAGTTTCTAGTTTGGTTATTTTCTCAAAGGTTCATTAATATGCTCTTATTTACATGTGCATAAGAGACATTCGGTGTGACCCTACTGATGATACTTATATCATCACCCCTCATATATATAAACTATTTTTATAGATTCCAGGAGAAATTTTTTGATTGCGTTAGACATTATTTTCTTAGATGTTGGAGTTTTCATGGAGTCTCTACCTAAAGAATTTAATTTTCATACGTAATATTAGATTCCTATATCGATTTACTTTACTGATTCATGGTGTGATAGTTTCAGTTTCCTTTATTTTATATTATACCAGGAATAGTTTTTCGGTGATTTCATTAATCTTATGATTCTATGTTATATAAATTTTAATGTATTTCATTTGTAATATTTTTACACCCTTAGTACTTATCTACTACCTATGTTATACTAGATCTAGGACTCAAGGATCATTATCTCCTTCATACATTTTCATCCCCAGAAGGTTACATTTGGAGGGAGGGGTCCTAAAAAGATTTATAAGATGTTTTGGTTGAGATATAGGATGGATTTTAGAGTCAATAATACTGAGGATTTCATGGGATTTCAGGGAAACAATTTTATTTCATTATAATGTGTGACATAGGTTAGGGAAGACTGGGTACGATGATTGATTTTATGGGGCACCATTATTTCATGAAAAAACCCTATGCCTATAGAATGACCATTTAAGGTAACACCACATACAGGGTAGATTCATATGGTATATACATGTTTCATGGTTATTTTTTTTAAGTGGGTCATCATAAGATGTTAAAATGAATTAAATGGATATTATTGAAATTTGATATTACCTTCATCAGAAGATCCTTATATTATTTTTTGTTTTGAATCATAGACATCATCTGTGAGTGGTTTAGGCTGGTGAGGTCTAGTAGGAAGACACAATTGATCACCATATGGTTGATCCAATTTTAGAGGATTATCTTTACCATATGAAGTTTTTCTCCATCTAGAAGTGGTCTTTAGAAATGTATGATAAATTATTCTTAATCTAGAGACATAATGCTTGTTGATAGTGATCGGGATCAACTTTATTTTCAAACCATCCCAAGAAGATTACAAGGATTCATTGGTAGTCAATCATATAGGATGTGAAGCCCATTTTTGGGGGACATTGAATCTTGGTCAGTGTAAGGAGGTACACATTCCTTGGGTAGACTTTTTGAGAGATTCTGACTCAGAGTTCACATTATCGACCATAAGGGTAGTTAAGAGGGAAGATTTTTTTTCTATTTATCAAGAAATCATGTTTGTATTGTATCCTATAATAAAGTTCACAGATCTTTTATATTTTACCCATGAAATTTTTTGATTGGTGAGTCTCATTCATGGTGTCTTGATGTAGAACTAATCTCTTATATATAGTATGAATTTATTCCTTTTACATTTTCAATGTACGTTGAAGTATAGAAGAAGGTGGATGTGATCAGTAATATTCCCTTACATTGAGGTTTACCATAACAGAGGAGCCGAAAGGATTCCTCAGGGAGTGGATATTTTAGTTTTAGCTATCAGGTTCCTGGCCCATCATGGTTTTGACTAGTGGTAAGTGGACCTCAGTAAATTTTTTTAGGACATGTGGGACTAGTGATTCTGTACATTTTCATTGTGGCCTTGTTTCTGGGTGATTAGTCTGTGGGTTCCATGGTTATCATACTAATTAGTTCCTAGTGGATCTTTGGGATCATCAGAGTGGAGATTTCTTGGTTCAACATCATCATCCATTGCAGCATCTGGAAAGGTAATTTTGGATGTTGGGATAATAGGATTATGCAATACTAGAAGGAAATAATACTGGTAGACCGTAGCATTAGGATGTTTTTCATCATTAGGGACCCCAACTAGAGCATGGTCACGGAGTTGGACACTAGCAGTGATCTAGGGGATCCATACATGGGTTAATTCATGCTATAGTGGTACTGACACCAATAGGGATAGAGATTTTTCGAGGCATGATCAGATTATCATGTTCCCATACCAATAACATTTTCTATTCAATAGATACTCACTTATTTGTTTCTCCCACTATTTTCATTCCATTCACACTATATATAGAGAGTCTTCTTGTGACCCTTGTGTTTACTAAGCTAATCAGAGGAGTGGATTTCTGGTTTTATGTGATTCAAGGGTGTATAATAGTAATTGTCTTACATCAGTCATGTGGGATCATTTATTAATGTAAATATAATCATACAATGTCATCCATAACCTGGATTGGTTGTATTCCATTCATTCTATTATCATATACCTTAAAGGAGACTCATTTTATCGTATTTGGATGGTTAATGTGTGTTTTTTGTTGGTGGGTGGAATTTTCAACTGGGTAGTATATGCATGCATCCAAATAATATATTTATGGATTATTTTTCAATTGAATACATATACATTATGATGGTGGAGGTTCCTAGGTCATTGGAGAGTTTATAGATGTTTTTTCAATGGAGGATGTAATGCTTCCCACTCGATAAGATATCATGTTCATGATAGATTTTCACACTGTTGCTTCGCAAGTTTGTTGTAAAATTATAAGACAAAACCATTTAAGTATAGGGATTTAACATAATATGTTAGGTGATATGAGGAAAACTTAATTAGTTCATCATAGTTTTCTCCCTTTGGGTGATATAGTGTTATTCATTAAGGGATTATACTCTAGTCTGAGGATTTGTATATACTACCAATGGTTGAACAATGCAATGATCAAGAATCTTTACCCTCTTCTAAATATTGCTGATCATTTTGATCATTCGAGAGGATCTAGTTAGTTATTTTGATTTATATGAATTATTTGTATCACTGATTAAGGAAAAAGTATGATGACATCCTAAAGACTGATTTCTAGTGTATGAATAGACACTTTGAGTCTATAGACATGTCTCTATGTGTTATGATTTAACTAGTTGTGTTCACATCCCTCTTGACCACAATGATCCATGAGTTTTTATAATTGTTAATAGTCATTTTAGTTGATTGTTGGAACATAATAATCAACTAAGACCTATCATGTTGGCCTTTTGATGACAACAAATCTATTGAATGTTTTCTAATTTTATTGTTTGGATTTTTTAGGTACATTTTATTTTGATGTTTTTTCCACCATGGTGTGCTCATGGACCCATAAATTGTTGATGTAGTTGTTTCTTGTATATAACTCATGAATGTATCCTAAGATTACTATTTTCTCAGTCCCATCAGATACAACCAGAGCTTGTTGACTGATTTTTAAAGGATCATAGCCTCATTAGATGCTTCTTCTAGGAAGGATCAAGAATTTAAATAGACTAATAATTTACAGGAAACATTTATCTACTATAAGGGGTTTCTGATCAGTACAAAAATGATCATGTTTCTAATAGAGGGATGATGATTGAGGTGTTTTTTGATGCCTTCAGTGTGGTATTGGGATGTGTTTAGAAGTAGTATAATTCAACTGATCACTTATGGTTCTAGATATTTTATGTAATGACCTGAACTTTTATAAATAAAATTCAAATTTCTATTTTAATTAAATGTCTTATTATGTAATATGGTTATAGAAAACACTAGCACTTATTTTGATTTATTATAAACAATTGGATTTAAAATGCCATTATGTATCATTACTATTGATAATATAGTCATTCAATATTAGTCACATGATTAGTAAAAATATCGGGTTTTAACAAATCCAATTGACACATATAATGAAACAGATGACCACAACCTAAAAGACCATACCATATGAAGCCCATTAATCAAAGATTTCATAGGAGATACCATTTCAGGGAATTCACTTGGAAAACCCCCAAGCCTATATCAAATAGCTTAAACAAGATTGAAACCATTTACATGATAATTTCAAGATCATTGAGACACCAACGCAAACCATGGTTTTTGAACCACCCCATAAAATTCCAACTAGCTTGCATTTTACTATTAGGGAAATTACTGTTGTTTGATAGGGATATGTATCAATACCCTAGTTATATTAACATGTTTATTATTTTTTATAGACCATTGAATATTTTCTCATCCTATTATTTTTACATTGTTAATGATTATGTATTTTGATTCAATAAAAAATATATTATTCTTGGTTAATATTCTAATTCAATTAAGTAGTCTATTTTGTTGAATTAATGGAATTTTTAAATAAATATCATTTTATTTATATATTATTATTAAATAATGTTTATCAAATATAATTGATCTTACAATTTTTATGATTTCTGATGTAATTTTTATATGGGTATGAAACGGTCAATGTCCAAAAAACAAACATATATTAAAAACATAAAATTTAAATTTAAAAGTGAATCTTTCATATATTTAGATAATTAGTATGATAAAATGAATTCAATTTCTCTATTCAGTACTTTAGACTTCCCTAATAGAGAATTTTTCATTTTTTTCAGAGATAAATGAATTTTCGGGCAAAAAATATATATCGTATAAATATTCTTCGTGTATTAGGACATCATAATGACCAAAAAGTGATGTAATAATTAATGTAAATGTGATCCACGAAAAAATAAATGTTTTCCATTTAAAATAATTTTTTATTCTTATTTTATTTATTATTTGAATACATTAAAATCATCCAAAACCTATAATATATTTTAATGTTTTAAAGTAATTTCATTGAGAGAGTGACTCAAATCCACATAAAAATGGAAATTATTTTAATAAGTTAATCCTTTTTATATATATAATAATGTAATCCACTCCCATTTTTCGTAGACCTTGTGAAAAAACCATGGGATGGTTTGTGTTTTAGGATATCTTATTATCTAGGGTCCAAAACCCATGTAACAAAGGAATCCCCATATTTTCCTAAATAAGCCCAACCAAGATCTCATTTATATTTAATAAAAATCATTTTTTAGGGTCCATAATTTTTTTACCACTCTCTATAGAATTCCAAACCAAGCTCCGAAAAATCTCCTCTCAAGCATCTAGTGTTACACACTAAAGTAAAGGATCATCAACCTCCACCCCTTCTATCAATTCATGAACCAAATTTGAAATTAGTCTTTTTAATCTCAATTTGGTTATATATTTTGTAATTTATTTTCAATACTCTACTACACAATTTATTTTATTTGAATGTGATACAATTTTTACTCTATTATTTTATCCCTATCTTAAGTCGTTACTGTGTCGAAATTTTATAAGGGTTTTATCCCTTCTAATTTCCATTCAAACACTACTTTTATGATAAATATGTTGTATTTAATTTTATTATATTAGGATATTTTATTCCATATTCTACTTATTGTCCATTTAATTTATAACTAATTAGATCCTCCTTTTCTATATCATTTACCTTCTCATGGTTCTTTATGCACAACCATTACCATGTCAAAATATAGTTAAGATTCTTTTCTTTCTTAAATTTTTTCCTTAACTTATTCCTTCAATCTCAAATTTATAATGTAAGGATATTTTTTCCAGGTCCTTATTACTGCACATTTTATGTAAATGTTATTAGATACCCCCTTCCCTCCCATCAAACCATTTTCATGAATCATTATGTGAATCTGTTATGCTGCTCAAATTTCATTATGATCCTCCATGATGAAATAATTCTTTATTGAATACTATACACAATTACTATCATGGGTTTCTATATTTATAGACACATATATTTTCATTGGGGACATACACATATTTATTACACACCATTTAATCATGAAAAAAATAATGATGATGAATGAATCCATGTTTTATGATCTATGTTTCACTCTTAATCTTGCTAATTAATTGGATATGATGGGTGTGCCAAGAAAGTGCTCAAATTCATTAGATAATGTTTATTATCACGATATGTCTCATTTAGATAAGGAGTGAACCTGATTCCCTTATGGGAATATTTCTATCAAGATTTCTTTGAGGGTTTATATGTGACAAATGTGTGTGGATCTATTTTTATGTAGTTTCCACATTTCTTGTGTTATGATTACTAGGTTGTATCACATATCATTTTTCATATTCATGATTTGTTCTAGTTTTGTAACCATTTGATATTAATTTTGCCTAAAATTTATTATATTCTTCATGTTATTCCATTTTTATTCCCTTATTAGTAATTATAGCTCATCAATTTCTTAATTCCCCCCCCCCAGGGTAATCTCGTATAGTTTTAAAATCCATTGTGTTTTTGAAGCATGTTAAATGATGTTTTCAATAATGTTGTCCTATCCAATGTTCTAAGAGTTTTTTTGTGTTCCTAATTCTCAAATACATTATATTTCTCATCTTTTTAGGTTGTAAAAAGTGTATTTTTATGTAATAAATCTTGTATTATTGTGAAATATAGAGAATGGTCATTGTTGTTGGTATCATAGTTAATATTTATTCATTTTTGGGATTAGGATTAGATAAATATAGAGAAAGAATTAGGGATAACACAGAGTCTATGAAAACATCCCTAAATATTTTTAATTATATATAAATTTGATTATAAAGAATATACTTCCCTATATGGAAACTACAATTGGACGTTTTTCTAGAAGATATGTAACTAGGGGTACCAACTCTGATACTGTGTTTTGTGCCTGAATCGGGGTCACATATAACATAACAACAAGCTATACTGAGCACCTGATTTGATACTCTAATGGAATATGAATTGATAAATTAATAATCTCATTATGAATCATTATTAATAGAATAAAATAATTCCCATAATAACATATGTTATGAATGATGTCATGGATAAAATAGATTAAAGATAGAAAACTAATTAGTTAAGGAAAGAAATGTAATTTATTAAATATCCCTATAAAGTCATTGGAATACCATTACGTGTTTAATAGTTTAAAATTAATCTCCCCTTTGACTATAAACCAAATAGATAAAACTAGAATCAATAAGTGAATGATATGTTAATCATCTACAGTTCTATGCATTATTTCATATCGCAAACTTTTGGTGGAACTATCTATTTCGGAAGCTTTATCTAGGGCACATGCATCTGTCTCATTGGAGAATGTGTGGTTGTTGCCCTGCATTCCCACTTTCCAAAGGCAGGCGGCATTCGTTCCTTATCCAGGGAAGTTTTCTCCTTGATCGAAACGGGATGATGGGATGCATGTTCTTCCTTCCTTGTATTCCTCCTCAGAACTCTTCACCATGTCCCAGTCTCCCTTAAAGATTAAGTCATGGTTCTTGAATCTCGTTCCCAGTACCATATCTTTGTGAACGCCGGTTAATTACACTACATACATCAGGACATTCCATGGGGTATGGACATGTTAGCAACATTCGATTGATGTAGGCAGTAATGTATGGCATGTGGGGGAATATCTAAATGCGTGGACATTGGGGAACCTGTATTCTTCCTCATTAAAGGGAATCTCAAGGGCACATAACTTGAGGAATCCCACGTCAGTCACAGGGTATTATATGCTAGAGGCATGTCTCTGAGGTTTTCCTCAGCATCCCATGTTTAAGACATAGTATGCCGCATGTTTAACATCTAGCAGAGACATATACTCTAAATGCGTGTCTTATAAGGTTTTCAAATGTATTTCATGTTTAACATGAGGATGTCTGTGATTTTACCCCCTTGTAGAGATTGAAAGTGTGTGATCAGAATGTCCCATAGAGATGGATCAGATTGGTACATCCCAATGAGGGAACACCTCGAAGATGGATGGATCAGAATGCCCAATGAGGATTGATTAGAGGTGGTGTGCCCCATGTAGGGGAGATGTCACACAGTAATGGATGATATGAACACCACTTAGGGAGGATCAGGGAGAGTGCACCCCAAAATGGGGGACACCATGAATTACTATGGGATGGGATTGAACCTTAGGGGTGTTTCCAACGTACCCTGTATAGACAACAGGGATCAAAACCCACGTAGTTCGAGTGGGTGATGAATTGGGGTGCACACAAAGGACAATGACCCAAAAACATGTTGGGGCTTATGCATTAATTTCTTCACAAGTAAAGCTTAGAAGAGAAAGGAGGTGGATGAAATGATCCCACTAGGATGTGGGGGCCTGGGTGAGAATGATGATGGATGATTTAGAATTGAATGGAGTGGAGGGGTGAATGATATGGGATCATCATGAAGGTGACGGTATTGTTGGTATTGAGACTCGAGGAGGAATTCTACATATCCCCATGGTAGGTAATCAATGTCCACGTAGTTCGGTGGGATGATGGGACACCTAAGGAGGCGGCACATGAAAATGGATGCATGGATGGTACCCGAAGGATGTAGAACCTACATGTTGGGGATTGATCTACCTCGAACACTTGAGATCAAGGGATATATTAGGATGAGACATGGGTGTTGGGCTCGAACCTCATGGAGGATTCCTACGTATCCCCATGGCAGGGAAAAAAAGTCCAAGTAGTTCATCTGATGAGGGGTTACCGTCTATTGTGGACTTCAACAGCTTACAACCGAATGAGGTTGAAAATTGCTTACCGCTGAATGGGGGAACAACGACATACCATTGGTTGGGGTCCATTGTTTAACATCATGCAGGACGAGGGTGAACCAATGTGAAAGAGGACAAGGGGCCTAGTTAGATAGAGGGAACGAAACACATGGCAGCTGCTTATGTACCTCACCTTGGCAAGGATCAAAGACCACATAGTTCAGATGGGTGTGGGAACCGACGTGAAGGTTTTCGGAACCAATGTGGTATTAGGTTTGAACCTCCGGGAGACTTCTTATGTACCTTGACTTGGAAAGGATCAAATACCATGTAGTTCAGGATGGTGTGTGGGCTTATGCTATAGGCTGCCCAAGGTGTTGGTGAACCGATGTGAAGGGGGTCTAAGTGACCAATGGAAGGTGGGATTGATCCTCGTGGAGGCTTCCTACATACATTTTATTATCAAGAATCAAAGACCTCATAGTTCTAGTTTGTGTGGGGGTCATACACTCTACACAGACCAAGGTGTTGGTGAACCGATGGGAAGGGGGTCAGAGCGATTAGTGGGTGGTGGGATTGAACCTCTAGGAGGATTACTATGTGCCATTACTTGGCACAGATCAAAGACCGAGATATTCTGATGGAGTGGGTTCGGTGAACTGACAGGAAGAGGGTCGGAACGACTAGGTGTTGGGCTTGAACCTCAAAGTGGCTTCCTACATACCTCGTTTTGGAAATGATCAAAGACACCGTAGTTCAGATGGCTTGTGGGGATTAAACTATATGTTTCCCGAAGAGGATGTCATTGTCGATGCTTACTACTCTCAGCCCATGTGAGTCGTTCTTGGTACGAAAAACAAGAGGAAGCAAGGACTCGTCGATCATAGTGCAAAGGTGCGTCCATGAAGGGTTGTGCATGGGGCTTACACAAGGATGTTGCTCAGGTGCCGCAATGGAGCGACAATGGTGCATGGTGCTTACACATGGAAGCTACCTGGGTGCCACAAGGAAGCAGCAAAGGGGCATGGGGATTATGCAAGGAAGCTACCCTCGTGCCACTATGGAGTGGAAATGGTGAATGGGGCTTACGCAAGGATGTTGAATGGGTGCCCCTATTGAGTGACAATTGTGGATGGGGCTTACGCAAGGAAACTGCTTGGGTACCGCTATGGAGTGGAAATGATGGATGGGGCTTATGCAAGGAAGATGCCCGGGTGCCTCTAAGAAGCGACAATGGTGGATGGGGATTACACAAGGAAGCTTCCTAGGGGCCGCTATGATGTTGCAATGGTGAATGGGGCTTACACAAGGAACCCACTTGGGTTCCTCTATGGAGCAACATTGGTGGATTAGGATTACGCAAGGAAGTTTCATGTGTGCCTCTATGGAGAAATAATGGTGAATGGGTCTTATGTAAGGAAGTAGCCTAGGTGCCGCTATGGTCCAGCTATGGTGGATGGGGATTACGCAAGAAAGAATCCTGTAATTTCTTCCTCATGTCTGGCCATGAGGGAATACCTACCCAGTGGTGGGTAGAGGCCTACACCTTTGTGATAATGGACAACAGGGATAATTCCAAGGGAATTAGATTCTATCCAAACTATAGGAGATGAAATGTGTGAATCGCATGAGAGAAATTCGGAATGTGATGAGGGTGGCATGGTGATGGAGGATAACTGTTGACCGAGTTCGAAACACAACATCCATATCGCATTTCACTTAAATGGGGACAAGCAAATGATGGTCGACTGATGACCGTGTCCAAAACATATGACCTGACTTAAAGTGTTGTCCAATGTCTCAGAAGGCATTGTGCCAGGATGGTAGGTGAGCCGATGCAGCATGGGACTAGGCCGTTAGGGGGTCACTTAAGACGTAGAAGTTGATGATTATCTGAATGAAGGACATGCAAAGCATGAGGTTGAGTGATGGATTTCTTGATGGGATTCCGACTCTCTTGAAATTACTCCACTTTATTCATGTAATTAGGAATCTAATTCTTGGAGAATAAGGTATCTATTTATTGGATAAAAAGTCATCCTATGTTTTGAACATAGAGTGAACTACAGTTTATATTCATGTGTATAGGATGGCTGACATCCTATGTTGGGAGCATTATTCATCTCTTATTTGGAGCATGTGGCATCCTATATTTGTTATATAGGGACCACTACAGTTTATAGTCATGTAGATAGGACTATTGTCATCTCATTCTTGGAGAATAAGAAATCTCTTATATAGAGCAAGATGCATCCTATTATTGTTTATATAGGGATTACTACAATTTAAAGTCATGTATATAGGACTGTTGGCATCTTAGGATGGGTTTATAAGACATCTCTTGTTTGGAGCAAGAGGTACCCTATGTTTGGAACATAGTGTGTACTGTAGTTAATATTCTTGTAGAGAGGACTATTGGAATCTCAATCTTGGAGCATAAGGCATCTCTTATTTGGAGTAAGAGGACTACTATGTATGGATAATAGGGTGTACTACAGTATATATTCATGTTGAGAGGACGATTAGGCATAAGGTGCCTAGCAATGGTTGGTGTTGGGACTTATGCATGAGTGGTCCTTTCTGGTTCCTCCTGGCATACGAGCCATGTGTAATGGTTTGGATGATTTTTTTGAGTAATGGTTTGACTCAAGGTACTTTGGGAATTGATGAGGAGGATCCCGACTCGTGATTGAGTGATGAACCAAGAGGAATAAATCAAGTCAAGGAGTTTCATGGTGTCCAGAGGAATATTTAAAATCATGGTATTCCATAGGTTGAAAGTGGGTGGCCATAAGGGCGCAATGGAAAATGCCGACGCCCAGGACCGAAATTTTTGCGGTGTGAATCTCCATTTTTCATGGGGGACAGTGACTATTATGAACCGGTGGGCGCAAAGGTAAGATCTTCACAAAGGATAGTTCTTCGCAATGTATCTTCATTGAGCAAATGGTCTCATGGATCATGGTGTCTTGCGGTTCATGGAATCGTGGATCATGGACTCGTGGGGCATGGACTTATGGAGAATCATCGTGCAGGAAGCTACTCACGTAGCATGGACTCGTGGAGCAGTTTCATGAAGGGAGCTAATTGCAGAGCCTTGGCTCATGGAGCATCTTCGTGGAGGAAAGCGAAGCTCCGTGAACTGGGAGATCGGACGCCCAAGGGGTGGAGTGACCCCCTGGAGATGGGGGTGAGCTGGATATTTATAGGTAAGGGGCGCTGTGATGAAGAGCTTGCTCGACATGAAGAATGAGCTTCCTCCACGACAAGTTTGTGAAAGTCCAAGGGATTCACAGAGTCATCCAGCCTCCTTTCTTCGTGGTAAGTCACAAATGAAAAAGGGGTTTGCGGAGCCCTCCAGCCTCCTTGATTCATAGAGGGACACAAACGTCGAAGGAATTGGCAGAGCATCTCGGCTCCTTGCTTCACGGAGGGGCTCTACAACCGTGGAGGGGGCTTCGTGAATGGGCTTCATGAACCAGTTTACCAGCCCAACTAAAAATTTCCATAACTGATAATTCATAACTCCGTTCGGGCCCTACAACCTACCAAATTGATTCTTTACAAATGTTATATGATCTTGGATCATGTATGGATTCGTTTGGAAAATTTTGGGTAAGCATATTTCGGTGCCATCACTATTCAGACACCACAACAAACCATGTTTGTAGAGTTATTAGGGAAAATGGAAAATATGGTAATTAATTCATCTAATTTATATAACTCATCTCATGCCATGGTTTTTGTTGGAACATCCCATAAAACCATTTCATACTTTTTTTGGTGAAATTTTATGAAAATATGGGCAAGGATTGACATTCCCTTTATGGTGCCAACATTAATTTCAGTGAGAAGTAAATCACTCTACATATAATGAATCGGCCCCCGATTTTGTACAAGTACAAGGAGTAAGATGAATATTATTTAGAAAGAATATCTCAATAATAGATATTACATCCCTATGAGTATCTACATCTACCTCAAATGATTTATTCTAATGAATGAATAATCCTCAAATACATGTCCATCATGAAGGAAAACATGGATGTGTTTCCCACATAATTTATGATATTTCCTCCTATATTAGAGGTTTAATTTTCTTTCAACCTTATACCAGGGGTGATAACAATATCCAAGAATCCATATATAATGGTTGGTGTGTATGTTTAGGTGTTTGAGAAATAACTACATAAGAGTATGTATAAAGGGTTCAGACTCCCAAGTGCTTCATCATGGAGCACAATACATCTCAAAGTTGAATCTTCTATTAGAATATTATCAAGTAAGGGTGAATAAATGAGATATCCTCAAGACATCTATCCATGAAAGGCACATGCTCAATGAGTTCATATTGATTCCATTCAGACTCAATAATGCTCTATAAATCTTCATGGATCTGATTAATATTGGTTTTATAGATTACCTTGACAAATATGTGGTAATATTTATAGATGTTATTATAATATAATAAAAATGGAAAATGATGAGCATGAAGACCATCTAAAAACTGTTCTAAAGACCCTAAGAGTGTTGATGATATATATCTAGTGCATAAAATTCATGTTATGTTTGATTAAAGTATTTCCATTTGGGCATACAATCACAATGAAAGGGATATATATGGATCTTTCAAATATGGATTATATTAATGGATGGTCAAGGCCAACATCTGTGATAGATATATATTTTTTGTCTTATTATTGTTTTATCATCAGTTTGTGATAAATTTATCATTATTTTAAAACCCACTTACATATATTACTTAGATGGGAGTGATGTTTTTTTTTGGATAAAAGATGCGAGGAACGATTTAAGGAGCTCCAAAAGGGGCCAATCACTTCACCCATGCTCACACTACCGAAAATTGGGTAACTTATTAGGGTTTATAGAGATAATTCAAAAAGTACATTAGGCTATGTACTAATGAAAAATTTTAATGTCATATCATATTCCTTAAGGTAATGTAAAATTCATGCGAAAATCAATCCTACACATGATCTGGATTTGGTAACTGTGATCTTTGTGTGGAACATCTGGTGGAATTATCTCTATGGGGAGAAATGTGAGATATATAATGATTAAGAGATAATCATATATATATACCAATAGAATGAAATTAATATGAACCAACATTTATGGTTTGATTTGATCAAGGACTATGACCGCACAAATTGCTATCCTCATGGGAATGAGAACTAAGTGGAAGATCCTCTTAGTAGAAATGATACATCAATTCTACAATAAATTAGTTCTTATAAGGATATAATATTCATTGATTTGTAACAGATGGATAAGGAAATCCCATAATAAGTAACATCATCATTCCTTTAAAAAATTATTTCTCAATAATAAATTTTTGAATGGTGAAATGATGAACAATGAAATAATTTGGGATTTCAGAACAAAATTGAAATATTATGGAATGGGAAATAATCAGAGTTTAATATTAATGAAAAATGAATTATGAGATTTGGATCGTGGCTATGTGTACTATCAAATCCAGAAATGATGAAGTATTTGTTTGATTACACACATAGTTTGAGTTTCTCCATTCACTAAGGATGCAAAAATATGTATCAATATCTCTATGATAACTATTTGTTGGATAATATGAAGAATGAGATCAAAGAATTTATCTCAAATTGCCACCTATTATAACATGTGATGGATTATTTAATGAAAATTAAGGTGATGATGCATCCATTACCCATAGAAATTTGGAAATGGGAGAACATCACCATGTACATTTTCATAAGACATATGATGATATCAAAGGGAAACTATTCTATATAGGTGTTTTGGGATCATATTACCAAGAAATAACACATTATATACATCTATGATGACTTTTTAATGGATCATGTTGCACATATATACGTCAAATAGGTTGTACAACTGAATGGAGTACCACTATCAGTTGTATCTGATTGAGATATGAGAATCAACTCTAAGTTCTAGAAAAGACTTCAGTATGCTTTAAATGTTGATCCAAACTTCATTATTTCATATCATCTTCAAAATGACTTCCAATATGATGGTACTATTTAGACTCTAAAACAAATGTTACGAGAATGTACTATGGACATCAAGGGATGATCTGATCAACATAATCCTTTGGTCATGTTCTATTAAAACAACAGTATCCACTTGAGAATCCAAATGGTTCCTTATCAAACCATTTTTGGGAAGTTGTGATGAACGCCGTCATATTTGGATTATATTTTTGAATAACTATTAGGTCTTGAAATGTGTGAGGAAATGGGGGAAAAGGCTCAGAGCATCCAACAACACATAAAGGATTCTCATTGTTGACAAAAGTTAAATTATGGAAATCATTGATGAGACCTAGAGTTTAATATTAAAGACATCATATTCCTCCAGATATCATCATAAAATAACGTAATGTGTTTTTGTTAATAAGGTCAGTCTCATTCCAAGATATATCAATCGACCCCTTTGAGATCATTGATCAGATCAGAGTGGCGGCCTACTGACTAGCACTCCCACAGAACCTATATCAATTATATGATGAATTTCATATATCCCTATTGAGAAAAAACATACCATATCCATCACATGTACTCAATACATATGTATTACATTTTGAAAAGGACATTTCCTATGATAAGTAGCTAATTGAGATCTTATATTGTGAAGAAAAATTCAATGAAATAAGACAATGTATGTATTCAATGTGCTTTGGAGAAATCATATGCTGATGAAGTGATGTAGGAACTATAGGAAGTAATAAAATAGAGTTACTCTATTCTGATTTAGTGTTGTAAATGAAAATTTATAGGGAGAATTTTCATAATGGGGAAATAATTTAACCACCAGAACTATTATAAATAATATTTCCCTTTTTTTAATTAAATGTTTTATTATGTAATATTTTTATAGAATAATAATGCACTTATTTTGATTTATTATGTTAAATTTTATTTAAAATATCAGTATATATCATTACTATTGATAATATTGTTGTTGAAAAGTTGTCTTATGATTAGTATTAATACAGGGTTTAAACCAATATAATTGACACAGACAAATGAATTGATGTCCACAACTAGAAGGATTGTACCCTGTGAATATGTACATTATTTTTTATATACCAATGAATATATTTTAATCCTATTATTGTTACTTTGTAAATGTTTTTTCTTTTCATTAAATGAAAAAAATATGTTTTTTGGTTAATATAAAAATTAAATTAATGAATCTATTATCCAATGTTTAATTTTTCAAAATTTTATGAGATAGATAAATTTTCAGTTGAAAATGAAATTCTATGTAAATATAATTTCTAAATTATGAAATCATATTGACCCCAAAGTGATTTAATAATTACAATAAATGTGATCTAGGACCATATAAATATTTTCTCTTTCTAATAATATTATTAGAAAGTTATTTTTTTGTAATTCTATTATGAATCCTTTAAAAACTATAATAAATTTTAATGTTTGAAAATAATTTCTTTAAGAGTGTGACTCACCTTAACATAAGAAAGATTGTTATCGAAATATGTTCTTCCCTTGGACGTGTAAAATAATAAATATGAATCCAATTTTTTAGAAACAATTGGAAAAATACCTCGGGTGTTTTTTTATTTTGGATATTTTATTATGTAGATACCAAAACTGAAATAATAAATAAATACCCCTCTTCCAATATAACGCCACCCAAGTTCCCATTTCTCTTCAATCAATATACTTTAATCACATCCATAATATGTGCTCCACTCTCTATAGTCCTCCAAAGGTTCTCCTAATATACTATGAATCCCATCTAATGCATCTAGTGTCACATACTCAAATATGGGATCCTCACCTTCCTCTCTTTCATTCAATTCAAGAACCTTATTTGAAATAATCCCATATATTGTCAATTGGTATTTAATTTCATTAATTATCATTCCATGACTATCCACTTTATTTTATTTTAATAGGATACCATTTCTACTCACTCATTTTTACCCTTATCTAATGTGTTAATATGCCGCAAATTCCAAATGGATTTCACTTTTTTCATTTCTATTAAAGAACTTATATAATGTTATGTCTCCTATTTTTTATTTTATTATGTTGGGATATGTTCTTAAATATTCCCATTACAATATATTTAAATTAAAAATGAGGAGACCATCCTTTAAATCTCATTAAGACTCTAATTATTCTCTATAAAACCCACTTCCATGCTTAAATATAGTTAGGATTTTTTTTATATTCATATTTTTCATTATCGAATGCCTTCAATTTTTAATTTATAATATTAGGATATATTTTTAAATGTCCCTATTACTTTCCATTTTATGTGTATGTGATTAGATACCCCTTATTTTCTTATCAACGAATTTTTATGAATCTTTAATTGATATGGTAATGCTGTAGAAATATCAATGCAATCATCCATGCCAAATCAATTGTATGGTGAATACAATACCCATTTAATATCATGGGTGTTCACAGTTATCAAAAAATAAATTTTTATTCAGTACATAATAATATGTATTCCACACTCCATAATTGTTTGGTAAATTTTGATGATGAATGATTCCATGTTTTTTGATGTTTGTGGCACACAAATAATTAGAATGAAATAAATATGTTGGATGCACCTATAAAGTGATCTAATGAATTAGGTAATGCTTAGTAGGATGATACATCACATTGGTATAGGGAGTAAACACAATTCCTTTATGGTATATTTTCATCATGATGACTTTATGGGATTCTCTGTGACCGATGATTATGATTCAATGTTTTTAGTTGTCGCCACATTTCCCATGTTATTATTATCATGTTATATCATGTATCATTGTTCATGCTCATGATTCATGATATTGTTATACCCTATTGATCTACCAATTGTATAACATGTATTATATTCCTCATCTTATGCCATGTTCATTCTATCATTAGATTTTTATATCACCACATTCGTATGTTCTCAACCGGTTATCCCAAATCCTTTTAAAAGCTATGGAATTTTAGAAGTATTTTAAGGGGGGTTTTAATATTGTTATTATATCCCATGTTAATGATGTAATTATATGTACCTAATTCCAATAGATTATAGATATATAAATATTTTGGTTTGTATTAAGTGTAATTTTATGTAATAAATCACGTATTCAAGTGATATAAAGAGCATTGTTATTATAATTACATCATCACGACTGTAATTATGCCACCCATGATCTTGTTCTAGAATAAATTTTGTTTGGGAAAACGTTATGGTAATATTATCCCATTGTGGAATGCATCATGGACTTCATTGATCAAATGATATTTAATTATATATTAATATTGTGTGACTTGAATCTGCATTAATGGAGGTTGATGTAGTTTCATTTGTATTATGACATTGAGGTTTTTCCCATTTGGAATGTGGGAAATCCTGGTTGATGCGTTGAACATGACGCTACAAAGGGGTATATTTTTTGGAGTGAGGGGTTTCATAGATGTAATTAGAGGAGTTTAAAGCTATTAACTTATATTAAATGCCAATTTAAGGATGATTTTATTTTTTTAGATGAATGTGAATCATTATATAACATGGAAGGTGGTGGAGCCTCTCTGGTGAGACTCATAGGAACATGAGATTTGTGACCATGTTGTCAATAGTGGTACTCTTATTGGATTATTATAGGATGTTCAAAATTGGAATTTTTTTCGGGGAGGAGATTTATTCTTATGTATATGCATGAGGGAGTCCTTCATGAGCCCTCTCTCTCACCATTTACCGCACAACCTAGAGTATCTACGATTTATTGAGTTTACAGGAAGCATTTTTGGTTTTCCAGGGATGAGACAGAAAGTGGTATAGGTTATTGCTCAATTCCTTATTTTTTATTAGATAAAGGTTGATCAAAATGTTCCTTGAATATTTATGTATCCCTTGGATGTTCCCTAGTAGAAGTCGGATGAAATATTGATGGAATTCATCATTATATTACCTCTATATCGTGGAGGATTTGATGATATATAGGTAATCATGTATTGGCGGATGAAGTGAGCTCACTTCATACCGAGAAGGGATTCGGGTGTTGCTGATGTCTTACTAAGGGGTTGTGTGGAAATGGATTTTTGATTGTATTGTGTTCTAAAGTCCATTTTCTTACGTTGGGATGAATGTTTTTTCTAATGAGTCAAGAGAGTATTTAATCTTGCCTTTGGAACTCAGTAACACAACATCATTGTCTTCCACCCTCATACAAATTGACAAATAGATCAGACCATCCAAACACTGGAGGATATATTTTGGTCAGGAATCATATTCTTTGGTGGATATTTGTAGAATAAATGTACCTTTATTTATTATATTTATAATAGCTTCAACCCATTATCTATTGGCATGTCCACATTTATGGATTTGTACTGGCATCCATAATTTTCTCCATTATGTGGGGATGAGGTTGGGGAGTCCATTTTTCTAGTATAGATAAAGAAAATTTCATGAAAAATATGTTTTTGGATTTTTGGGAGAGAATTAAGGTGACACATGACTGGTTGAAGTCTTATACCTATCATAAGAGGATTGCCTTGTATTCCATAGTGTGATACCACATCTCCATTAACAATTCTCTTTATTATAGCTAGTAGACATTTGTTAGGAGTAGTATGATATTGCCCCATTATATTGGTCCCTTCAAGGTGTTTGTAGTGTTAGTTAGGTGGATTATCGTTTGGTGCTCCAACCATGACAGTACATGTTCAATTATTTCTTCCATGTCTCCCAAATCCATCAGTAACATCACGGTGACTCCCATTTAATTGATCAGGGTATTTAGATAATGAGGATGATGTGATGTTTTTTAAGTGACATATAAATATAGAATATATTTGGGATAAGGTTCTCCATGGAAGGATCATTCCATTGGTTTTTTTTTGTAATGGAATTTTTTAATGGAGGAGGGTACATGGGAGTTTGATATGAGAATTGTCTCCCAGTACCTTTAGATTTTTTTAGTTTTACCTGTTTATATTTTTCTTGACAATCTACTGTTTTAGTCTTATGGGTTTGTGATATGCCGTTTCCTTTGGTAATGTGGGTTTTATTATGTTTTATAGGATCTAAAGAGGGGTAAACCCATTATTTATCAAGACTTGTAATACAATGTCACAATTTAAAAACAATTAGGTGAGTTAGTGACACCCATATTGGATAATATAAATACATGGGTGGTGAATTTCCTCGAATTGAGTTCCTAGGGCCTTATTCTCTATAAGATGTGGTTGTTGTTGTCTTGGGAATATGGGGGTGGAATAGTGATGTGGATGATTGTTGGAGAAATGTGTATTGAGGTTTGAGTGAAATGATTGTGTTTTATCTGAGATTTAAGGAGATCCTTGAGAGGTATCTCAGGGAGTTGATGTTTATACCACGTTATGTTTTCCTTTTGGGTTTTGTTTTTTATTCTAAATGATGTGAATAGTTATAGATTTATATTATGTAATGATTTAGACCTTATATCCCATTAACATTCATGAATTATGGTAATTGAGGTGTCGAGGTAAGGTCACATTATGTTTTGTGGGTAAAAGGGGGATACATAGCTGATATTCCAACTAAGGAGGTTTTGTCTTCATGGAGGTTTGGGAAATGTCTTAATGGTGATCATGGTAGAATAAAGAAGATAGTTTAAATGTAGATGGTCAGGGTGAGTTTTTTTTATTTCTCAATTCTAGCATAATTCTTGCACGGAGTTGGCTGTGGGGTGAATGGTTTTTTGTTGTTCTATAAAAAACAAGTTGGATAAAACATGTTCACCATGAATTTATAGAGTATTGAAGGGGGTTTTCATCTTATTCAAGGGGTATCTACACCATTATGGTAGTTTGTGGTATTTCCATATTCATGGAGGTTTGGTCTTATGATGTGCTGATATCTCTTACATCATGGTCTCTTCCAATGTTTTCAGATTTCTAGGGTTGACAAAACTGTGTTTCTTGAATGCATATTTGATAACCCTAGACCTAGCATGACCTCTCCTGTTACATTGTAGTCCATCATCTTTTCATCGGTTATGTGCCATGATGAGGGGCGATCCACTGTTGTGTGATCTGGTCGATAATTTCTATAAAATCCCAAAACCCTCAAAACCTACCTTCTTCTAGGTGTTCTCTCATTTCATTGGAGATCCATGTTAATATTTGTGAGTTATTTTGGCCCCATTTTAGTGTATTTCAACCACATCCTTATGTGACTGATCTGTAGTGTAATTATGGTAGTTTTTTTTCTTTGTCCAGTTTTATCCAAATTATTCATGTGGAAAGGGTTTTTGTTAAGTAAAACATAGTTTTTTTGTTTTTTTCTTATAATGGAAAGATGTTGGATGTTTTGTTACAGTATGGTAAAGGTTTTTTTATTCAATTTCGTACTTGAAAGATCACTTCCACTCCATGAAATATTGGGTAATGGTTTGGGAATTCTTTTTTGAGTTACGGGATCCCCATCCCTCTTCTTTTTGTACACATGCGATGTATTAAGATTTTTTTTTATTTTGTATGATGGTATGTACCAACAAAATGAAGATAATTAATTGGATAAATTAAAATTTAATGGGAAGGGGGATGAAACATATTCCGTACTTCATTGATATTATCGTTATTTTGATTGTTCGTTATTGATGCCTTGATAATAATCATGATCATTGGGGGTTATTTTTTCACTGTACTAGATATGACTATCGATCCTTATTGTGTCATTGTTTGGAATACCCCTAATCAAATATGGCTATAAAATAAATCCATTTAATAAATTGTTTTCAATGGAAATTATGGTATGTGTGATAACAACCAAAAAATAATGAATTGAATGTGATAAAAATCCCCATTTTTAATTTTAAAATGTAATATATAATTATTTTTGTGATTTTTTCTTGTTAAAATTTAATTGGATGAATTTTTTTGATATGTGTTGAGTGTTGGTGATGTTGCGGTTATGAAGAGATATAGTTGTGCTATATAATAGATGTGATGAGATGTGGTCATTATATATGATGGATTGATGAGAATTGGATCTATAATACAATTGTTTTGATGGGATGTGGTGGTGATGTGAACATGTATCAATGAGGGGCATGTGAGAAATGGAAAATATGTTTTTCGGTTTTTGGGTTCTGTGGTGTTGTGTTGGTTTTCATATAATAAGGGAATAATTTGTTAAAGATGAAAAATTAATGGAATCAGTTGAAATGGATAATGAATTATTGAAATTTAACAATAATTATGGAAAAAATGGTTTATTCATAATTTGAATTAAATTGGAAGGGTAAATGAAATGGTTTGGTACTAAAAAATCTATAAATTGTGATTAACTTGAAAATAAGAGTGGGATGAGCTCTATGGCTAGTATCTTTTTTCAGTGATGTTATATATTTAGTTGTGTGAGTAAATGTGGAAAATATTGTGAGGCTATGGGGGTGCTGTTGTTTGTTGGGATGAAACATTTATTCTAAACCCCTAGGATTTTCTATTTTGTTGCATTTATTACATATACATTGTATTTCCTACTAATTACTATATAAACCCCACCAACATCGTTCATCATATTTTGATAACCAAATTTTTTTGGTGTTTTTTACCAACATATTAACAGTGATGATGGATTTATAACTACCATCTCCTCCCTCCACCCTCTTCTAGAAAATGTTGATATGTATAGGTCGTGATAGACATGAGTCAAAAGTGCCCTTGTGGTGGTGATTAGTGAGATGATGAAGAGGTTCATGGTGGGGGTCATGACTGGTATATGGAGTGAATGAGATTGATTTACATCATGTACTTGATAACATAATATTTTGGTTAAGCAGTTGTGGATGTGTTATGATACCCCAAGTGCCTTTGGTGATGATGTGTTATGAAGAGATGGACCAGGTGTCTCTGGTTAAGATGTGCTGAATTGTTTTTCCCAGGTGTATGTGGGTGAGATATGTTATTATGTTATGGGATACATGTCCTTATGATGGGTTACTATATGGTAGATATGGGAGGTATAGCATGTGTGGTGTTGGGTTGTGGGATTTGTAAATTAGTCGTAATGTAGTGCAGTGACCCCGTTTTGTCAATATCCTTCAGATTTTGATATTATAATTTAATGTGTTGTTTGGTGAGGGAGCCTTTATGAGTTTGGGGATAGATAGTTTACCTATTTTGTTAGTTTTTTTCCCACACTTGTGTATTATCAAGATCTTTCCCAATGTTCATGAGAGACATTTGTTGTGATCCTACTAATCATTGTTGTTTTCTCAGCCGCATTATATACAAACTATTTTCATGTATTCAAGAGAACATCGTGAACCATGATATACATTATTACCTAATACATTGGAGTAGTCAATGTGCCTCTATCTTAGGAAATAACAATGGGTAATTTTTTGGAGATATTCTTTCCATTTACATAACACATGAATCATGGTATTGTTTTGGTTTCATTTATTTCGTATTATTTCATTGATTTGTTTGTTATTATTTATACTACCAACTGATCCTATATTATATAGAGGGTAATGAATTAAAATTATAATACATTTAAACCCTTGATAATTTTCACCTACCGAGGATCTACTGGAGGCACGGAATGGGTTTCATTATCTCTCTTCCTTCTTTATCATCCAAAGTGGGGTACATTTGGATGGAGGGGATGATGAATTATCATACAAATATGGATCATCATGACATTATATTTTGACTTGGATTTTAATTTTTGTTCTTAATGATAGTAAAATAAGGGGGAACCTCTAATGTGATAATAAAACTAATGAAATCATCATTCCAAATTACATAGGTGGATTTATACAATTTCCCATTGTGGAAGTAATCCTTAATAATTCTCTTCATGGGTAGTCCTAACATGGAAGTGTGTGGTAATATAATCACATTATCAAAACCCTAAATTTAATTCCCATTTCCCATGATTTACAATTCAAACTATTATAGCAGCAATATTAACCTCGCTAGTCTTGGTTTTCCATTATCTTCAATGATAAAATGTTTCATTTTCACATTATTAGTGTAAATATTTATAATTCTCCTAACAAACATGATCAAAATTTCTATAATGAAATGTAATTGAGAAAAAATATTTTTCAATTGTTGTGTAATTTTTTGGGTTATTTCTAGTGTCTGAGACGAGTAGGTTAACTCTTTTGTGTTTCATTTAATTTTTATGGATAACACAGATCATAAAGCCTTGTTAGATGCATCACACAATATTTCAAAGTGTATTTTCAAGTCTGGTGGATCGATTATATGGGATATTATCATGATTTATTTGATATTTCAGAAAGATATCTTACATGAATAATCAAATAAAAAACCTATTTTATTTATGTGTGGGTTAGTTGGGGGAAAATAAATTATTCCAATAAATCTAGTAATCTTTTTGTAAAACCCAACACGTCATTAAAATGGATGGACATGACTCATAGTGGTAGGGTGAGGCAGTGTAGAAATCATATCATTTTTTTCCTCCCCTTCGTAAATTTTGTCCTTCAATATTATGGGGCCTATCAGATTTCCTTTTTCTACCATAAAAAAAAATTCTTTATAATTTACAAACACTTTTTTCAATGTTCTTTTTTTGAAAACCCATTATTGACACTTATGAGAAGTTTTTAAACAAGTTATATAAAATGTATAATTTCCCCTAAATACCACAAAAAATGTATCAATTAAATCCTAAAATATACCCACCACACACTATTAGAAGGTACTTGGGGTAATGAAAACACTGAAGCAAACCCTTCGATATGAAAAACATACCAAAATGGTAATTCAATGATGTATTTTCATGATCTTTTATTAAGGTTATGAGTTTCACATATGTGTGTGATAGGTCATGCTCAAAATTTCCTTATTTTCGTGATGGACTATCAATATTATGAGCAAATATTTCATTATTAATTGGTCTATCAATGGTTCTATGTTGTACCATCATTTCATTGTAGGAATCGAGATTTTATTACCTCTAACAGTAATCCAAATGCATTCCAGAAACCTCCAATCATTATTGGATGAATCTCCATGTTCTAGCATGGAGGATCCTTTCACTTGTGTTATTCGCCTTTGATCCCCATGACATTCAATTCCTCTTTAATCACCCTTGATTCAACAATTTATGGTGTGGCATGTTCTCCCTCTAATCATAGGATCATTCTTATATGAGGTATCTCTCTAGATATTTGAGTGTATTCACTAGATTATATTAGGAACAAACAAATCAATTAATTGGAACTCTTGAATAATAATATAGCTTTATTTATATAGTGTTAGTGTTAGGAATAAATAGTTGAAAAAGTTCCCCTTAATATTAATTTAGTCCATATAGAACCCCATTTCAATAATAAAATTAATACTATTAATTCTCAACACATTGTAAAATTAATTAATAAATTAAATATTATTCTATCGAATAATATTTAATATACATTATTTCTCACCATACTATTAAACACATTCCACTATTCCTTCACAACATTTATGAGAACATGATTAATGACTATTTATTTAAACAATAAATACAAATATATTATTAAATAATAAATTAATAAATGTAACATTCACTAAATAGGAAATAGATATTTATTTAATATTCCACACACATAATATTATCTTGAATAACTGGTGGAAAAATATATGAAATCAACCAAACATGAATAATTATTAAACCATGTGAGGGAATATTATTTATTCACAGTATTAAAAAATAAAAAATAAAATATATTATTTAACTAAGTTTCTTGATACACTTAGTGTGTGACCCTTTAAGATTCATTCTCAGTGGCATTTGGTAATGTAGCCAGATGTCCAAGGTTAGTGTGTGGAAAGATGCCAATGAACCCATTGAGAAAATAATTAATTTCAAAATGTAATAGTTCCTTATGCAGACACACAAAGTTTACTATTATATCTTTATCATGATATCTATAATGAATAATGTTCCATGTTAGTTCAATTAAGCTATATGATAGATTCCTATTTATTTGTATTTCAAGAAAATGAAAATTCTTATAGATCAGCATTGATATAGATTTATTTTGGCTATATAATTTCCCTCAAATGGAGTTTGATATCATTTTCCGTTAAATAATATATGTTCCACATCCTTTCATTCATTATTCCTTAACTCAATATTACTCATGACACACCCAACATATCCTTATTTTCCGTAAGAAAATATAATTATGGTTTTCATCAATATATCAATGTATGGACCTTATAATTCTCATTAATAATAATATTAATTTAAATGGATCAATACACACATCCCTAGATAGTAAAATCCAATAACACATATAAATATCGATTTCCAATGATAATCTCTCATTCACATAATATCCTACATTGAATATTACCAAAGTCATACATCAATTGATGGTGCCTCATAGTCCAACGAGTCTATGACCCTAATATCCTATGTCAATTGAATCCATTAAATGATTTAATCAGGATATATTTAATTTATCTAAGAATATATGTAACGACCCAATGTTTCATTAATGAAAATCCCTCTTGATCCAGTTAAATGTCTCTTTATGAAAAATGTTTTTATAAGATGTAAACTTCTTTAGTTTTACGTTATGATTTGTGACCATTACTTTTATAGCTGTTGAACAGTGATCATCTGAGTAGTATAAATATAAGGCTTTAACGAACCAATTTTCTACTCAGACAAAGGAAGCGATGGCCTCATCCAGTAGAATTACCCCTTATGAAGCCCAATTGTCGGAGCTTAGAAAAGAGGCGGCGTCTTTGGGATTTGCCCTTGACCAAGCCCAAGATGAGCTTCATCAAGTCAAGCTCGAACGTGATCGTCTACGGGAAAAATGGAAGTTGATTGAAATTACAACTCGAGCGATGTTATCTGAGCAACCCCAAGAGTCTGTCACCATCGCACACCTTACCCTTAGGTCTTATGCGGCTATTTTAAGGGGTTATGTAACAAATAAGTAGCACCATGTTCATGTACATTATTTTTGTATATAATAGTGAATATAATTTCTAGTCATTTTTGATACATTGTAATTAGTTTTTAAAGTACAAATGGTGTTTTTAGTTATTATTTAATTAAGAATTATATTTTATTAAATTAAAGTATTTTTTGAATTAAAAAATATTTTAATAAAATATTATTATTAATATTAAATTAATTTTTTATTAAGTATAAATGATCTTATAATTTTATGAATGCAATTAAAATTTTTATTAAGGTTTGAAAGCAATTTCTGTCAAAACCCGTGAATTTTTTTTATAAATGTCAGTTTTTATTTTAAAAGTGAAAATTCACATATTTAGAAAATTATTTAGATAAAATAAATATTATTTTTTGAATCAGGACGTCGAAATTATCCAACGGTGAATTTTTCATAATTTTCTGAGACAGTCAAATGTTTTGGGTAAAAATTAAATACCATTTAAATATATAATGTGTTTTATGACATCATAATGACCCAATGGTGATGTAATAAAATACCATAATCCTTATTTTCGGTCAATATGTATTTTATCATTAAAATAATGAGGTTTTGGGTTTGTTTTATATACTTTTCAAAGCATTAATGGAGCCCTCAAAACTTATTCAACACTTTGCCTTTTTAAATTAATTTCCATGGGAGTGTGACTCACCTCCACATAAGAAACCCTAATTTTTTAATAAGTTCGGACCTTGGACTTGTAAAATATTGTTTTCCTCTTTCCTTTTCCAGAAACCATTGTCAAATACCATGGGATGGTTTGTGGTTTGGATTATTTTAATACAAGGGGTCCCAAACCTAAATAATAAAGAATTCTCTCACCTTTCCTATATAAACCCACCCAAGATCCCACTTCCTCCTCACTAAAATCCCTTTGAGTTTGTCCAACCTCTGCCCTAATCTCTCTAGAATCCTCCCAAGGTTCCCCAAGCTCCCAAGAAGCCTCTCACAAGCCTCTCTCTAGCCTTTGGAAGCACACTTCCAAGTAAGGGTTTTTTCTTCCTTTCTCATTTTTGTCAATTTTCTTTACGTTGTATTTCCCTTTTAATTTCAATTATGAATGTTGGGGTATGGTTTTTCACCTCCCCCATACTGCCCTATTATTGTTTGAATGATGGGAGAACCCTTTATCTCTCATTAAATGCCTCCCATGAACACCTGTTACTATGCCGAAATTCTGAAAGGAACTTCTCTCTCTTCTTTTACATTCAAGCAATACTTTTGTATCATGAATCTAAATTCCATTTCTATTGTTTGGACATGTATATATATGACCTCCATACTGTACATTACATGTAAATATGATGAGGAACCCCTTTCTCTCTCATCAACCTTTTTTATGAATTCTTATGTCACGCCGTTACGCTGCCGAAATCACCCCGATTTTCTAAGCCAATGTCATTGTGCAGTGAATACCATGCCCATTTCTCCATCAAGGGTATTCACCTTTACGCACATTTACTTATTTATTGTAAAGTTTCATGTATTAATTCCACATTCCTTTATTGTGGAATAAATGATTATGTTTTATAAATCCATGTTTTATGATCCATGTGGCACACTTATGCATGAAATGAAATGTTTAAGAAGGGTGCGCCCTTTATAGCGCTCCAATGCATTGGGTAAAGTATAGTATCATGATGCATCATGTGAAATGTGTGTTGACTCATGCTAATTCATGTGCAACTAGGGTTTACTCTTGCTTCAATTGCAATGAGGGTTTACTCATGCTCCATGTGCAATGAGCCTTGGCTCATGCTAATTCAATGTTAAGTGTTGTTGCCACATTTCCATGTTATGATTATCATGCTTTATCATGCCTTTATGTTCATGTTTTTCTTATGCTCTATTGATATTCCTATTGCATATCATGTATTGTACTCCTCATGTTATTCATTGTGTACTCCCTTACTGGACTTTATAGCTCACCCTTTTCTTTTGCATGTCCTCATGTTATCTCATGCAATGCTAAGTACGAAGGAATGTAGAGGTAATGTAAAGGACGATTTCAATAAAGATGTTGTATTTCAAGTTTAAAGTTTTTATTTAATGATCCTAATCCCCAAAGACACTAAACCTCTCGATCTTCTTTATTGTATCAAGTGAAGTTTTATGTAATAAATCATGTTTAAGTTGTAATAAAAAGAAGGGTTGTCATAGTTGGTATCAGAGGATAGGTTTAGTTATTTTTGGGATTAGGAAACCCTAGTAAAGCCTTAGATACAAGACTAAGCATAATAAAAGCATCCCTAAGTTTTGGTAAATACTAATTAAGTGGTTTATCAAACAAATACATCCTTGTCTGGATACGAGCAGGTAGAGGCGGCTCTGGCACAGATGTATCCTAGGGGTAAAACCCGAAAACACCGCTTTGAGCTAGACTCGAACGGGAACTGGTGCACGACAACGGGCCTTGCTGAACTCTTGGTTACGACACTCCCGAGGGATATGTTTTGATAAGTTCACAATCTTAGTATGAACCCTTATTAAGGGAAAAATGCCCCTAAGAATTTATGTTAGAAGGAAGATCATGAAAAGCCTGGATTGAATCCTATAGACTCATGAGTTTTTGAGATTAATGATTATTTACAAGTCATCAAACTTTTGTCTTTGGATTACCCTTTATGTGTTACCCCCAACTTTCCTTTTATTCCAGCCAATGGCCGGTAATAGGAGAACTCGGGCTAACAACCGTTGTGAAGATCAGTGTGATGATTGTACTTATGAGATTCCCAATCCAATGGGATCAGGAATCGCGAACATTGTCACGCTTCTCTCTCAGCTAACTCAAGTTTTGAATAGAAACACTAGTCAAGAGGAACGTTCAACCCCCCCCCCCCCTAAGAAAGAACAATTCTCTATTGAGAGCTTCGTGAGACAAAGGCCTCCTACTATTAGTGGATCATCCGATCCCACGATCGCTGAACAATGGATCAACTCCATTGAAAAGATATTGCCCATCCTCCAATGCTCTGAAAAAGAGAAGGTTCTCCTGGCGGATTATCGTATGGAGGGTGAAGCTGATCAATGGTGGAAGTTGATCATAAATATGAAGCCTGAGGAGGAGATCGAGGCTTTGGAATGGAAGGAATTTCAGAAGATGTTTTTTGATAAATATTTCCCACGCACCCTCCGTCTTAAGATGGAAAGGGACTTCCTTTCCCTCAAACAGAAAGATAAAGAATCTGTGGGAGCATACGAGGCAAACTTCACAAGGCTTGAACGATATGCTTCTGGGTTTGTCGTTACCCCCGAATGCAAGGTTGACCGCTTCTTTGGTGGGCTGAAGCCTAGCTTGCGGAAAGCATGAGCGATCCGTGACTTCGACAGCTATGAGGAAATTGTCCGATCTGCCCTCAAGGTTGAAATGGAGATCAGAGAATCACATGGGTATCATGGGGACAAGAAGCGTAAGGTGGACTTCAATGCTGGTGGTCCGATGGATAAATCCAACGGCGCTAAGAAGTTCCAGCACCCCACTTTCCAAAAGTGTGGAAAGAAGCACCCTGGAAATTGCCTTAGGGGGACAAGAAAATGCTTCAAGTGTGGAAGAGAAGGGCACCTAGCTGTTAACTATCAGCAAGAGGGACCCGCGGCTATGACAGAGGAGAGGAACGCTCCGTTCAAACCTCAACGCGTTGTTCAATGCTACAAATTCAAAGAACCGGGTCATTTTGAAAATCAGTGCCCTAATCCAAGGGTTATCGGAGGAAACCAGCAACCTCCAAGACAGCAAGGAAGAACTTTTTCCATCACTTCTGCATAAGTGAACCCCGACAACGAAGTTGTGACAGGTACGCTAGTTATTCATTCAAGAATAGTGAACTTACTTTTTGATTCAGGTTCTACGCATTTTTTATATCTCAAAAGTTTAGTAGAACAATCCCAGCACCACCACAAAACATGGAAGTAAAGATGTCAGTCAGTACGGCAAATGGGGCAATCATTACATCCCATGAGTATAAGTCCTCCCCTGTTATAATCTGTGGATTAAATTTCCCGGCGAACCTCGTCATACTCCCTTTGGTGGAATTTGATGCAATTCTTGGCATGGATTGGCTTTCCTTAAATATAGCCAACATAAATTGTCGGGAGAGGGAAATCACACTCCATATGGAGAATCGACCACCGATTATTTACAAGTGTCAGGAGGAAGATAAATCTCCTTTAGCTCCATCATCTCAAGCATGGATATTACTGCATTATGATCATGCATATCTGGCTCAGATGATTGATTCCAAGGAAGAAACCACCCTTGAAGAAATGCCTATTGTGAGGGAATTCGCTGAAGTATTTCCCGAGGAACTTCCTGGTCTTCCTCCAAGAAGAGATGTTGAGTTCTCAATTGAACTTATACCTAGGGCGCTACCAATATCCAAGACTCCATATAGAATGGCTGTTGTTGATCTTGAAGAGCTGAAGAAACAACTACAGGAGAATCTGGATAAAGGGTTCATACGCCCAAGGGCATCACCACGGGGTGCACCAGTCCTCTTCGTCAAGAAGAAGGATGGGTCAATGCGGCTTTGCATCGATTATCGTGAACTTAACAAAATCACGATAAAGAACAAGTATCCTCTCCCATGAATCGATGACTTGTTGGATCAGCTGCGTGGAGCACAATACTTCTCCAAGGTGGACTTGCGGTCAGGATATTATCAAGTAAGGGTGAAGAAGGAAGATATCCCCAAGACTGTTTTTCGTACAAGGTACGGGCACTATGAATTCATAGTAATGCCTTTCGGACTCACCAATGATCCAGAAATATTCATGGACTTGATGAATAAAGTCTTTAGAGATTACCTAGACAAATTTGTGGTAGTATTTATAGATGATATTCTAATATACTCCAAAACCAAGGAGGACCATGAGGAGCATTTAAGAACTGTACTGGAGACTTTGCGCAAGGAGAATTTCTATTCCATGTACAAAAAGTGTGAGTTCTGGTTAAAGGAAGTCTCATTCTTGGGCCATATCATCCCAAGCAATGGTATATCTGTGGACCCCTCCAAAATAGATGCAATTGAGGGATGGCCGAGGCCAACATCGGTAACTGATATCCGTAGCTTCTCGGGGTTAGCTGGATATTATCGACGATTTGTGAGAAATTTCTCACGATTGTCCAACCCTCTTAACAAGCTAACTCGAAAGGGAGTAAAGTTTGCTTGGAGTGATGAATGCGAAGAAAGCTTCAAGGAGTTGAAAAGGAGGCTTATCACTGCACCCGTGCTCACTTTACCCACAAGTGGGGAGCTTTTTGTGGTATTCAGTGATGCTTCGAAGAAGGTATTAGGATGTGTGCTGATGCAGAATGATAAACTGATATCCTATGCCTCAAGGCAGTTGAAAATCCATGAGTGAAACTATCCAACGCATGATCTGGAGTTGGCGGCGGTGATCTTTGCCTTGAAAATCTGGCGGCATTATCTCTATAGAGAGAAATGTGAGATATATACTGACCACAAGAGTCTTAAATATATATTCACATAGAAAGATCTTAACATGCGCCAGAGAAGATGGATAGAGCTCATCAAGGATTATGATTGTTCAATACATTACCACCCTAGGAAGGCGAACAAGGTGGCGGATTCCATAAGTAGAAAGGATCCAGCGATTCTATCAATGATGAGAATTGAGAAGGATCCAATCATCATAGACTTGATGAAGATGGATGTGGGAATCATAAAGAAGGGAACATCATCAATCCATTCACAAATGATTTCTCAACCATATCTTTTGGAAAGGATAAAGGATTCTCAAAAGGATAATGCCGGAATCCAAGAAAAAGTGGAAGCTATCATAAAGGGAAAATCCTCAGAGTTTAATGTTAATGAAGAAGGAATTGTGCGGTGTGGGAAAAGACTATGTGTTCCATCAAGTTCGGAGCTGAAGAAGGAACTTTTGGATGATGCACATAGTTCAAATTTCTCTATTCACCCAGGGAGCACAAAGATGTATCGAGATCTTCGAAAAAACTTTTGGTGGGATAATATAAAGACGGAGATCGCTGAATATACATCAAAGTGAATGGCGTGTCAACAAGTGAAGGCAGAGAGGCAGAAGTCTAAGGGGATGATGCAACCATTTCCCATACCAGAGTGGAAATGGGAGAACATCACCATGGACTTCGTCACTGGACTTCCCAGGACATCCAAAGGCAACAATGCAATCTGGGTTGTTGTGGATCATCTTACAAAGTCTGCACTCTTCATTGCTATTCGAGAGGATTTCTCTTTGGATCAACTGGCACGGATATATATCAGGGAAGTGGTACGGTTGCATGGAGTACCACTATCTATTGTGTCTGACCGAGATCCAAGATTTACCTCTAAGTTTTGGAAGAGTCTTCAACATGCTCTGAATACTGAACTAAACTTCAGTACGGCCTATCATCCTCAAACTGATGGCCAATCCGAGTGGACTATCCAAACACTTGAGGATATGTTGAGAGCGTGCTCAATGGACTTTAAAGGAGGATGGGATCAAAATCTTCCTCTAGTTGAATTCTCTTATAATAATAGTTTCCACTCGATCATCCAAATGGCACCATATGAAGCCCTGTATGGGAAAATGTGTAGAACACCAACATGTTGGGATGAGGTCGGTGAACGTAAGCTGCTTGGACCAGAAATGGTCGAAGAAATGGTGGAGAAGGTGAAAACCATTCAGCAGCATATCATGGCAGCCCAAAGTCGATAGAAGAGTTATGCAGATAATCATCGACGAGACCTTGAGTTTAAAGTCGGAGACATGGTGTTTTTACGCATATCTCCGTGGAAGAAGGTCATGAGGTTTGGAATGAAATGGAAGTTAAGTCCAAGGTACATCGGCCACTTCGAGATTCTTCATCGTGTTGGGGTTGTGGCCTATCGACTAGCACTTCCACCTACTATGGCCAAGGTGCATGATGTCTTCCATGTATCCCTCTTAAGGAAGTACATACCAGACCCTTCACATGTACTCTCTTCCGAGGTGGTACAATTAGAAGACGATATTTCTTATGAGGAGCAACCAGTGAAGATCTTAGATCGTAGATAAAAAGTTCTACGAAATAAGACAATGCCCCTCGACAAGGTGTTGTGGAGAAACCACAAGTTTGAAGAAGCAACTTGGGAGTCGGAGGATATGATGAAGCTAAGTTACCCACATTTTTTTAGTGTGGGAAAAGGAAAATTTCAAGGGCGAAATTTCTTAAGGGGGGAATTTTTTAACGACCCAAAGATTCATTAATGAAAATCCCTCTTTATCCAGTTAAATGTCTCTTTATGAAAAATGTTTTTATAAGATGTCAACTTCTTTAGTTTTACGTTATTATTTGTGACTGTTACCTTTATAGTCGTTGAACAGTGATCATCTGAGTAGTATAAATATAAGGCTTTAACGAACCAATTTTCTAATCAGACAAAGGAAGCGACGGCCTCATCCAGTAGAATTGCCCCTTATGAGGCCCATTTTTCAGAGCTCGGAAAATAGGTGGCGTCTTTGGGCTTTGCCCTTGACCAAGCCCAAGCTGAGCTTCATCAATTCAAGCTCGAACGTGATCGTCTACGGGAAAAATGGAAGTTGATTGAAATTACAACTCGAGCGATGTTATCCGAGCAACCCCAAGAGTATGTCACCATCGCACACCTTACCTTTAGGTCTTATGCGGCTATTTTAAGGGGTTATGTAACAAATAAGTATCACCATGTTCATGTACATTATTTTTTTATATAATAGTGAATATAATTTCTAGTCATTTTTGATACATTGTAATTAGTTTTTAAAGTACAAATGGTGTTTTTAGTTATTATTTAATTAAGAATTATATTTTATTAAATTAAAGGATTTTTTGAATTAAATAATATTTTAATAAAATATTATTATTAATATTAAATTAATTTTTTATTAACTATAAATTATCTTATAATTTTATGAATGAAATTAAATTTTTTATTAAGGTTTGAAAGCCATTTGTGTCAAAACCTGTGAATTTTTTTTAAATGTCGGTTTTTATTTTAAAAGTGAAAATTCACATATTTAGAAAATTATTTAGATAAAATAAATATTATTTTTTGAATCAGGATGTCGAAATTATCCAACGGTGAATTTTTCATAATTTTCCGAGATAGTCAAATTTTTGGGTAAAAATTAAATACCATTTAAATATATAATGTGTTTTATGACATCATAATGACCCAATGGTGATGTAATAAAATACCATAATCCTTATGTTCGTCCAATATGTGTTTTATCATTAAAATAATGAGGTTTTGGGTTTTTTTGACTTACTTTTCAAAGCATTAATGGAGCCATCAAGACTTATTCAACACTTTGCCTTTTTAAATTAATTTCCATGGGAGTGTGACTCACCTCCACATAAGCAACCCTAATTTTTTAATAAGTTCGGACCTTGGCCTTGTAAAATATTGTTTTCCTCTTTCCTTTTCAAGAAACCATGGGCAAATACCATGGGATGGTTTGTGGTTTGGATTATTTTAATATAAGGGGTCCCAAACCTAAATAATAAAGAATTCTCTCACCTTTCCTATATAAACTCACCCAAGCGCCCACTTCCTCCTCACTAAAATCCCTTGGAGTTCGTCCAACCTCTGCCCTACTTTCTATAGAATCCTTCGAAGGTGCCCCAAGCTCCCAAGAAGCCTCTCACAAGCCTCTCTCTAGCCTTTGGAAGCACACTTCCAAGTAAGGGTTTTTTCTTCCTTTCTCATTTTTGTCAATTTTCTTTAAGTTGTATTGCCCTTTTAATTTCAATTATGAATATTGGGTTATGGTTTCACACCTCCCCCATACTGCCCTATTATTTTTTGAATGATGGGAGAACCCTTTCTCTCTCATTAAATGCCTCCCATGAACACCCGTTACTATGCCGAAATTCCGAAAGGAACTTCTCTCTCTTCTTCTACATTCAAGCAATACATTTGTATCATGAATCTAAATTCCATTTATATTGTTGGGAAATGTATATATATGACCTCCTTACTGTCCATTACATGTAAATATGATGAGGAACCCCTTTCTCTCTCATCATCCTTTTTTATGAATTCTTATGTCACGCCGTTACGCTGCCGAAATCACCCTGATTTTCTAAGCCAATGTCATTGTGTAGTGAATACCATGCCCATTTCTCCATCAAGGGTATTCACCTTTACGCACATTTACTTATTTATTTTAAAGTTTCATATATTAATTCCACATTCCTTTATCGTGGAATAAATGATTATGTTTTATGATTCCATGTTTTATGATCCATGTGGCACACTTATGCATGAAATGAAATGTTTAAGAAGGGCGTGCCCTTTATAGTGCTCCAATGCATTGGGTAAAGTACAGTATCATGATACGTCATGTGCAATGAGTGTTGACTCATGCTAATTCAATTGAAACGAGAGTTTACTCATGCTTCAAGTGCAATGAGGGTTTACTCATGCTCTATGTGCAATGAGCCTTGGCTCATGCTAATTCATTGTTAAGTGTTGTTGCCACATTTCCATGTTATGATTATCATGCATTATCATGCCTTTATGTTCATGTTTTTCTTATTCTCTATTGATATGCCTATTGCCTAACATGTATTGTAATCCTCATGTTATTCATTGTGTACTCTCTTACTGGGCTTTATAGCTCACCCTTTTCTTATGCATGTCCTCAGGTTATCCCATGCAATGCTAAGTACGAAGGAATGTAGTGGTCATGTAAAGGAAGTTTTCAATAAAGATGTTGTATTTCAAGTTTAAAGTTTTTATGTAATGATCCTAATCCCCAAATACACTAAACCTATCGATCTTCTTTATTGTATCAAGTGAAGTTTTATGTAATAAAGCATGTTTAAGTTGTAATAAAAAGCAGGGCTGTCATAATATAATTGTGTCACTTATGGGATTACCTCATAGTAGGGAACTGCTATGCCATTTCAGTGTGACAGAAAATCTTAATAAATTATCCCATACTATATCACACATAAGAACAATCATGATGTTTTAAAGAGATTATTAACAGTAAAATTAATAAATTGTGGTTATCATAAGTTACAAAAAACTATTTATAGGGAACCAATTCCCACATAATCCCACATAAACTATAGAAAACTGCTAAAAACATTCTATCTGCTATAAATCAGATGATACTCATGCTTCAAATGAGATTCAAATTTATTCAAAGAGTCCACCATATTTTATTATCTGGTAACTCTACATACTGTAAACTCGCCCATATGATAAAAATACCTCAAGAGGTGATTCATACATATTATGTTCTATTTCATTGTTGTGGCCTTTGATCTTTTAAAATATCCACTGATATATTATTATCATAATTCAACGTGATATGTTCTTTACTATTAGATACCTCATCATGATCCTGGAATTTTTTTTGTTAGCAAATGGATTCCTTAGTTAAATTAGGAGATGGTATATACAAAGATTATAATATTAAATAACCAATAATATTTTGTATAGAACACTTTTAGATCACAAATCCTCCATTGATACAAAAAATAGATCATGAATATGACTTTAGATCACTCTGATCCGTTTGAATATTTGCATTTTTATAACCCATGATGACAAGATCCAAATATCTTATATATGCTAGGAACATATCATTAGTTCTTATTTTATACTTTTTAATAGCCATAAAAATAGATCAATTTCGTTTTCCTGGATCATCTTGATATATTTTTACCATCAATGCATTGGAAACATCAACAATTAGTAGAAAAATATTCAATACCCATGGGTTAAAAACATGTGTATAGCCCCTAAAATCACAGACATAGGCTATACCAATGGTTTGAGGAACTATGGCTACTAGTGGGGTGGACATAAACCTATACTGATGGTTTCAATACAATACAAGGTATAGTTCATTGGGATTCTATTATACCACCAGTTTTTCAATCTGTGGGAATAACTTATACCTGCTGAGAACATATACCCATTGTTCTCAAAAACATGGGTATTAGTAGCTGTCTGCATTTGGTAGTGGAAGCAACACAACCTATTCCTCTTTCTCCTGAACCATTAGTTCTAATGAAACACAAAAAATACATTCAATGTAGTACAAATATTGTATATTTAACATTCAACATATTTATAGTAATAATTTTCAAACCAAATACAATTCAAAAAAAAATACTTATACATCCATACAAAAAATAAATTCATGTCATTAAATAACTTCCAAAAGTCTTGTTCATGATATATAAAAAATAACAGGGATCAATATCTCTCCCATGACCAATATCTTTATCCTCATCAGCATCAGCTACATTATTATCATTGTCTTCAACATCCTCATCACCAAGGACATCAACTGAAGCAATAACTATATCCTCTAGTCAAGAAACATTATCAAAAACATCATTACCACCACCTTCAGCTCGATCTCAACTTGGACACTATTTATCATTAGTCAATGAATAATTTATGAGCACATTGATTCTATATATTAATCAATAGAAGAATAAGAATTTGATGCAATTGATTTCCTTATAACATCCATATCATTCAAGAATTTTTCATTGATCAGATTAGTTATTTCATGAACATGGTTACTTATTTATCACTCACGTAATTCTTTTTTACCACATCTATTCTACATGGGCACTTTTTTCTCAGGGGTGTGAGTGGTTTGAGATGATCCTGATGAAGACCAATACCTAGAGAGGAAAATGTTTTTCCCTTGTTATATCAAAATCAATAGTATTTATCCTCACATAATACCAGACTCAAATTGTCATTTGGACCTAAGATGTTATATTCTTTATCAATGACAGACTCCAAGGTAAACTATTGAAAATATAAATAAAATATTTAATTATGTATATTGTATAAATATTTGAAAAAAATAAGAAAACATAACATGTTTTCTTATGTCTGTGCATTTACAACAGTCCAATATTTTTTTCCTACTTATGAAAAATTATTCTTTATGAGGTACATGACCTTTGATTCCCAATACAACAAACTACAAAATAAATTGACTAGTATACACAAATTAATAATATAAACATCTAATAATGATGAATAATATTAAAATGATCTAATTTTAAAATGAAATAAAAATTCATAAATTTAAACGTATGATAAAAAATGATGAAAATTTAATATATAAACGATAATCATAAACAGTTTATAATTTTAGATATTAATTGTTAATATTTAGTAATCTTAAATATGAATGTTTTATATAGAATTATTAATATGAAATCTATAATATTCATTATATTGGGAAATATTACATTACCCATAATGTATAATTTTCCACTAGTAAAATTCGATTCTACTCCAAAAACAAATTGGAATCTTGGCCTAATATCTAATTGGAATCTAGTCCTATTATCCAATTGACATGTTGGACTAGTGGCCAATTGGAATCTCTACCTAATGGCCAATTTTCCTCTTATCCAACAGGCCAAATGACCAATTTTCCATTAGAAAAATTTTCCTATTCATCGTTTGGAATATATGCTAAATATCCATTAGTCCAATACTCCAATTGGCTATGACGTCTATATGACAATTCACTATTACACCTATAGGACAATTGGCCATTACCCCAATATGCAAATTGACCATCAGGAATATTGGAAAGTTTTATGTCAGGCATATAGAGCAATTGGCCATTACACATTCAGGAAAATATTCCATTTAGAATATTGTAAAATTGGCCCTTAGGCCAAGAGATCAATTGTACATTAATCCTATAGGCCTATATTTCAATTATCCTTTTGGAATATAGGTTAGTGGACCATTAATCTATTTGAATGTGGAATTTTGGACATTATATTAAAGGCAAAAATGATAATAAAACCAAAAATTCATCACGAAGAGCTAACTATGTAACAATAAAGATCAATATATTATTTCAATTCGGATTAAATTACTTGGTGATTTTCATTATCAGGAATTGTAGTGCGCCCAATGTGTTAATATATTTCATTAAATCGTTATTCTTTCTTTCCGATGAATGCATTAATCAAAATCTGAATACATGTAATATGAACTAAATTTTATATTCAAATAATTAAATATTTGGAATATCTAAACCTTATCATTCTTATTATATGAGATATTTTTTTGATATTGTGGTTTTCAATAGTCATGGTATATTGGTAAACCCTCTAAATCTATACCAACTATGTTCCTACAACCACCATATAACTCATACTTGTATGATCTACATAACTCCCCAAGTCCATCAACCTTGCATCCTTACTTGATTCACCGTAGGGAGAGATAAACTGACTCGGCAACAAATATGTTAATTCATATTAATAATGCAATTATATATATATAAATTTATAAACATTTCGTACCCATATATGTTCCCATGATTTTTCCATGATATCACTACCGAGATGCATATTGATATCAATTTAGGTAGAATGATATTGTGGTAAATGGTTAATGTAGCCATAAAACTTCTACACTGCCTATCCTTTTTTATCAATCATATGGTTTTTCTTCATTATAATCCACCATTATCCTTCTTTTGTGATTCCAATATTCTAATATTTAAGTGTTCCCAATTAAAATACTTGAAGATCCCATTGAATAATACAAGAGGGATGAAAATGAAAATTATTACATGGTGAAACTTTAAAAAAAAGGAATTCAAATAATTTTGACATGGTCATAATAAAATACATGATGATGGATTCCCAATAGGCTCTGACTGGTCCATGTGATTTTCTATATCTGTAGCCTTTGATGGATTTGTATGTTCAAATTCTGGATCTTGGTTATCTTCATGCACTGGATGGGAAGCTAAATGAACAGACTCATTAGATTCTTGATCGATGGTAGAAAATGGAGGCAACTTAGGCATTGAAAAATATGGGGTGTAGGATTGGGTATTGGTTAAAATAAATGGATGTGGTAAGGGTGGTAACATCCATGGATACAATATACACATGGTATGGGATTAAGAGGCTAAGTGAGATACTGATGGAGTCATGAGTGGGAACATCCCTAGAGGTTCAGTTAATATGATATGGGGAGAAGAGGATAAAAGAGATAATGATGGAAGATTGTATGTGAACATGCCCTAAGGCTCAAGAGGAGGATGCAAATGTTTGGTATATGGGGTTTCAGCTGTTGGTTCATTGTGGTAATGGGTATGATGGGTGCTCTAAATATGTATATGAGCATCCTCACTCATACCCTTTCATGTAGGATGCACATTTAGATATGGCTGAACAAAATGTCCCTACAAATTATAAATAATATGAACAATAAATATTATGTAATGTTGATGAAAAATATTATAATTAGTATACTCATGGATGGAAGAGAATGAGGAAAACCATTCTTGGGATTCTACCCATCATGATCCAATAATCACTTCATTCAGGTTTCTGATGTATTTTTCATTTATTCATAATAATAAATTTTATCTATTCATAATTATATTTTAAAAATCATGCATAGAAAATAAAAGTCAAACAAGGAATAAATAATTTCATATGATCTTGTATAAACAATAATTTAAATTGATATAACACATTTTTTTAAAACCCTTATTAAACTCTGTTTTCAAAACTGAAAAAAAATCTAATTAAATGAAATTAAAATAATTATAATAAAAAGACATATAATTCTAAGTAAAATAATTAAATTAATTAAAGTAATACCAACATGGGAAACTCATTTAATGGTAAAATGAATGAACTGTGAATACATATGATTTCATTTAATATATTACACACCATAACATCATGTTTTATATCAACTCTCAAGATGGAAAAATTTCTGTCATCAAAGGAAATATTATGGTTAAAAAAATCGGGGTGTCAATTGTGGAAATTTATTCCCTATGATCATGAAAAATATTTCTTGGTATTAATTCATTAATGACACCATATGAATGTGTTTGATGATCATTCTTATTATGAATTTGTTTCCCATAATTACTAAAATGTATGGTTCATCAGTATATTGGAATCAAATCATGTTAATAACTCCGAATGCAAAGTCATTATTAAATGTTCATTGTTGCGTGATTTAATTGAACCATTTAAATTTTATCAGAGTGAATCGATATTGAGAGTAGTAATCAAATAATATTTTTTAAATGTCCATAATATTAGACATCTTAAAACCGTGGTCGACTATCTAATACACTAGTATATTAATCTTTTTTCGAAGATAACATAAAACCATCATGTTGTTTTCTAATTTTCAATTCTCGATATGTTCTAACAAATTTATACCCATTAATTTGTAAATATTATCATTAATGAACACAAAAATTTGGACTGAAATCCAACACTCTTAATTTTTGAGAAACAGAGTCAATAGTTAATCCCATTACCTAAAATATTTATGAATAATAAATTTTTTTAGATATGTATATTTTATTTTAATTAATTCAATGTTCATAGCATTGATTTCAACCAAGATGGAATCTCTTGGATATGTAAAGACTATGTGTATCTCAAAGGTAATGATCAATGAACACTAATTATAATATAATTATATTAACTACATAATATAATAATTAAATTCCATGGCATATGTGAAATGGGATAGTATGTGATAACATATAAATATCTAAATTACTTACATGTTATAGTCATAAAACAAACCATAGTTAAACAAGATTGTGCGATGTTATATATCTATCCCTTCAATTATCTACAAAGGAAATGTATCTGACTCTTCAATTCCTCCCCTTTGGGGAAGATATGGGTCTCAATATCCACATACTGCTCATCTTCATTTCTTATTTGAAGGTTATATCTTCTGATCACTTCATAAAAATAAATTGAACAAAAATTCATACATTCTTAAGTTAAATAACCTATCACAATGGAACCTTTAGGATAATTCTTGTATCACACATAAGATTTAAATTCCAACATATTTCATTCAACATGATACATCCACCTAAAAGGAATGGGTCCCCCAAGAAGTGTTTTAGTTGAAAGTTAAACTGTTAAATGTATCATACTGGTGAAAAGGGGTGGAGGGAAAAAATTCGTACTCAAGAAAATTAATGGAAAATCATGCATCATTTTATTACGAATAACTTGGTTAACCAATTAGCACAATGGTATATAAAAAATATAACAAGATAATCACTAAAACACTTACATTAATCGGTAGAAAATAGAAAATTTCTATTGTAATCAATACACAATGAAGGATGTGATAATAATGAGTTTTTAGGGATTTTAGTTTCAAATCCCTTCTGTTGAGTCATTTAAATATGTTTCTGTAATAGCCATATGGGTCCATGATATTCTACAATACATCCATTAATTGTTTTTTCTCAAACAATGTCATCACATAAGAATAACATGGAACATTCCATTTTTTCATCGATTCACATAGGATTCCATTCTGGTCGAATACCCCGATATAAAAAGTCCCAACGAGAATGAAAATCATCATTGGGATTACCCTTGATATAAAAATGAATTGAAAGAAATATTTCACATTTATTTATATCAATTTTCATTATGTCTAAATAATGATGTAAAAAATTGGTAGATCGATATTAAAACCCCATAATGATACTTCTCTTTTTCCAATTATAAATGGTTATAGTGTCAACATTATTCATATTTTTGAATTTCAATAGAAATTTCCAAAATAAAAAATTGAAATATTTTAATTCACTAGGAACATAACTTCCTGACATACATTTTTGAGGTTTCTCAGTGTCAAAAATATAATCATACCTCCAAATATAACTCTTGTATTCATGATCAATCGGAATGGTTTCTGATTCCCCATAAAATTAAAGCTAAAATGATATTTTAGGCTTATCGATCATGTGTTCTTTATACGAATAGGACATGATAGTTTTCAATTTCTTTTTAAACAAAAATTAATTGAAAAAAGAAGGGAAATCATTTTTTCCTATAAAAGGGAATCACATATCTAATTTTTTTTAAGAAGCATCAAATATATGAACACCCATATCCCAAAGATGCTTTAACTCTCATAATAAAGGGTACATGTAGACCCAACCTAACATTACGCACCTCAGCTATAAAATCAGGATGTTGTGCATAAAATAACCACCATGATAATCCATATACAGGATGATCCAACTCATCATTATCATAAATTCTCTCAACATTATTCACTCACATATTGGAAGATATTTATACAGACAAGAATATATTTTGAAGACTAATAGACAATTGAATGTTCCACATTAATTTCTATGGTGTACGATATAGTATTCCATCATCATTTTCCCTCCACAGAGATGTAACACATTCTTTATATTTATTGATGTTATATATTTCCTCCCAAAATAAACATCAATCTTTTGTCAGTGCATTGATCATAATTAATAGAAAACTCGGGTTTCATAATTAGCATGCATGCCTTGCAATGATTTGAGGGAATATTTTCACCCCCAAGAAAAAATTATTTCAAAAAGGTAACAGTATAATCAATTGAGGTATTATAAATTCCATATACATTTTTTCATTAAATAGACACATTAATAATTCAAAATTTTTCATTTTAGTACGTTATTGATATTCTAGATTTATGGCATCATCCATTAAATTGTTCACTCTCTCAACATGATCATCTTCTGAATTTTATTCATGTGTATTTATGTCCTTTCCTTCTTGAACTAGAATACTATATATATCATGATGATTTTGAAATGGAATCTAATCAAATAACAAATTCTCCAGGACTATTCGTTCTTTTCTTTTAGGAATTGTATAATATTGCATCGTCTCTCCATGGTGATACCAAACATAATAGTTTGTTTGAAAATATGGTTCATTTATATTGTATCTAACCTCATAATATATTAACCATGGCCTTCCAACACATTTATATCATGTACAATGTATACAATATCTATATGAGTCATTATTAAATGATTAATATAATAAAATATATAAATTATTATGAAACTCGGTTGAAATCTAGTCATTATGATACATCCAGTTTCTATCCATTCTATTTGAGGTAAAAAAGTTATGTTTCAATCAACATTATAATCCATAATTTAAAAATTCATTACTACCAATTTTAATATTAAATTCATCAATGAATACTAGTATCAAGATAATTAAAAAATAACAGAAATGATATAAGGGATGACTACAAATAATGAACCATGTTGGGTATCCCATCCATTTAATAATTAACTATCATGGTGGATAAATTTAATAACATTGAGACAATAAAATACCTATTATTCTCATCTCCACACATTTTTTTTATTAAACCAACCACATCTATCTAACATTATACATGATTTGGTCTACAACAACGCATAAATTTCATTCCTAATCCACATGGACTATTAACATGTTCCAAGGACATCATCTTGGACAAGGGAAATTAGATCACCTGAATAAAATTAAAACTAAAAAATACTCCCATCATCATAACTAGTATAAAAAATCCAATATATTTCATTATTACTTTTGAAATAAAGTTTTTTATAATAAATAACATTCAAACATATAATAATAACATAATGAAATATAAAATTCCTAACAAAAATTAAATAAATTATTATTATCATTATCACCATCTTTTACATGTATCAAACTATCATATAAAACATCCAAAATAATTTAATAATGTGTTTTGAAAACCATTATTCTAGAAACCCAAAAATGTAAAAACCACTAAGGTAGAATAGAAAATAGTCTACATCTCCCTATATCCATGTGAAAATTATTTACATCCCATCTATTATCTCATCCAATCATGAATAAAATACATAGAATACCCATTACCAAAATTCCAATATTTTTAGTTAAATTCTCAAAATGAGACCAAGTCTATATACCCCAACATTGTGTACAAATATTTTCAAAATTGATTCCCTTTAAGAATCAACCAAATTCTCTTTGGAAAAACGTTAGGTAAAAAAGTTTACATTCTGTTATAAAACTCATATATGAAAATCAAGAATTTAAATATATGATATAAAATTTACAACATATATAAAATATTATATTAATTTTCATGAAAATAGAATTTATAATAAACCTTATCTTTTAGATTGGATAAGCTTAAAAAATATATTCATTTATCTGGGAATGAGACAAATATGTTCTTTTAAATTTAAGTAAAACCAATATATTGGTTTTTAATCCTTATGGATTCTTATATTGAAATATGATGAACATGCATAATCTTCTGATTTTTATTATGTAGAGGAGATAAATGGAAATTTTCAATGAATTGTGACTATAATATATAAAATATTTATAAAATAAAATGATATTCATAATGTATAACTAGTATTTATATAATTCTAATACTAAGGTGTTGGAAATTTTTCCCTAAACATTACTAAGTTGAAATTAAATGAATTTGATGTTAAAGATCAAGATAAAAAACACCAAAATAATATTACACTAATAGATTAAATGTAGTTAAAAAATCAGTACATATAATATGGATTTACAATGAATTAAAATAAGCACCATGATGAAAAAATAATGGAGGATAGTACCTTTTCCTATATCACATATTAAAATGTTCATGGGAAATTCAAAAAGTTTATTAAACATGTTTAGAATCCTAATGTTTTCCTTAATAATTAATGAGGATAATGTTGATGTGACCTGTCTGGAGTGCATGTTTATAAATGAATTGAATAAAATTATTTTTATATTAAAAATTACAACATGTTGTAAAATGTTCTAAATAATTCTATTTGAATAAAATTAGAGAAAAATTAATAGTTTCTCAAAAAGAAGACATATCATAAATCAATTTTTAATAATAATAAGAATGAGAAGATCATGAATGATATTAAAAAAATTGTGAAAAAATTTCATAAAAACGAATTGGGGTCAATGATGATTCCATCAAAACCTAGGATAATTGGAATTACAAACTCTATTAAGATTATGAATGAAATTTAGTTATAATAGAATATATGATTTGTGTAATTGTGAAAGTAAAATCTGATATTCCAGGAAAGTATTTTCAACAATGGATGAAAAGAAACAATTGTGCACATCTTTCAATAAAAAATTATTATATGTAAATGAATCATTCCTATAAAAGAATAATTAAAAGAAAAATTTTATAGAAAAATATGAATTCTAGAAGGAAAATATATGGAATTAATTCATTTATCATAGAAGATACATATTTAATGGATATTGATTGCATTATAGATTGTTTGGTCATAAACCCTTTTAATTTTGTTTTATATATGTTTACATCGTGGAATATATGATTCCATTAAAAGTATTCATCAAATTAAAGATAAATAATCAATAAAATTGAAATATATAGAAAAAATATTATCAAATCAATCTAATATAATAAATCCCTAATAACATAAGAAACATACATATACTCAATAATATACACACACTACCACTCCGAAGATCAATGCTAAAAACAACATCTAATTTTTTTAAAAAAAATTGAAACAAAACAGAAACTCATGAAACCAATATGATCATCAAAACATATCCAAATAAATTTAAAATAGTTGGAATGGTTTACTTCATTTCTTGAATAACAATGGAAAAAATGAAAACAATACTAAATAGGTGTGCAGAAAGCTTCAAAACTCACTTATGTGATGTTGATGAGGATTAAAATCAAAAAATAATTGAATGCAGTATTAGATGGAGGTTTCCACTCACTTAGGAGGTAACTAATCACCCGTCTATATAGAGGTCCTTACATTAGAGGTCATCAGTCGCTTGGGATGTCACCTGTTTCATGGGAAGTCAGTGCTTGGAAGGTTGTTGGTTGATCATGATGTCACATCTCCAGATGTCATAGATCAATATGAGGATATGGGAATTAGGGAAAGATATTATGAGTGAAAGGAGATTGGGAGTGGTTGGATTTTTGAAAACCATAAATGAACTGTTCGTAAAAATGTAGGTATAGAGTAAATTATACCATTAGTTTTTGGAAACTATTATTATATCATTCCTTATACAAATAGTATCAAAAAATTGTTCGTATATCCTAGGTCCAAGAACTCTATACCTATGGATTTTTTAAAATGTGGGTAAATAGGTGTTGGTATAGCCCCATGTTCCACTTGATTATGTCTAGTAAATGACAAGGAATTAATGATTGATCCTATCATATACTTTTATGAGATATTTCTCATTAAATAGTTCTAGTGTTATGTCAAAGGAAACATTTTCACAGAAATTTGTATACCATGTGACATAGGAAAAAAATCCAAATTTGGATTATTCCTTAATAAATATCATTACTATCTAGTAAATATTTGTACTCTAACATAGTCCAAGAATGCTCCTGGATATATCACAAATGATTTGATCCCTAGAATATACTTTTCTCCAAATAATACCTTCCTAGAGAAACACATGTATAACCAATATTTAACATGATGTAAGAATAGTTTGTCATTTCTAATAAGTAATATACGATCACCATATAATACTACGATAGTGATTATATTCCACTCAAACCATTTATAAACACATGTCTCACATTTGTTCTTAATGAAACCATATTAATTTACAGATTCATCATTTTAAATGTATGATGACTTCGATTATTTATTTAATCAAGAAATGGATCTCATAAAATTTGAAATCCTTTCTTCATATTATGGAGTAAAAAACACCATTAGATTGGTTATATAATCATATTAATTATGGTTTCCAATACGGAAACTAGTTTTCACATCCATCTTTTAAATTTCATAGTCATGTTAAGATGATTTAACAAATAGAATGGTGAAGGATTTAATCATGGAAACTGGTTAAAATGGTTCATCATAGTAAATTCCTCAAGGATTTTTAATCCTAATATCCACTAGCCTTGATTTAACGGTATTTACAATACCATACATGTCGATTTTTCTCTTTTGTACCCATTTTCACACAATAGGGTTTACATAAACTAGTGCATCGACCAGGACCTAAACATGGTTCTGATAATTAGAATCCATTGCAGAATTCATGAATTTCTTCCGATAGGCAGCTTCTAAGCTCTCTACTACATCCTTTTAAAAGATAAGTTCTTTGTTTTAAATCCATAATGATTCACCATCTTCATTGAAAAGAAAACCATATATTTTTTGTTTTCTTCCTCTTTAGTACTCTTGTATAGTACTATTATTTTAGGAAATAATTCTTCTATGGGGATCTATGGAATCTGTTCCAGTAACAACTATAGTGTATCATGAGAATCAACTTCATCAGTGTAAATATTTATTATAGTATAATTTTTTAGGATGTTCTACTTATCAATAATGTTGACTTGTATAGTTATAATCAAATTCATTTCTAAGGGTTTTTATAAGTATTATCCCTATATTTTTATAGGATAACCTCTAAAAAACAATTTTCCCATGGTTTTAGATTGTTTTCTGTAAAATTCATAAAAAATGTCATCCAACCACCTTCATGTGTAGATGACAAAATAGGTATCTTTCCACTCCAAAACTTGTTGGGTTTTCTATTTACAACATTATTAGGTACTCATTTTAATATATATTATTCATTTTGTAATGTATATCGCCAGACTTATAATTGTGGATAAACATGACTCATCATCGATCATTAAATGACTAAAAATGTACAGTTCCTTATTTCAATAACACTATTACATTATGGTGTGTATGGTGGATTGAGTTGAGATAGAATCCCACACATCCGTAGAAGGTTGATAAATATATGATTAATATATTCTCCACCATTATATAATTGAATATTCATTACCATATTTCCATGTCTACTCTCTACATCATTCATAAAATCACTAAATCTCAAAAATGACTCATATTAATTACACATCAAGTAGACATGACTATATATAATGAAGTCATCATTAAAAGTTATTTAGTATGAATATAAACCTATACAATCTAATAAACGTTTTCCGAAAACATCAGTGTGTACTAATAATTGATTCATTGTGGCCATTTATTCCATTCCATTGAATGTGGATTTGGACCTATTTATTTTTTGACAAGATTTACTTCTTTTTTGTGGTTTTATATCATAAGAATCTAAATAACCATCACGGAATAGTTTTTTCATACCATTCACATTTACGTGACCAATAAGGTGAATCAATATATTGTTTTTATATGATTCATGTGATCATGATTTTTTATCTATTTACAATACCATGATTTAATAATTTAATATGAAATGATCACAATATATATATGAAATTCCAAATATTATGTTTTCTTTTTAAAAGAAACAACACATATTCCAAAACATGAAAATAAAACAACATTTATCTATGAATGTAATAGAAATTATGATCTCAGTAATAGTTGGTAGATAAAAGCAATCCCTTAACACCAATATCATTATCATTGGCAATGAAAGGTGGTTGTAACAAATGGTTGGAGCATCCTTCCACACACCATTTGAATCCCTCGAATCCTCCTATCCTTAAGAAATATTTTGGAATATACATGGTTCCTGCATGTGGATATAGATGTAATCACAAAAATATTAATCTAATAACAATGTTTATCAATTGAAATATTAAACATGATAATCAACACACCATTATATTCTTCTTTATTTTAGTTGCAATTCTTCTTCTAGCAGCCTTGATTTCCAAATTCAAAACATACTTCATATTTATCCATTTCATACCTCCATGTCTTCCTCTTTATAGAAGGATGGTGCATGGAAAAATTGAAATTGTTATTAGTATTTTTTCCCTTCCCCTTGTTCATATTTTTCTTATTCACCATATGTATTGTGTGTTTCTCACTCCCCAGGTTCTTATCCACATGTAAAATCATAGTAAGAAGTTATGAATGACTCGTCAAATTATTTATCATATTATAATTAATAATAAAACTAGAGATGGTATTTGGTAGGGATGAATTTATGATATTGTTGTGAAACTAATTTGAGAATTTATTCCCAATGATGTTTAGTAATTCAATGTAATTATTTAGCATGACTACATGAGGACTATATGGAGACAAATATCCATGATTAGTTGTAAATAGATCATTGGATATCTTGTATCTCTCTTATATTGCCTTCTCTTGAAAGAGATCATGAAGGTGAGATATAATTCTATATGCATCAATGTCCTAATATTGATTCAAAACCCCATTTTTCATGGATTATAGAATGAAACACTTAATGTTTATGGAATCATTCAAATTTTCCTCATATGGAGTTAATTCTTCATCATTAGCCTCATTACTAGTCACATAACTAACAAGTGCCTCTAACGTAGAAAAATTCTTTTCATCACATAGTATAATGTGTAAGCACCTTTTCCATTCCTGGAAATTGTTTTTAGTGATACATCTAACTTTATTAAATATGTATCACAAAAATATGATTAAATTTATTTTATGCTTGTTTATACAAAAAAGTCTGGAAATTTTTTAGTGTATTATATATTAAAATTAAGACAAATGAATAACTATAATATTTGATAATCACCAACTATTTTATTAAAACCTAATAGCCCTCGCCACTAGCTTCAAAATATATTCCTTCATGGATATTCTATGAGATAGGATCCATATTTAACTTCTCAACACCTCAAATTTCGATGGTCAGAAAAATTGAAGTGTTTAAGGATGGCACTCCCAAAACCTTCAACATTAGCATGGAATTCCTCAAAATATTGATCAGAATCTCCAGTCATGAAAAAATTAAAATAGAATTCCTCAATAATTTTCTTCTCAGTTACACCAAATCTTGTGTTGGCAGTCAACACTTGATGTGAATTGATTTTTTTCAACCCCAAACATCAAGTATGAATTTCCTGATAATTGATAGCATCCCAACTATAGAACGTCAAGCACATTAAAATATGGATCTATTTTAGCTAAAGCAGTTGTAGGAGATACCTAATTAATATATATAATATAGATATTTTACCTACTATACCTAAATTTCCTATTATTTTCATTTTTTCATTATTTTTAATATTAAGTATATTTACTTATGTGATTAACCATGTATTATTTAATATTTATGCATAAGAAAGATTATTTTAGTTCTATGATTCATTCATGTTAATTCATTAATTCCTATGATTGCGAAAAAAATCCATAATAAAATAACCATGAAACAATATTTAAATAATGAATTATTGGGGTAATATCATGATCTCAAACTAATGGGTTGTTTATATAGTGGATAAAATACTAACTGTCAGCCTATGAGAAAATAGCTTGAACCCAATAAGGTTTAACCTTAAAATTTCCACACGGACACCTATGTTTCTCTCTTGGATTGGTCCTACCTCAAATACAAACATGAACGATGTCCACTTGATTTTGAGCTCCATCCATTACATATTATTTTACTCACATTCATGTAAGGGGAAAGGAATATATAAAATAAACCATGGGAACACAAGTCCTTAAATTATAATATGATAAATGACTATCAAATTAAAAGAAATTAATCACATACAAATTTCTAATCTAAGATTATGATCTTTTATATGGATGAATATAAATACACATTTACAAAATTTTATCATCAAATTCATAATAATTGTTTTTTAAGATAAACCATGATAAAATAAAATTTCTTATCTCCTTTTTTTAATCAATTCAATTATATAAATTCTCATCTTAACATCCTTGGGATTCACATCAATTAGAAATTTAAAAAATTTAAATAAATTTAATTAAAATAAGCCATGTTAAAAATGTACCATGCAAGAAACACGGTGACTACACATCAAATGTACCAAATGTGTATTATACTTGAATAGTTTTTTACTCAAGTGACACGTGGAATATAAGAAATATCTCATAATATAATGATGTGAATGATCAACATAATGATCACATTGTGTACATGATTCCTTTTACAAAATGTAGCATATAATTCTTCAATGTGAAGAGTAATTACTATAACATCACATAAAATGATATGTTTATCCAATAAGTATGTATAAATTAATTATACTTTCATACATACAAATAGAAACCCAAAAAATTGTATTCCCTATCATCTTAATAACCACACACAAGGATAGTTGGATATAGTTTACACAGTATAATAATTTTATTTTTAATTATATGTAATTTGGGATATGTACATGGTGTTTACAATTCATCTAACCAATGTGTACTTTTCTCACCATCTATATGTGGAAGAGGGATATGAACTCAGCATGTAAACATTTAACAAAAAATATAGGATTAAAAATCAGGAACATGGGTTATATGGGGTGTGGATTATGTGTTTTATGGTCACCAATCATGTATGATATGAATGAATAAACACTACTTGTCTTTGAATACATTACTACTAGCCATGTACGGAAGATATACCACATGTACTCCAAGTGATAGTCCTCCTGGCTATCCAGTTCAACACACAATGTGAAATTAAATTTACCCTCTATAATAAATGCACACAACATGAATTAATTATGAATTAAATCATGTTAAATTTAACAATGGTAGAAACTATAAAGCTTCGAGTTTCACAGCATGCACTCTTTTTTTATAAATCCATATTCCTCAACACCTCCATATGAGATCTTGGAATTTATGTCATTCAATAAAATCATTCGATTAGAATATTTTTATGAAAAATAAATAGGAAGTGGTAGATTTTTTAATTCCAATTTAAGAATAATTAAACATGAATTGAGAAATAAATAAAAAATGAAATAAGTAATTAATGGGTTTAAAATAAATATAAATAATTATCTGATTCACTCTGATACAATATGACTGTTCCAGGTGTAGATGAAGCATGTGTTGGTTCATTGGGAACAATGTATCCATGATCGATGATCAATATTAGGTGAAATTACTTATTTTTTGATTAATATATGAACAAATATATGTCATGTTATCATTTATTTGTAGTAATTAATATAATATTCCATTTAAAATTTGTCCACATATTCACCAAAAATGTCCAAACATCATCTTTGGAATCTCATGATGCTAGTATGGTTGATCATATCTCTTGGGTCATTATCGGTTTATCATGACGATAATCACTTACTAATGTCTCTATTTGACCTCTCTTAACTCGAGAGTTGAAGGTGGAGGAAGATCTCTCTCTGCTCTTAAGAGTGTTCTTTGGTATGATTTATTTGAGGGTATTCTTTATATTTCATTACAAATAAAAAAATAACTAGATCTCCAAAAAATATATATTCGTGTATTTATAACATTAGGGTTTTAAATAATAATTTTCCATGTTACCTTTAATAATTATTTAATCCCTTTGAAACCAAATTCCTATAATAATTTTTTTATTATTTACTCGACAAGAACCTAACTTATGAAATAAATTAATTATAATTTTATCAAATATTATTCAATATATATTATTTATAAATTAGAAAAAATCATCAATGCTGTTCTCTCGGTATGTTTTGAGCGTGATTATGTTAGTTGAAAAATACATATTACAATGAATTAGTATGGTCGGTGTGTAACGACTAAGGTATTTAAGGTGGAACAATTTCCTAGTGTTTTCTAAATTCTTCGGCCTCAAAATTGGGAGTTTCATTTTGAAAAATTAATATTTTCTTGTAACAGTACATGATAGGTAGATCGAAAACCAAATATAATGGAATACATGACTTAGTTAGCATAATGTTGATGGAAATCGTTATAAGAAGGGAACTGTGAAACATGAGTCATTGACCACATATGGTAATGGGTCATGGGGATAAAATGGTTAATAGTGAAGTAATGTGGTATGCGGAAGGCATGTGGTCTGTGGGAAGGATTTTCATTCAAAAAAATTAGGTCGTGTTTTTGGAAGCTGTGAAGGGAGTTGTTCACGAAAATGTACCAGTGATCTGGGCCTCTAGGAAGGAATAAAGGTACTATGTTGACCGTGTATGGAGTAACGGTTCACATGAGAAGTGGTATGTGGTGAAGGTTATACCACATTGAAGATTTGGTTAATCTCATATTAGAGGATTTTTTGGATCTATTTGACTATATAATGAGTTCTAATATCATCATTATAATGTTAAAATTCCTTTAGATAAAATTAACCACCACGAAATTTAGCTATGTTTGAATGTGGTTTAAAATAGGGAATCCCACTAAGGGTGAAATGGTTCATGTGGTTGAAATTCATCCAAAGGATTTTTCAGGGAACAATAGGATGTAATGTAAGTAGTACATGGAGGATAAAGACATGGTACATGAAGGAGGAAGACCCATTATGTGTAGGTGGTAAGAAGAAGAAAAAATAGATGATGATAGTGGAATAGGATGTCTACGAAGCATTCCAGCAACGAAGTTGACGGATGAAGCAAGGTGGTTCAATAAGGACATAAGGAAGCTTGAAAAGGCGGAAAAATAGTTCATAAAAACAAATTCTACCAAACTAATGTTATAAAGAATATTAATATCATCTTCAAGTGAAACAAGAATTTAAACAGATCATATATCTATATATGAGGATCCATGCTTTTTTTAAAGGAATACACTTATTTTTCCATAAACTATTGGTGGATATATTCCAAGAGAAGTGGGAAAAGGAAGAGGATGACGATGATCCTTCCCACCGATAGTGATACATAGGATGAGATATAGGGATTGACCCTTAGAAATGCATTAAGAAAGACTCAAACCTTGTAAAGGTAGTGATCTTGGGAAAATTATATCTAGCATGAACATTGTAATTCGGTAGTGATCCTTAGTGCGTTTGGTATAATCATCAAATCACCATATTCTGATCCATGGATGTTTCCCATTCAGGGTGAGTCCCGAACCAGATCTAGTCGCCATAAAACCGGCACAAAACCCAGCCTGTGCCAAGGCTCGAAGTGCGTTCCCTATCCCCACGGCCAGGAACAGGTGTCTGGGTATCACTAAATTAGTTATGGGAATGATTTACCTGAGTACGAAAGCATAACACATTAAAACAATCCATAATATATATCTGAAATTTTCAATCCAAACAAGTCTAATCCAAAAACCAGAACTGAATAGATTGGATTAAAGTCAATAAAAGAGGTCCAAATACAAATAATGACAAAATCAATGCATCCCCAAGGACTCGACATCAGAAGGGGGTCATCAACCGCATGTCTCCACAACTCCGCCCATGCGATGGGGACTAACACCCTGAACTGCTATCACCCTTGGCCTTTCCTTTACCTGAGTCGAACATAACCAAGTGTACTTTCACCCAAGGGGTGTTAGTAGGGTGTGCGCTTAATCCCAATAGTATACCACCAAATTATTCCAAAGAGTATGGAATACAATGTCAAAAATCAAGCAGTTTTAGTATGCATAGAAATATAGTGATAAAATCCAAGAAATGCAACAATAATTTGAAAACAGTTTTCAAGAAAATAATTCAGAATTTTAACCCATTTAAATTGACATGTTAGATACTATAAATTTCTTCCAAAAACACCTAAATACAATGGAAAACATCCCAAGAATAGTGAGAAACAAAATTAGGAACACCCCTAGGCACTATATAGTCTCGGGCAACATGTACCTCATACCTGGATGTAATGTAACCATAGTAAAATCCATTCTTGTGCATGAGCCACTAGTATGAGACATACCCATAACCTAGTAGTCCCCAATCATCATCCACATAGTTTAGTTAGAGTTTTCTTTATCCAAATTCTAGCTGAAACATGGACAAAACCCATCCGGTCCACTAGCCGTACTAGTACACATCTTCCCCACCTAGGTAACCGAGCTTCCCCCTTTGTGCTCAAACAAATTAACCATGCCACATGCATCCATTTTCATATAAAAAACCAATAATTTTCACTTAAAAACAACATAGTAGTTATACACACTTATACCATTAAAACACTCAACAAAAAACATTGATTTTCCATAAAACAATTTCTCAAAAAACTGCGTTGTTTTGCACCCAACACTCCCTGAAAACCGCAATTTTCAAACTATATGCACACCTATAAGATACCAAGAAAAATACAGCCTTATACATTTAAATTAAACCAACAAATAATTTTTTTAGGTCATCCCCATGTGAACTAATAAATGTAATCTTTGGAAAACATCCTTTTTTAAACAAACCTGACACTTAAAGATCACAAGTTCCACAACACCATTAAAACCAAATTTCAAAGAAACTGTCACGACCCATCCCAGAGGGGCCCAAGCCGCAACTCCCCAAGCCTGCCTCATATAGGCCAGGGGTTGGTGACTAGCACAGAGTAGGCATACTACTAACATGGTAGGCATTTCCTATAAACATGTACACACGCACACACATATCAAAGCCCACAAAGCTGAAAAGTTAAAACTACTAAAAGGAAAAGATGCATGCATACACAACAACCCAACCACAGAGTAATACAGGAAAGTAATATACATGAAAGTAAGCCATGGGCCAAAAGTACAAGCACACCAAAAAGAAAGTTTGTAGAAAAGTCCAACCTGTAAGGAAAGGTACTGGGACTGCAATCTGTAGCCTTAAGAACACACTTCGGCCCGCCTGATCTCACTGAGCACCGTCCATTCCTGGTCCACCAAGAATCATGTCAAAGTCTCACTCGTTTTCATAGGAAACGACACGTGCGGGCAAAGCCCGTGCAGGGGTGAGTATAACAATACCCAGTAGGACACCCCGAAACCACAAAGGAAATACAACAAGGGAAAAAATACCACAAGGGAAAGATACAGTCATCTCCACAAAGTATATGTATATAGAACAAATAACGAGAATATCCAGATATAATAATACACAAATGATGATCACGATACCGCCACTAGGATCCAGCTCGAAGATTCAAATAAGCACATAAAAAGGGGAACACACTCCTATGTTTGAAGAGAGAGATACGAAGTACTAGTTCCAGGAGAACACACTCCACAATTACTTGGGAACATGATGCTCAGATGAGGATCACAACCAAAAGCCATGGGGTGATTCCGATGATTAAGTTTGAGCTAATCCGCTATGCAGAGGATCGGCGCCCAGGTAAAGTTGGTCACATCGATACTAAGAACTCTACCTAGGGTTATAGGAATGAATAGAGGATCCGGATCTACGTCTCACAGATGGGATTCCAACAACTCTATCTAGGAAGACCTGCTGAAGGGATCATACTCCCATATATAGGAAATGATACCAAAACCTTTAGGGGAAAAACCATGGGTACAGACCATAAGAAGAAAGTCCAAGTCACAGAAGACAAGTTGCTCAAGCCACAATGAATAATGTTTCAAGGCATGTAGTATGCTTACAAACCATGTTCCATGACCCCAGTTACTACCTGTGTAAATGGATCATATCATTCGTTCAAGCAGTAAAAAACCAAACTACACGGTGTGTAGCAATGGTACACGCCTTGTTCCTTGACCTCAGGTAATACCCGTGTAAACGACCTGTGTCATTTGGATTTTTGGGTAGAAAGAAACTACATGGCATGTAGAAGAGGTACACGCCATTTCTGAGAACCTGGGCTCCCTCCATGTACACTGGCCATGTGCCTGTACATGGTCTCTGCCCGTGTCTGTGTCGCCTGCCTGTGTACCAGTACACGGGGTATCCCGTGTATCTGGCCGGGTCTGGCCGGGGAGGGGTATACATGGCGTGTTCCTGGCCAGGTACGCTGCCCTTGTCCATGTACTCTCGGCGTACACCTTATCTAATCCCACCGACAAACACACACTGTGTAGCCCATACTACACGGCGTGTCATCTGGAAATTTCCAGAAGCGTCATCTTCCTCCACGTGCCGCGGCTAATCCTTCGGATCTTGATCCAACTACCCGATCATCATGAAACTCCGTATTTGGGGTCATCCCACCCCTATGAAACCAATTATTTCGGTTTCGGGCTTCCAATCGGCCCTGAAAACACATCTCGATCAATCGGAACGAAAACTCTCAAAGAATGGGAACATCCAAACCAAATCGATTTGTCCGCCGCCATCACTGTCACACCACCGTTAGGTCGTCCCGATGTTAGATCTTTGATTTCAGATCGTTGCGCTAATAAACCAACGCGCAATGATCGATTTTCCCCAAGAACGCAAAGAACGCGCACAAATAATGCGTTGAAATCAGGAGTGAAAAACACAACAATCGAGAGGGACAAACCTCGATAGATGTTCGTGTCGGTCTTGGTTTGTCACTATTAAAAAGGATGAACGAAATCCAAAACAACTCAAGAATAAAAATCCCACGATTCCCGAAAATATCCCATCCCACAAGAACAATCGATCTGTGGGAAAATCTATTCGTGGATTAGTTTGTGTTCGTCGTGGAAATCAAAAACAGGGAAGGAAAATCACAAACAATATCCTACCTGGATCCTGCGGCGTTCGTTGGCGATGATCCGGTAGCCGCGTTGTTGTCGGCACGTCGGGAGGTTCTCTCTAGAGCCTCGAGAGCTGCCAAGGGTTTCAGGGTTATGAGGTTTGTAACCTTGGACCCAGCGCAAGCCTTTACATATAAGGAAGATATCATCTGCAGAAATAAAATATTTTTATTAAATATTTTATTACTCTTATGTCCAAAAACTAGATTTCACCACCAACTTGGGCCGGCCGATGTTAGGACTCAACTAAGGTAAAAACGTTGTTATGAATGCAGTTGTGCCCTCGGATTTCTGATCCGAGCACCCGTTCAAGAGTTATTCCACCTTTTTTGGAAAACCACACGCCAACACAATTTAATTATTAAATTAAATTCAAACATTTGTTCCGGGGTCACCGGGCCTCAGAACTGCACGTCGTCTCAGTGCATGGTCTCGAAATTATTCCCATATAATATTAAAATAATACATGAAAATATCTGAGACATTACATCACACCCAGTTTAGGGATTTTACATCGCCTAAAAGACAAAACAAAGGCTACTCAAAAAGATGTGGGTACTCCACGCAAATCTGAGCCTCCCGCTGCCACGTGATCTCCTGAATATCCCTATGCTGCCACTGGACATGTACCAAGGAAATAGCTCGCCCACGGAGGATCTTCTCATGTCGATCCTCGATCTCCACTGGGTACTCATCAATGGTCGCTCCATCATTGATATCCAGCTCGCCCCAGTCGATGGCATGCGATAGATCATGCACGTACCTTCGCAGCTGCAACACATGGAAGATAACTGTTGTTATAAGAAAATTCCCCCAGTGGTAGGTGATCCTCCCAGCTACGAACGAAGTCACGTATGCAAGATCGAAGCATATCCTCTAGAACCTGGATGGTCCGCTCTGTCTGACCATCAGTCTGAGGATGAAACATTGTGCTCAAGCATAACTGAGCCCCAAAAGCTTCCTGAAATCCCTTCCACAACTAGGATGTGAAACGAGCATCACGATCTGAAACAATCGTGGACGGAACACCATGAATTCAAACTATCTCCTGCACATAGAGATATCCCAAACTCCATACTGAACTCTGCTCCTGTATGGCTAGGAAGTGGGACGACTTGGTGAGTTGATCAATGATCACCCAGATTGCATCATGTCCTTTGGATGTACATGGTAGACCCGTCATGAAGTCCATCGATATCCCTTCCCACTTCCACTCTGGCACCTCAAGAGGCTGAGTCAAACCCGCTAGCACCTGGTTCTCAGCCTTTATTGGCTGACAAGTAAGGCACCGAGGGATGAACTCTGCCACACCCTTCTTAATTCCTGGCCACCAAAACTGACGCCGGTGGTCCTGATACATCTTTTCTATGGCTGGATGCACTGGCAAAGGGGATGTATGAATCTCCCTCAAAATTTCTCCCGCAGTGTAACTGGTACTACCATGCACCCTCTAAAATGAACAATGTACTCCCCTCCTTCTAATTATCCATCAGAAGCATTACCTATGGATATATGAGCATGTAGAGTCTCACAGATAGCATCCTTGCGCTGTGCTTCCCTGACTCACTACAAGATTGGATGGGTAACAACCATCGATTGATGGTAATCTACCTCATCTCCATCCATGAAGGATAACTGTAAGGAGGCCAACTGCCTCATCGCCTCATCCAGCAACAGTGAACTAGATTTTCTACTGAGAGCATATCCTACCACGTTCCTCTTCCCAGGAGTATAAATGATCTCAAAGTCGTAATCCTGGAGGAACTCAATCCATCACCTCTGTCTCAGATTCAGATCCTTCTGAGAAAATATATATCTGATACTCTTGTGATCAGAGTAGACAGTAAACCGCTCACTCATCAGGTAGTGCCACCACATCTTCAATGCGAATACTACTGATGTCAACTCATGATCATGGGTCACATAGTTCTGCACTTGTGGCCTCAACTGACGTGAGCCATAGGCAATCACCGCTTGCCTATGCATCAGGACACAACCATGCCTGGTTCTTGATGCGTCGCAGAATATTACGTACTCAACACCCTCCTCTGGTAATCTCAAGATTGGGGCACTCGTCAAACTCTTTCTCAGCTCCTGGAAAGCTTGCTGGAATCTCTCAGTCCACACGAAAGGATACCACTTTTGGGTAAAAGATGTCATGGGTGCTGCAATCCTGGATAAATCAAGGATAAATCTCCAATAGTAGCCTACCAATCCATGGAATCTCCGCACCTCTGTCATGCTCCGGGGTGGCTCCCATGCTAGCACTGCCTCCACCTTGGCTGGGTCCACTTCTACACTATCTTCTGAGATAACTTGTCCCATAATGTGGACCTCCTATTAACAGAACTGACAGTTTGAGAGTTTCCCATAAAACATGTGCTCTCGGAGTGTGTCCAGAACCATCCATTGGTGTCTCGCATGCTCCTCCTCGGACGCAGAGTACACAAGGATATCGTCGATGAAGACCACTACATACCGGTCTAGGTAGGGCTAAAAGATCTGGTTCATGAGTCCCACGAACACTACTGGGGAATTCATCACGCCGAAGGGAATCACCAAGTACTCATAGTGACCGTAGAAAAATCGGAAAGTCGTCTTTGGTATATCATCATTCCTTACTCGCAACTGGTGATAGCCTGATCGTAGATCAACCTTCGAGAACCTGCATGCCCCTCTCAACTAGTCGAAGAGGTCCTCGATCCTCGGTACTGGATACCAGTTATTTACGGTCACCTGAATCAAGCGCCGGTAATCCACACGTAGCCTCAATCTCCCATCTGTCTTCATGGAAAATAGCACTGGGGTCGCCCAGGGTGAAACATTGGGTCTCACAAAACCCTTCTTCTACAAGTCTTCCAGCTGCACCATCAGCTCACGAAGCCCTGTATGAGCCATCTGATATGATTATGCTGATATCGGTGTCTTCCCGGGTTGCACATCAATGTAGAAATCTATCTCCCGATGGGGAGGTAGCCTGGGGAAAACATTCGGGAAGACGTCCTCTAACTCAGCCACTACTACTGGAAACTAGATACTCGTAAAATCTGCTGCGCCAAGGGATAGGCTACCCAACTGATGTGAAATCGGTTGTTCCCTCTTATGAACGAGTACATCCTACACTGCAAGGGTCTCTCTTTCACCGACAAAAGAGAACCTCGTTCCATCACTGCAGACACACCACACCCTTCGCCTAAAACATTCGATATGGGCAGGAACTATGGATAGCCAATCCATACCAAGAATGACATCGTAAGGCCTCGATGCTACCAAAAAGAGGTTCCAACCGAAACTCGCACCTCCAAGGGTCAGGTCACATTGTCTACAGATGTGTGCGATCTCTGAATCTTCTCTAGTAGGTTTTTCTAAGCGTAAGGGTCGAGTCAACGACTCAACTAGAATCTCAAGGTCCCGAACAAGAGAAGCTACCAGAAAAGAATGGATAGCACATGTGTCTATCAATATGGCAACCAAAGTAAAAATGACACAAATAGTACCTCTAATCATTCCAGGACAACCTGGGTCATAAGCCTTTGCTGCCTGCAGCTGTCCCTGCCTTTGTCCCCCAGCTCCCTGAGCCTGGGGCGGACCTCCTGGGGGTGGTGGTGACAAAGGGTAAAAATGCAGACCACCTCCAGCTGCTCTCCTAGCTCCTCTACCATGTCCTCCGCCCCACAGATCTATCTTCTCCCCAGGTTGCATCTTCCTCGGTGGTCCATACACTACTCCCATGTCAGTACTACGGCAGGTCGGACAATCTCGTGCAAGAAGTCCCCTGCCATCACGTTAATAGCATCCCCTCTCATGAGGATGGATGGATGCACCATTCAAACCACCTATGGAATATCCCCTATCCAGGGATCTCCTCTGAAAATGTCTCCCACGGTTGGGTCCCTGATGTCGGCTCCCTGCTGCCGAGGTGTCAGCTCCAGCTCGCCCACTACTGACAACTGCCGGCTGTCTCTGCTCTGCCACGAATCTCTCAACCACCAAAGCCCACTCGAGCACCCCAGCATAAGTAGGAATGCTCATAGGGATGAGGTTATCTTATATATCTCTGCGCAAGACCCTCTCAAAAGACCGAGCTCTGATGTACTGATCCCTGACCATATCCATCGAGTACCGTGAGAGGTCGGTAAATCTCGAAGAATAGTCAGCTAGCATCATGGTTCCCTGCTGGATCAGAAGAAGCTCTTGTATGTGTACTGCTCTCAGGGTAACCGGGGAAAACTCCACTATGAATAGACGCTCAAACTCTGACCAAGAGAGTGTCACCTCGTCGAGAGTCTGGATAACCAAACTCCACCATCGTCCTGCCGAGCCCTGCAGAAGGCTTGCTACCAGGATCACCGTCTAGTCTGCCGGTGTCCTGACCAAATGGAAGACTCTGGTCACTGCCTCAAGCCAGTCCTCTGCTGCCTGAGGGTCATTCTCACCTCGAAACCTGAGGGTTCTCTGTCTCTTTAACTCGTGGAGGGCTCTCCGCCTGCACTCCTCCTCCACTGGTTAAACATGCACGAAACACTACTCTACATGTGGCGGGATGACTGACACACCACCTGGTGGTAAACTGGGGGATCCGGTCCCTGTATCGAGGCTTCATCACTGAGGGGGTCATCCTCGTGATCGAGCTACTAGATCCTATTGGGTGTGCGTCACGGAGGCATCCTGTTAAAGAAACAAGATGTATCTCAATGAGTGAGTATATCTAGAGAGATGACTCAAAAAGGACATGGAAACCAAAAAACATTACTATATGATGTATATACCATTTTTTTTTTTCCTACAACTAGTTTTCGCATGTTCCGAGTCGAAAATCAAGTTATCAGAGTCCTGGTGTACGGATACGTCGGCCGCCCGCACCAACACTAGGATCCATGGCCTGAAAGCTGAACTCGAAACACTTAACATTGTTGCCCCAAACCAACTCATAGACTCTCGGTCCTATGTTATAACCAACCAACTCTGATACCACTCTATCACAACCCGTCCCAGTGGGGCTCGAGCCACAACTCCCTAAGACCGCCTCCAATAGGCCTGGGACTAGCACCGAGTAGGCATGCTTCTAACATGGGAGGCATTTCCTATAAACCTATACACACACACACACACATCTCCAAGCCCAAAATGATGAAATATAAAAACTACTAAATGTAAAAGATGCATGCATACACTAAAACCCAACCACATGGTATGACATAAATTTATAGTACAAGAAAGTAACCCCTGAGCCAAAAGTACAAACCCACCAAAAGAAAGTCTTTAACAAAGTTCAACCTGTATGGAATGGTACTGGGACTACAATCTGTAGCCGTAGGAACGCACCTCGACCAGCTTGATCTCACTGAGCACCATCCGGTCCTGGTCCACCTAGAATCCTGTCAAACGCTTGCTCATCTGCACAAGACACGACACGTGCAGGCAAATCCCGTTCAGGGGTGAGTATAACAATACCCAGTAGGACACCCCGAAACCACAAAGGAAATTCAACAAAAGAAAAAATATCACAAGGGAAAGATACAGTCATCTCCACACAGTATATTTCTATAGAACATATAACAAGAATATCCAGATATACTCATACACAAACGACCCTCGCGATACCACCACTGGGATCCAGCACGGAGATTCCACTAAGCACATAACAAGGATAACACACTCCTAGGTCTGAAGAGAGATATACGATGTAATCATTATGAGAGAACACACTCCACAAGTACATGGGAACATGACACTCAGATGAGGATCACAACCAAAAGCAATGGGGTGATTCCGACAACTCAGTCTGAGCTAATCCTCTAAGCAGAGGATCGGCTCTCGGGTAAAGTTGGTCACGTCGATACCAAGAACTCTACCTAGGGTTCCATGAATTAATAGAGGATCCGGCTATACGTCTCATAGTGGGTATTCCAACAAATATATCCCTGAAGACCTGCTGAATGGATCATACTCCCATATATAGGAAATGATACCAAAAACTTCTGTGGAAAAACCATGGGTACGAACCCTAAGAAGCTAGTCCAAGTCATATAAGACAAGTGGCTCAATCCACGAAGAAAAAGGATACATGGTGTGTAGTATGGTTACACGCCATTTTCCTTGACCCCAGATACTACCCATGTAAACAGCTCGTGTCATTCATTCAAGCCATATAAAACAAAAGTACACGGCGTGTAGAAAAGGTACACACCGTGTTCCTTGACCCCGGGTACTGCCCGTGTAAAAGCCCCGTGTCATTTGTCTTGTTAGGTATAAAGTAACTACACGACATGTAGAATAGGTACACACCATGTCCGAGCACCTGGTCTCTCTCTTTTTACGCTGGCCATGTTCCCGTAAATGGTCTCTACCCGTGTCCGAGTCGCCTGCCCGTGTAGGAGTGCGCAGGGTATCCCGTGTATCTGGTCGGGTCCGGCCGGGGAGGCATATACACGGAGTGTCCTTGGCCGTGTACCCTGCCCGTGTCCGTGTACTCCTGGAGTACACGTTATGTAATACCGCTGATGAACACATACCGTGTAGCCTATACTACACGGCGTGTAGTTGGGAAATTTCCAGAAGCGTCGTCTTCCTCCGCACGCCTCAGCTAATCCTCCAGATCTTGATTCAACCGCCCGATCATCACGAAACACCGGATTTGGGGTCGTATCGCCCCTATGAAACTGATTTCGTCAATTTCAGGCTTCCGATATGCCCTGAAAATGCATCCCGATAAAAACGCACGAAAACGCTCGAAGAATGGGAACTACCGAACCACGTCGATTTTTCTACCGCAATCGATGTTTCACCTCTGTTAGGTCGTCCCAATGATAGATCATCAATTTAAGATCGTTGTGCCAACAAAAGAATGCGCAAAAATCGATTTTCCCCAAGAATGTAAAGAACACGCACGAAGAACGCATTGAAATCGGGAGAGAAAACACAATAATCGAGAGGGATAAACCTTGATCGATGTTCGTGTCGATCTTGGTTCGTCACCATTAGAAAGGTTGAATGAAAGACAAAACAACTCAAGAATCAAAATCCCATGATTCCCACAAATATCCCATCCTGCAAGAAAGATCGATCCACTGGCTAATCTGTTCATGGATTAGTCTGCATTCGTCATGGAAATCAAAAATGGGGAAGGAAAATCACAAACTACATCCTACCCGGAACCTACGGCGTTCCTTGGCGATGATCTGGTCATCGCGTTGTCGTCGTCGTGTCGGGAGGTTTTCTCCAGAGCCTCCAGAGCCGCCAAGGGTTTCAGGGTTATGAGGTTTGTTTCCCTAGACCCGGCGCAGGCCTTTACTTAAAAGGAAGATATCCGTTGTAGAAATAAAATATATTTATTAAATATTTTATTACTCTTATGTCCAAAAACTAGATTTCACCACCGACCTGGGCCGGCCGATGTTAGGCCTCACCTAAGGTAAAAACATTGTTCTGAACGCAATGGTGCCCTTAGATTTCTGATCCGAGCACCCGTTCAAGATTTATGCCACTTTTTCAGGAAAACCACATGCTCACACAATTTAATTATGAAATTAAATTCAAACATTTGTTCTGGGCTCACCAAGCCTCAGAACTACACGCCGTCTTAGAGCATGTTCTTGAAATGATTCCCATATAATATTAAAATAATACATGGAACAATCTGGGACATTACAGAAATGAAGAGAAGGGGTAAACATTAAAATCATTATTTTATTCCCTATTACATCCCAACAAAATAAAATAAGTAGTGATATGGTAGCCCCAAAATAACCAATAAGAGACTTCCATGAAAAACCCCCAATTTCACCTAAAATTGGAAATAAAAATTCATTTGCATTAAAAAACCACTAAAACTATTTTTTTCAGCAATAATAAAATTAAATGAACATGAAATTTTCATAAAAACAGAAATTCAATACACATTGATTGAATACATATGGAATATCCAACCAAATTAGTTAAAACCTTGAATCATTTGCGTGAAAATCAAATCGCACCACCGTCGCACCAAGAGGGAACTAGATCAAACCTAAACCCACAATAAATTGAAAAGAAAACCCAAGGTTAAACCATAGGTTATAAACCCTACCCCCTATCCAATTTGGACTCCAAGGAATATGGAATAAACCCTAATAAAAACAAATGAAACCCTAAGAAATTTGAAATACGAAACAAATGGACTCATTTACTTGAAGTATCCTGAATTAATCACTCCAAAAACAACAGTAGATTAAAGTGAAAATAGCCAAAATTCATGGGTTGGTCGAACAAGATTTAGGAGGTCATTTATGAACTAGAATTTAGGGAAAAGAGTATGAATTGAAAAAGTTAAGAAGTGATGAATTTACCTCTTCAATTCTGGCTGATTTGAGACATCCTATTATGTTCTACACTATGTTGGGATTTCAAATAGCATCAAGGAGGGGAGAAAGGAAATGAGAGCGCTCCTGGGATTCATAGGGTCAATTGGTAGGTGGAATCACTGAAAAATTAATTATAATTAATTAGATATAAAAAAATTAAAGAAACAATTTAAATTTGGAAAATGTGCATTCGGGTTGGCCCAATTCTTAAATGAAAACCCAAATCCCCCAAGATTATGTATTTATAAAGGCTCAAAATTTATATGTTGGTGTTAATAGGTCATGGGAGGCCAATTAGGAATTTGTATGGATTAAAAAATGTTGAAAAAATAATGAGTTTAAAAATAATAAAAATTCATTTTAAATCGGGAATTGGACTCACGGTTTTGCGCAATTCATGTAAACTCACACATTCCTCCATAAAAGCTTGGGAAACCCACAATACAAATCATGAATGGAAATTAAATTAAAAATATCATTTATATAAGTAATTTAAGTGAAAATTAGTCCCAAATTGAATAATTTCCATCCCAGAAAGTCACAGCAAGGTCAAAGAAACATCCAAACCCAACTGAGAAACCAATAAGTACTCCCTTGCCAGGTTTCTCCCCCAAAGGCCTAAACACCTCTAGTGATCAATGAAAGAAGGATTACTCTCACAACCAAAACTAACACTACATTCATGAAATGATCAATCACATTCATTCTTTAACCCCAATGAAAACTCCTCAAACTGTCCCCGAACAGGACTGAAGCAATTCACCCAAACGAACAACTACATTGAACAAGGTTACACTTACCTTACTTCAACTAAATCATTGGGCACTCTCCAGTCCCAAAGTATACTCAAGGATGATGTTGGTATCTAGATATCTCCTAATGAGACTACGTACACCTTGTCAAGACCATGGATAAATCATTGTTACTGGTATGGGGAGACACAAATACACTCCCCACCATAAGAGATAACCAATAGTTTTTTCTGAGATAGAATCATGACACTAATAGGGGGAGGCCTGAACGGAATCCTTGGTACATAGTGTAGACATACATTAATTTTTTTTAAGGAACATACATAAGAATAATAGTTGTTCTAACCACCATAAGAACCCACCATCTTAACTGACAAGCATGGGCCAGCACAGAAAAACCCAAAAATTTCATGATTTGGGAAGGGTGCACAGTTAGTCCGCATAGTTTTTCAAACCGTGAACTAACTGTGCTGAACAATCTTCCCACATGGCTTCCAGACACACAATCACTATTAATCATTTAAAAACCATGTGCTTAGCCTCTATAGAAAAATTTCCACTAATTCTCTAAAGATTCAATGGAAACCAAATGGGGGAGGGACTGATATTGGGTGATGACATGGGTACAAGGCCCTCCACCTAATTCCACCAAACGTGATCAATTGAAGAAAGATGATGATACCAGAGGTTTAAACTCTTCCTTTAATTCATATTAAGGATATGATATTGTACAATTGTTTAAATGAGCCTGTGATTTCCCCTGACTATGATCCAGCTTCTCTCCAAGACCTATAGCTGGAGCTCAAATTATTGGAGAATCTTCAGCCTCACAATTAGTCTTTGGAAACCTAATAAATGAGAATTAGTCTATTGGTTCCATGAAAAACTACACCACAATCCTAGTTATGTTTTCCAGACATAACAGATTCCAAACTCACTTTTCCATATCCCTATATTTCCTTAAAACAAGGGCTATGAATATTCACACACATCACACATTGTTTCTTCAGGTGAGAAACAATAGAAGTAAAGAACACCTACACTCACCTTCTTCTAAAATGGTAGATTTTGATGTTTTTTCTAGCGATACATTTTCCCAACATAAAGGGACTCTTATAGAACTTCTTGACTTTCACCTATAAGGTCAATCGAGCACATGACATCATAAGGGATCACTGAACATGACCATTGCGACTGATTTAGAAAATTCATTGAGTTGGACCTTATGTCACGACCCATCCGAGTGGGGCCCAAGACGCAACTCCCCAAGCCCGCCTCTAATAGGCCAGGGGCTTGTGACTAGAGCCGATTACGAATGCTACTAACAGGGGAGGCATTGTCTATAAACCTGAACATAGGCACACACATCTCCACGACCACAAAGGCGAAAAGTAAAAACTACTAAAAGGAAAAGATGCATGCATACACTAAAACCCAACCACAGAGTACTACAGGAATGTAATGTACAAGATAGTAAAACCCCAGGACAAAAGTATAAGCCCACCAAATGAAAGTCTGAAACAAAGTCCAATCTATAAGGAAAGGTATTGGGACTGCAATCTGTAGCCGTAGGAACACACCTTGGCCCGCCTGATCTCACTGAGTATCATCCAGTCCTGGTCTACCAAGAACCCTATCAAAGGATCACTCGTTTGCACAATACATGACATGTGCAGGCATAGCCTCTCTAGGGGTGAGTATTACAATACCTAGTAGGACTCCCCAAAACCACAAAGAAAAAACAACAAGGTAAATACCACAAAAGAATGATACAGTTAGCTCCACACAATATATGTCAATAGATCATATAACAAGAATATCCAAATATACTCATACATGACCGACCATCGTGATACATCCACTAGGATCCAGCTCAATGATTCTACTAAGAATGAAACCGAGAGAATGAACTCCTAGGTCTGAAGAGGGATATAAGAAGTACTCGCTCCGGAAGAACACACTCCACAAGTACCTTGAGAAAACAATTCTCAGATGAGGATCACAATCCAGTCATGGGGTGATTCTGACAACTCAGTCTGAGCTAATCTGCTAAGCAGAGGACCAGCGCCCGGGTAAAGATGGTCATGTCGATACAAAGAACTCTACCTAGGGTTCCAGGAATTAATAGAGGATCTGAATCTACGTCTCATAGAGGGGATTCCAAATACTCTATTTAGGAAGTTCTGTTGAAGGGATTACACTCCTGTGTAATAGAAATGATACCAAAACATTCTGGGAAAATACCAAGGGCACAAACCCTAATAAAACTAGTCCATGTCACAAAAGATAGGAGGCTCAAGTCATTTAATACAGGTTACATGGAATGTAGTATGGTTACACGCCGTGTTCCTTCACCATGGGTACTACCCGTGTAAATGGCCCATGTCATTCTTTCAAGACCTGTAAAACCAAACTACATGGCGTGTAGAAAAAGTACACGTCGTGTTCCTTGACCTCGGGTACTGCCCTTGTAACCGGACCATGACATTCGACTTGTCAAATACAAAGTAACTACATGGCATGTAGAAGAAACACACGCCATGCCCGAGCACCTAGGGCACGCTCTGTGTATGCTGGCCTTGTGCCTGTACACATCCTTTGTCTGTGTCTGTGTCACCTGCCTGTGTACCAGTATACCGGGTATCCCGTGTATCTGGACAAGTCTAGAAGGGGAGGGGTATACACGGTGTATCCTTGGCAGTGTACCCTGCTCATGTCCGTGTACTCCAAGAGTACACGCCATGTAAACCTACCGATGAACACTTGTTGTGTAGCGCATTCTACACGTGTGTAGTCGAGAAATTTCTAGAACGTCGTCTTCTTCCTCGCACTTCGGCCAAAACTCCAGTTCATGATCCAACCGTCTGATCATCATGAAACTCGGGATTTGGGGTCATCCCGACCCTACGAAACCGATTCTGTCAATTTCGGGCTTCCGATCGGCCTTGATAGCACATCCTGGTCTGCCTGCATGAAAATTCTTGAAGAACTGGAAATTCTGAACCACTTCGATTTGCTCTCCACCATCGTCGTTGCACCTCCGCTAGGTCGTCTCGATGTTGAATCTTTGATTTATGATCATTGCGCCCACAAATGAATGTTAAATGATCTATTTCCTCCAAGAACGTGTAGAACGCACACGAAGAATGTGTAGGGACCGGGAGAGAAAAACATAATAATAGACAGGTAAAAACCTCGATCGATGTTTGTGTTGATCTTGGTTAGTCACCGTTAAAAGGTTGAAGTAAAACCAAATTAATTTCACGAATAAAATCCCCACGATTCCCGAAAAATCCCATCCTATAAGAACGATTGTTATGTGGGCTAATCTATTCGTGTATTAGTCCGCGTTCACCGTGGAAATCAAAAATGGGGATGAAAACCGCAAAAAAACATCTTACCTGGATCTGTGTAATTCGTTGGTGAAGATCTGGTCACCGCGTCATCGTCAACGGTGAATCTCATCAAGAACACCATCGCCGTGTTGGGAGGTTTTCTCTAGAGCATTCAGAGCCTCCAGGGAAATTTAGGGTTATGGGAAATTATAACCCTGATCCCCTGCAAAATCCCCATTTAAAAAGATATGATATTTCACTATAACAAGGATTCAAACAAAATATTTTAATTAAATATATTATTACAGTTGTGTCTAAAAACAAGATTTCACCACCGAACTGCGCCGGCCGATGTTAGGCCTCGCCTAAGGTAAAATCATTCTTGTGAATGGAATGGTGCCCTTGTATTTCTAATCCGAGCACCCGTTCAAGAGTTGTTCCACTTTTTCAGGAAAACCACACATACGATCAATTTAATTATTAAATTAAATTATAACACTTGTTCCGGGCACACTGGGCCTTGGAAGTGCATGTCGTCTTAGATTCTAGTCTCGAACTAATTCCCATATAATATCTAAATAATAAATGGA